>CM019702.1:14837761-15235261 GCA_009760885.1 Achatina immaculata
TGACCAATGAATGGTGCCTATTGTTCCCTAATGAATTTAATTAGATGTCTTTCTTCGCTTGCATTTGTTTAACAATTCTGCAGCTTAAACAAGGTTTAAAAACTTGCTAAGACAAATCCATTGATCGTAGGTAGAGAGCCTATCATTTAAAACAAAGCAAAACTACATCTTTTCAGCCTTCCCCACAGCAGCATCATGTGCCGTGACATAAATCTATTTGGCCAGTCGCACAGAATTACACATGTTTATAAAGGCTGAGCCGTGGTTTTTGCAAAGTTACATTTTGCGTGTCCGCGAAACACATCACTGGAAGCGATATAAATGTGGTTTATTAGAAGAAAGTTGCGAATTTCCTGGACCGCAAAGACTGCTAATTAAGACGGTAGGAGAAGAGCAGAAGAGACCCAAAAAAAAACATCCTGTCAAAAAACATACGAGAGAGATAATACACTCTTACTTTCATAGGACATGCAAAGAGAAGAGGGGTCGCTGAAAATATTCTAACAATAGGAAAAATAGAGCACGACACCTAATGATGATAATGACGATGATGATGATGATGATGATGATGTAGGTTGTGGTTCATTCACCAGGTTCTCATCGTTTCACTGGAAGAGGCTGATTAAAATGTCTGGCATTTATTAAGCACCTCCTGCAAAACAGTAACAACAGGTCTAGTTTCTTAAGAAAATGTGGGAAGATTTCCTGGAAATTCGGATTCTGGGATTGCAAATTTAATTTTTTTAAAATCTACCTTGTACAAGTGCATCCACGTTGTAAAGTTTGCCAAGAATATGTCTATGCTGTGATTGCGCTAGGATTTTTTTTTCTGAAACCGGTAAGTTATACCTACCCTTCACCTTGCAAGAAATACTTTCCGAAATATCGGTTTTTTAAGTAGAACATTCGGTATTTTATACTTTTTTTAATGTAAAGTTAACCACACTTCACAAACATCACAGGAAAGTGAATTTTTATGTGACGTTTTTATTTTCTTATCTTATTTATGGCGAGATTTAATTTTTACAAAATGCTCACATTCTGAATCAAAGCGAAAACTGGCTGATTCTCCTACATGCAAAAATTGAGCATTATTTGAACCTACAAACCTAATTATCCTCCACTCAGTCTCGCTGGCTGTTTCTTTCGCTAGGTTTTTTATAATATAAGCCAGTCACGGTAACCGGCGACCTCCAAATGTTTCGGCTTTTCTCTTTTTTTTAATTGATAGTATCCCGGTACTTGCCTGTTAGCGCGATAGTTGTTTATGGAATAATTCTTATTTGGCATATATTGGGCGTCATCATTATCATCATCATGTGCCGTGCCGACTGGCGTTGGCTATTATGCTTCTCCAGAGTACGCGATCCTTCATGCAGGCCATCAGTTCAGTTGGTGATCTCCTCTCACACCATCCCGTCAGACTGTCCAGTATCATTTCTCTTGGTCTTCCTCTTGATCTTCTTCCTTCTATTTTTCCTATTGTTATAATATTTTCAATGCCCCCTCTTCTCACTGCATGCCCTATGAAAGAACATTGTCTCTGTCTTATCTTTTTGACAAGGTTTTTTGTCTCTCCAGCTCTTCTCATACATTCTTCATTAGTTATTTTTGCTGTCCAGGGGATTCACAACATTCTTCTAATAAACCACATTTCTGCTGCTTCCAATGATTTTTGTGCAGACTTGCCTATTGTCCATGATTCACTTCCATATAACAAGATAGGTTCAATATAGCATTTTAGGACTCGTTTTCTAACATTCATTGATAAGGATGTGTTGGTCAATATGTTTCTCATTCTCTGAAATGCAGTCTTTGCTTGTCCTATTCTATTCCTAATTTCTATATTGGGCGTAGAAACTCAATAATGTTAGTGAGATATACTTGTAGGAAACATTTAAGGAAGAAAAAGGAAAGAGAGGAGAGAGAATGAATGAAACAGTTTCATTTTAGATATGGTGAAAGACTGGTTGGGAACAAAAACCCGTCTGATATTCTGAATGAGAGAGAGAAGGGGAGACAGAGAGAGAGAGAGAGACAGAAAGAGATACTGATTGATTGACTGATTGAATGATTTATCTTTATTTCAAAAAGGTTAAGGATTGGGCACGCAGACCCATCTGACATTCTGCCCTTTATCATACATCTTTCATTCTATTCCAGACATTCTACAAATATGCTGTTCATGTAACAAACATAATTAACATTGAAGCTGAGAGACATAAAATAAAATATAACATTTACGTTTCGCTCTTAAACATTCACTCAGTACAGAAGTAACTACATACTTTATAAACGATTATCTGCTAAACAAAATTTTCGGGACTATTCAGAAAACAATTAATTGTATTCAGTGTCTGTAAGAGCAGTTTAAGATAACTTTTAAGTTTTATAATTCATGGAGGCATGTAGTCGACATCAAATAGATACTGGGAAAGAGAGAGAGAGAGAGAAAGAGAGCGAGACTGGGAAAGAATGAGAGAGAGAGAGAAGGGGAAACTGACCGAGACTGGGGGAGAATGAGAGAGAGAAGAGGAAACAGAGAGAGAAGGGGAGACAGAGAGAGAAAGAGAGAATGTGAATGAATGAACTTTATTTTCCAAGGGTGAAGAATTTTGCACAAAAGCCCATCTGATATTCTGAACATTATCACCAGAGAGAGAGAGAGAGAGAGAGAGAGAGAGAGACAGACAGAGATAAGGGAAGAATGAGAAAGAGAAGGGGAGGGACTGATAGAGAGAGAGAGAGCGAGAGAGAGAGAGAGAGTAGGAACGAACGAAGGAACTTTAACTTAGAAGGAAATGAATTGGGTACATACGGATTTCTGACATTTTTCCCCTTCATCTAATCATCTTTCATTCTTACTACACATTCAGTTTAGTACAATCATACACATTCCACAAAGAATATATCTAAACATGTAACAATTAACTATAGAAAGTACTCGAACGTGGACTCCCTTGAGTACCTCAGTTACTGACAATTTTTCTTTCTTTTTTTTTCCACGATATCTTATCACATCCATTGTCTTCCTTTAATGCCTTATTTTGCCATTTCTCTTGTTTCATTTTTCCAGGCTGGCTGTTATCACATGCGTAAGCAAATCTGCTTGATCACTTTAATCTTAAACATCCGGTTTAGCTGAATATCGCCAAACACGAGTAGGTTGAACCCAAAACTCCGAACTGAAACATTTGTCAACAACTTCAGCTCCAAGCTATGTTATTTACAAGGCTTTTATACGCATGTCACAAGGTTTGAATGTCAAATGAGTTAAAGCAACGCGGCTTTTAAAATGTAATCATTATCGGTATTTAGAAAAAGAAGAACTAAAAGACAAACAAGAGACAAATGGCTTGTCCAGCTTCTAATTTGAAAGCGTAAACATTTAGGGATGATTACATCTGAAAAAAAAATTCTTCTAGAACTTGGTAGAAAACAAACACAATTAAGGGCGTGGTTTAAGTTTGAAGAAAATATATATATTTCTGTGACTTGAAAAAAGATGCGATGAAATTTTTACAGAAGGGAAGGAGGGGGGGGGGAATCATGATAACAATTAACATTTCCATCCAGCAGAAGCCACACAAAAGAACTGACAGAATTAGAGAAACAAAGAGAAAACAAACACACAAGGAAACATTGCCCATATTGGGAAAAATGTCTCATGAAGCCAACATATAAACAAACAGTTCCTTGTTACAAATAAAATAAAAGAAAATCATGGCGTATAACGAACTTTTATACATAAGGAAAAAAAAACATTCATTCAAAATTTCACGTATTCACAAGGACAAAAAATAATGAAATAGAAAGCATAATAATAATTTCATTAGAATTAGATTCATGCGGAAAACAAAGGAAATATAAGTGTTTATTTTCTCAAGGGTGAGCTAAGGGAGGTGATTCTAAAGAGAATTCAAGGAATGGGAACTACAGGGTAGTCTGATTCATATTCTCTCTTAGTTTATTTCTTTACTTTTTCGTTCGTTTATGTTTTAATGCTTTCTCTTTGTGAGTGAGTGAATGAGTGAGTGAGAGAGTGAGTGAGAGAGTGAGTGAGTGAGTGAGGGTTAGAGTGAGTGAGTGAGTGAGAGTGAGTGAGAGAGTGAGGGAGAGAGTGAGTGAGTGAGTGAGTAAGAGTGTGAATACGAACCATGGATATCGTTTTTTTTTAAACCCGAACTTCAGTCTTTTCTGATTTTTCCATTAGCGTCTGCTTATTCTCTACAGAATTTTACATAGACGTTTGTTCTTTCTATTTTCATCCTTTAAGAAGATAGAGAAGAGTAGCACTATGCATTTTGTGGACTGTCTTTGCTTGCAGTCAAAAAAATAACCCCTCTATTTCATAGTTTTCACTGTATACTTCCGCCACTAGAGTAGAGACGTGATGTACATGGAAGAACTTTAACCCCTTTCCCCCCATCAAGAATGGTTCAGATTTGCTGTAGAAATGTGTTCATTGACATCCGTGTTCGATGATTACCTTTTATTTAGTTAACATACTTTCACCTTCTCGGATGCAGGGAGACAGAAACGTTTGTGAAAAGAGTGTAATATAATACAAGAAATAGTGGTTAATGCGATTCATACAGGGCGGTAGAGTGGGCCTAGTGATTAGTGCTCTCGCCTTTCGCGATGGATTTTAGTGGTTCAAGACCGGAGCCGGAGTCACCCAGGCAACAGAAATGGGTACATTGCTCATTTTTTTGGAGCTCGAGAAGTAAAGGTGGTCAGGCATGGCGCAGACCGCAACACCCTCTAGGGAAGGGGTTCGACAACCTTCCTACAAGACGCGTGAAAATCTATTTTAAAAAAAAGAAGAAGAGACTAGGTTGGCAACCTTTTTTTTTTCACAAAGCTTGAAGCCCCCCCCCCCCCCCCCCCGTGTAGGTGAATGGCTGGCCACGTTCATGATTACAGCTAATAAATGAATGTAATAATTATAAAATATTGTCGAACTAGGAGTAACAGTTATTCCACTTAAGTAATATTACATAATAATGACACGATAATTAATGCTATGCGCAAATTCCAGGTTTCAGTGTCCTTCTCCCATCTCTAATCATTTAATTGTGTCTTCGTGATTATTAATGCTCATTAACAAATGCAGAATGACTGTGACTGAGTGCAAGCTGTATGATGAAGGGCAGAATGTCAGACGGGCCTGCGTGCCCAATACTTAACCCTTTAAAAATAAAGTATGTTCGTTCTTTCGTTCTGCTCTGATGCGTAGGCAGGCCAAGGAAAATACAGGCAGTAACACCACATCCCCGAACTGTCTCTGCATTATGACAGGTCTGCGTGACACAAGCAGATACTCGTAGAAGAAAACTCTGACTCTTAGAAATGAAGCGTCACAAACTTGGTACAAACTGTCTTGGCCAAAAACTCTGACTCTTAGAAATGAAGCGTCACAAACTTGGTACAAACTGTCTTGGCCAAAAGCTCTGACTCTTAGAAATGAAGCGTCACAAACTTGGTACAAACTGTCTTGGCCAAAGACGAATATTAGTTTTTCCTTACACGTTTTCACATGGAAAAGAAAATAAATTCGAGCATATTATCTTTCCCATCGCAACATATGCCTGTGAGACCTGGACACTTAACGAAACAGCTTTTGAATGTAAATGCTACAGAAGAGTTCTTCAAATACCATGGACACAAAAAAGAACAAATATATCCATGCTACAAGAACATAATATTGAAGAAGGCTGGCTAGTAAAGAGGATTAAACAGAGAAAACTTAAATATTTTGGACACATTAAACGTCATGATAATCTAGAGAAGACCCGTCTTGGAACGGTACATAATGGGAAAAAAAAGAAAGAGAGGAAGACCAAAGCGAAAATGGCTGCAAGACATCTTTGATTATCTGCAAATGGATGCATCAGCAGCAGGCCATCTTGCTCACAACCGAGAAGCCTACAGGAGTGCTATTAGGGAGGCAAAGTTCCGCAAGGGACATGCAAATGAATGAATGAATGAATATTACAGTAATTACTAGCAAATCCGTCCCCCCTCCCTCCCCTTTTTTATGACCACCCTTGTATTATCCATTTATAATGTTGACCTTTTCACTCCAAAACAGCACTGGCAGGGTTGAAAGATCTTGCACACTTATACAAATCATTGCTCGGAGCGATATTTGGTCAAAAGTCTAAATAAAACTAAAAAGTAGCACACTTCTAACTCAACCTACATTTTTAGAGTAACTTCCTTTCTAGTTTCTTTCTACTAAAAATTTCTCATCAAAATCTATTCTGGAAGAGCATAGGAATTAACCCAGGAGTAAAAGAGTTAAGACTAATTCCGGCATAATGTGGTATACAATCAGCTCTTATTGTTGGAACACGACCTCAGCTGAACTGGGTCCCAAATACGATACAGTATTACTGCTGTCTTCCCAACAGTGCATTTCAACAATCATGAGCAAACACGCGATTATGTCCCCTGCCGTGGGGGTGGGGGAGTGGAGAGGAGGAGGGGGAGTGGAGAGGAGGAGGGGGGAGTGGGACTTCATGTGCAATGATGCGTCAGATACTGTACATCAGGCCATTAGAAGCAGCACTTGAACGTCCGCGACACGAAGATATGTCACGGGGCAGATTAGCCAGCTAAGGGAAATAATTGATCAGCGGATCTGAAGCACGTAGGACGATAATTGGTATCTGCTTTGTCTTGTTTTTGTTTGTTTAAAGTAGTTTGAACGTGACTGTTTTGTGGATTATTTTTTTCTTTGTTTGTTGTTTAAGCAGCAGGTTTTAGAGAGCTACCAGAGGCGAGGGAAGCAGTAGGTTTTAGAGAGCTAACAGAGGCGAGAGAAGCAGTAGGTTTTAGAGAGCTAACAGAGGCGAGGGAAGCAGTAGGTTTTAGAGAACTAACAGAAGCGAGGGAAGCAGTAGGTTTTAGAGAACTAACAGAAGCGAGGGAACTTCGGGTTTAACAAGCTGAATTTGCCTGATATATGTGGTAATGTAGTCAGTGGTGCTGATCGGGTTGATCTCAGTCGAAAAGGTTCTTCAGCAACACAGATTAAAATCTTAAAACTGTTTGTTAGAAGACAGAAGTAAGGCGACTTCCAGTGGAAGAAACTCTTAGATTTTCTTATACTTATGGCTGCATTAATGAATTATTTTATCTGTTTTTTCTAAAATTACTTTATGTTCAACATATTCCAGCTCCAAAGATAACATTACACTTTGACGAAGACCCAGGCTCAATGACACAGAGGTCAGCGCTTGAAGGGCGACTGCTTGCGTCAGAGTTAACTAAGCAAGGTGACTGCTTGCGTCAGAGTTAACTAAACAAGGTGACTGCTTGCGTCAGAGTTAATTAAACAAAGTGACTGCTTCCGTCAGAGTTAACTAAACAAGGTGACTGCTTGCGTCAGAGTTAACTAAACAAGGTGACTGCTTGCGTCAGAGTTAACTAGACAGAATGACTGCTTGCGTCAGAGTTAAATAGACACAGCTGACTATTTGCGTCAGGGTTAACTAGACAAAGTGACTGTCTGCGTCAGGGCTAACTAGAAAAAGTTGACCGTTTGCGTCAGGGTTAACTAGAAAAAACTGACTATTTGCGCCAGGGTTAACTAGAAAAACTGACTATTTGTGCCAAGGTTAACTAGAAAAAAAACTGACTATATGCGCCAGGGTCAACTACACAAAGCTGCCTTTTTTGCGCCAGGGTTAACTACACAAAGCTGACTTTTGGCATCAGGGTTAAATAAAGAAAGTTGACTATTTGTGTCAGGGTTAACTAGAAAAGGCTGACTATTTGCGTCAGGGTTAACTAGACAAAACGACTGTTTGCGCCAGGGTTAACTAGAAAAGGCTGACTATTTGCGGCAGGGTTAACTAGAAAATCTGACTAATTGCGTTAGGTTAACAGGATAAAGCTGACTATTTGCTTCAGGGTTAGCTAGAAAAATATGGCTGTTTGCGTCAGTGTTAACTATACATCTTGTGCAACAGATCCATATCGATGGAAATAAGATTCCGAGTAGTTAAATGCTATATCGAGCCAATTCTGTTTTATGGATGTGAAGCATTGTCTATGAATAAGAGAGTACAGCGAGAAATGGAGGCTATACAAATGTGGTTTATAAAAATGCTGATGTTGAAGGTACCATGGACAGCCAAGAAAACCAGTGAAGAAGTCTTAAGAGAGGATGGAGTTAAAAAGCAACTTATGGCAAAGATCAGAGCCAGACAAGCGAGATTTATAGGACATTTCGTCAGCAACGCAGAGCTTCCCAACGCGGGTTGCTGTTGCTCATGTCGACCGTTCTTTTGGCGAAAAAGCGCTCTCGAGGTCCATGCGTTGGTTGAAAAGCTTTCGCTCCCTTCCCGGATGGCGAGAGTTAAGGTGGTTCAATGCAGAAGTGAGTGGTTTGTTCGTCGAGCGAAGCCTATAAACGGCAAGCCAGCCAGGTTCGTGCTAACTCGTTGATGGTGTACTACGATGTTGTCGACCGGTGGTCTCGAAATTAGCCCATCTCTCGCAA
Organism: Achatina immaculata; assembly: GCA_009760885.1. Taxonomy (NCBI): domain Eukaryota; kingdom Metazoa; phylum Mollusca; class Gastropoda; order Stylommatophora; family Achatinidae; genus Lissachatina; species Lissachatina immaculata. The sequence goes on from CM019702.1 coordinate 14,846,274, forward strand.
AGAGTATCGGGTCTGCAGTATGTAATGTGCGTTGATTGTCGGTGCCGGGCTTTCTTCTCTTTCGTTAGAAAAGAGAGAGAGAGCCGGCCGGCCGGCCGCCGCCGCCGCAGCCGATGGTTAAAGGAAATGAAACGCCGCGTCGGTCTGTCGGCAGATATCCGACTACGGTTCGGTAAAGAACGCTATCTGGTTGATCCTGCTAGTAGTCATATGCTTGTCTCAAAGACTAAGCCATGCATGTCTAAGTTCACATTGTCTCACGGTGAAACCGCGAATGGCTCATTAAATCTGTCGAGGTTCCTTAGATGACAAGATCCTACTTGGATAACTGTGGCAATTCTAGAGCTAATACATGCTTACCAAGCTCCGACCCTCGTGGAAAGAGCGCTTTCATTAGTTCAAAACCAATTGTCGTTGCCCTTCGCGGGGCGCGGCGTCCCAACTCGTGAATCTGGATAACTTTGTGCTGATCGTATGGCCTTCTGTGCCGGTGACGCATCTTTCAAATATCGATGGTATGTGACATGCCTACCACGTTTGTAATGAGTAACGGGGAATCAGGGTTCGATTCCGGAGAGGAAGCATGAGAAACGGCTACCACTTCCAAGGAAGGCAGGAGGCGTGCAACCTACCCACTCCCGGCACGGGGAGATAGTGACAAAAATAACAATACGGGACTCTTTCGAAGCCCTGTAATTGGAATGAGTACACTTTAAACCCTTTAACGAGGATCTAATAGAGGGCAAGTGTGGTGCCAGCAGCCGTGGTAATTCCAGCTCCAATAGCGTATATTAAAGTTGTAGCAGTTAAAAGCTCGTAGTTGGATCTCAAGTGCAGGCGGGCGGTCCGGCTTGCTTTGGTTCACTGCCCGTTGTCCCCTGCCCTACCGTCTGCCGGCTCTCTCCCGCGGGTGCTCTTAGCTGAGCGTTCTGGGTGACCAGCACGTTAACTTTGAAGAAATTAGAGTGTTTTAAGCAGGCCTCAGCTGCCTGAGTAATGATGCATGGAATAACGGAATAGGACATCGGTTCTATTTTATTGGTTTTCGGAACTGGAGGTTCGCTGCTGGCGAGATTCCTCAGCTGCCGTGCGTGGATTGGAACTCCTCCCGGCCAATGAAGAAAAATGTGATTAGGGTTGCCTCGCGGCACCGCTGTGAAAAAGGTGATGGAAAGGATTAAGTGAACCTTAATCGGTATGGCCAGTTGTCTCGCTGTGAGTGCTACTCATATCACGGCACCTCTGCTCTAGAGAACGGCCACGTCTTAAATACACCAATACTGGGATAATACGCCTAAACCCAGGGGTGAAATTTGATGGCTACTCATATCACGGTACCTCCTCTCTAGAGGCCGGTCACGTCCTAAATAAACCCATACTGGGATAATATGCCTAATCCGGCTTAACCCAAGGGTGAAACTTACTAGTGGCGAGGATTTGTCCTCCTTGACAAAAGCTCCGTCCTGGTCACCACCAGGAAGGGTAGCGGTCACGACCACAAGATGCTAAAGTCAGAGACACTGGACCAGTGCAGTCTAGATAGGTAATCACCTCTCACCCGGCGGGGACATATTCATATCCAAACCACGTCGGTTTTCCGGTGAGAAAGTCCAACTCTAGACTAAACTGATGCAACGAAAACCACAGTGTCACGTAATGCTGCTTCTGTGACTCAACGAGAATATAGGCCCAAGCCCCACGATGCTCTGAGCCTCCATCCTAAATGAGACTATCGCGAGAACCACAGGAGTAAATTCAGTAGGATCACGGGGCGATCTTGATGGTAGAAGCGAACGCAGAAGAAGAAGAAGATAGGACATTTCCTGAGAATAGGAAAGTTGGACACACTGTGGCAACTGGAAAAATTGAGGGAATAAGGGGTAGAGGAAGACAGAGAGAGAAGTTACTGGATGGGCTGTCAGTGTGGTAAGGAAGAAAGTCACCAGCGAATCTCATAATCAACGCAAAAGACAGGGAAATGTGGAGAGAAATGATCGCCTACGCATCGCGGCATGGCACTTTGATTAGATTAGATTAGATTAGATGGAACAGACAAAGCTGACTGCTTCCGTCAGGGTTAACTAGGCAATAATGACCGAGGCCCTATTTATCTACATCCACGCTGTGCTCATAATAGCAAACACATCTGATCAAATCAACAGGGATCGAAAGGAAAGCATGGTCCTTAAAATACACCACGACGAAGACAGATATGTCCGGATGAAAGGTTCAGATATCACACATTATCTGTAAACTCTGACATGAACGCATCAGCGCCCTTGTGAATGCGATCAGAGAAGCAGTTAAAAAACAAAAGACAGTTTTCACATTTAGTTTTTAGATTTCTTGCGTGCAATTTGAAATGATGAACTTTTAAAGTGATCGGAACTTTCAGCTTCTTTACCGAAACTCGAGAGTAGGAACTCTCAAGATTGCACAGAGTGGTTCAAGCGAAAGATCTGTCTTAATTAGAGACAGGCAAGGGAGGGTGGAAGGCGAGGATGTACAAACTGTTAAAGAGGTTCGGTTTCTCTGTCCCTCCCTCCCCCCCCCCCCCCCCAACACACACATACACACACACATTCCCCCCACCCATTTTCGTATTAAAGACCAAAAAAAAAAATTACATAAAATAGTTTATAAGTATTGGAGTTACTTGTCGAGTTTGGATAGATCAGCGGTTCCCAAAGTGGGCGATAACGCTCCACTGTGGGCGTTGGAAAGGACAAGGGAGTGGCGGTGGAAGAAAAGGAAGCAGTGGGAGGGGGAGTTGAGGGAAAACGAAGCCGCCGACAGTGGCAGTTAACATCTCTCTTCTTAGCACTTTTTTCAACCTGATAATTGAGAAACTCGTGTCCCTACAAGAAACTCATCCATCACAATTAAAGGTTGAGAAAATAGTACAGTGGGTGAGTTATAAATGTACTCCTTCGTATTGTTAAACTGGTTTTGTTTGCTGAAGTTTTTAATTGGGTAATACTGGTTTAATAGTTCATCGTACGAGTAGTACATACAGGGATTCGGGGGGGGGGGGCATTGAGGATGTGACCTGGAATAAAAGGGAGTGGTAGCTCGAACAAGCCTGGGAAACACTGAGATAGACGGACAGACAGATAGAAACTGGGTGTCATGGTTGGCCCCACATCATCCAGGGCATCAGCTGTGTGTGCCCGCTGGGTGACGTCGGGTGAGTGTGTGTGCCCGCTGGGTGACGTCGGGTGAGTGTGTGTGTGTAAAGATAACATAACGTCACAAAAATATCAACACAACTCCTGTAAGTTAAAAGTTTCATGGGTACCCAAGTGCGACATCTCACACCACAGTTGAACAGTTGCCATAAAAGTACAACTGGCAACTCCATCACTGTCTAAATATACCAGTTGAATTTAATTTGATGATGATGATGATGATCAAAATAGATGAATCGTTTTGAATAATATATCAATATTGTCAGCCGCCAAACAGAAACGGTGGCTTCCAGTCGTACAGTTACACGACCACGGCCAAATGTAATCCACTGGTAGCTAGAAAACACAAGAAATGTTGACCACAGTCTTTCCAAATACACAAACAATATAGTGGCTGTTCAAGACAAATACTTGACAAAAACTAGCGGAAAAGTACAAATTGTGTACCGTTCCTACACTGGCGTTCACCACACAAGCTCGTACACTTGCTCTTCATCATCATCATCATCATCATCATCATCATCATCATCATCGCCTTTCACTCCCTTGAGATCATATGCCACGGATAAAGGCTCTCCAGTCATCCCTATTCTTGGAATTAATTCTCTGCTTCCTTCCATGTGTATCCCTTGTCTCTGAGCACTGTCATAATTTCTCTTCTCCAAGTAAGTCTAGGTATTCCTCGTTTTCTGTTTCCTTGAGGATTCCATGTCAGTGCCTGTCTTGCTATGCTGGTATCGGGTTTTCTCAGAGTGTGGCCAATCTACCTCCATTTCCTAGACATAGGCGCTCTTGCTAGCCCATAAATGGACTCGAAGGAAATCCCCACTAATAAATAATAAACTATACTCAGGGGCGTTAACTTTATGTAATTAATTTCTCCTTACAGTCTATTCTGTTATACATGAGCCCGACCTGGCTCCTCACGACCGTGGTGACAGAAGTAAGAAACACGATTAGATTTGCTGCTCTTGTTATGTCTCTATCAACATGAGAATGTGAAGGCTGTAGTGAACACTTTAAGGGAAACAAAAACATTAAGGAAAATTTGAGGTGGGCTGCTTAAAGTTCACTAACTTGCTGAAATCTATCTAGGAATGGAAGGTAAATCCCATATGGAATAAATAAATGGAAGGTAAAATTGCACCACAAGCATTGATTCTCAGTTGAGATGATATTCAAAAAAAGACTGGACAACCTGTTCACGGGAGGGATAGGCTCTGGTAGGTGTGAATTGCTCGTGATCTATCACCGTAGCTTGCTTATCATCACGGCTTGTGTTAGGATCATCACGGCTTGTGTTAAGATCAACACGGCTTGTGTTAGGAGAATTTAAATGAAATCTAAGAAATGTCGGGACATAGAAAAGAATCCTTTTTTTTTTTGCAGCATAAATTAGGTTGAATTCCACAATTTCACGTTAGGGTAGGTATCTATTTCACAACATAATATACATTTTATTCTTTGATTTTTCTACTTTCCTTTGTTTTGTTTTTGAACTAATTTTTAAATTGTGTTTTCGGTCACTGAACGTTCCATCCGGAGATTGGCACCATATAGTGTTAAAATCATCACTTTGTGTATCTCATACAATAAAATGTATTTTCTGAGAGATCTACAACAAAAAACATCTGATAATATGCTGACCTCAGTACAGCATTTAGAACATGGAATGTTAACATTTTTACCTTCAAATTTCATCTCAAAAGTCCTCAGTAATCATCTTGTTCACCTGGTTGTCTGCTGCTATGTATCTTTCCCATATATAATTTCGATTCAAATGAAAAAAAATGGTGCATTACACGTAAGGTACATATATTCTTTCACAGTCCATTTCTTAAAATACCCGAGAATATGAATATAAATGTTTAGGAATATCGTATATATACAAGGTCCGACAATTAAGTAATGAGACTAATTCCATATAAAATAAAATTAACAACAGTTGAGTATATAACCTGTATTTTATTCAAAGTAAGCCACTTATGCATTGATACAGCGAGTGGCACGATCTAATAAACACTGGAACGACCTCTGCAGTTCTTCTGTTGGTATGGCCCTTAAATTCGATGTTACGGCTCTTTGGATGTCATCACTATCGTCAAAGAAGCGTCCTTTCAATGGTAACTTTAATTTTGGGAATAGAAAATAATTGCGGGGAGGTAAATCTTGAGAATAGGGTGGATGATTGAGAACACACACTTGTTTTTGGGCCAAAAATTCCTGTACAACTACCGCTCGGTGAGCCGGTGCGTTATCATGAAGAAGGAAAAAAGCTGCCAGGTATTTACTCGAAGAATCATTTTCAATAGGCGTTTCAAAATACTTCAATAACTTTGGCAGTGACAGTCTGTCCCTCTGGGATAAATTCTTTGTGAATAACTCCTTTGCTGTCATAGAAGCACACCAAGAATGTCTTCACTTTCGACTTTTGAAGAAATGTTTGGCCTTTTAGTGATGATGATGACTTCCACTGAGCACTTTGGCGTTTGGTTGTGGGATTATAGCCGAAAATCAATGTTTCATCCTCTGCGACAATCAGATTTAAGAAAAATACCCTGTCAGCCAGAAAAAACCCCCCACAAAACTTAATAGGTCATCGGAGAAATTTTAGAACAGTGAAAACTAGTTAAAATTTTAATAAAGAAAAAAAAAAACAGGTACAAAGTCTTGGCCATGTCATGAGAAGACGGAAGTTAGAGAACTTGGCAATGACCGGAAAATTCAAAGGAAAAAAAGGCGAGGGATCCGCGGAGAAAAATAGTCCGGTGATCTAACCACGTGACATGGGGGAAGAATCATTTGAATTGATCTGAGACTTCAAGGATCGCTGCAGCGCTGCCCAAATGTGATGAATGATTACGGGTACAGGACCGACCTCAGCTAACAAGGGTTATTATACAGAAGGGCCGTGACTGTCGAGATTTGGCACAAGGAGCAGTTGAATTTTGGGGTCAAGATCTCATCCAGCATCACCCTAGGTCTTCCGATGCGGTAATATATACAGATGGGTCGGTGACTCGGAACAGCAGAAGTGGTCGGGGTTTTGTTGCCTACCGAGGTGGAAGAATAGTGGAACAGGGTTCGGGAGCATTTGAAGTCAGCACATCAGTCATGCGATTGGAAATTTGAGGCTGTGTTGGCGGCAATGGAATGGTTAGTTGCTTATGATGTGGTTAATGGTGTCATTGTGACGAATTCGTAAGACTGAGAAGAAATTGATTTGAAAATAGTGGGTTCATCTGTTAAGCCAGTTGTCTGTGACAAGCCTAACGTGGCTTTAATGTCCGGGGCATGCGGGGGTCTTCTTATCCTTTCTGTGCCGTTAAACTTCACATAGGGCTCGCAAGGTAATTCGCCAATTTGTCCTGTTTTCAGCGAGCCTTTCAACCTCATCAAGGGATTTTATGCCTGTTAATTTGGCCTCTCTTAACAATGTCCTCTTTAGAGTTTCACGCGGTCTGCTTCTTTTTTTTTGTTTTTTGTCGGCCTGTTGTGTTCCACTTGATACCTTGTTTTGGGATTCTCTGATCGTTTCTTCTCATCACGTGACCAACATATGTCAATCTCCTTTTCCTGATCATCCTTGAAACCGGTTGTTGATCGCTCATCTGTCTTATCTCTGCACTGTTCTTGAATTCGTTCCACTTTATGCCGACTATTTTTCTGAGGCATTTATTTTCAAAAGAGTCTAATTTCTTGTCTATTTTTTTTAGTTGTTTTCCAGCTTTCGCATGCATAAAAGAGAGTGGATATTACATTTGAATTGAATAGTTTTAACTTGGATTTTTTGCTTATAACATTTGAATGTCACGTGTTCTCAAGATTCTTCAAGATTGATGTTGCTTTTTTAATTCGAATTCTAACTTCCTTTCTGGTGTCACCATCCTGGTCTATGTAGCTGCCAGGGTATGCAATTTGATTGACTTCTTCAACAGCTATCCCTCCTACGTGTATTTTTCCATTTTGATTAATGGGAAGTTCATTATTTTTGTTTTGTCCTTGTTAATTTCAAGTCTTATTTTGCTACGCAGTGAAGACAGGCTATCTGTTTTTTTTTCTTTTGTCCTTGTTAATTTCAAGTCTTATTTTGCTAGGTAGTGAAGACAGGCTATATGTTTTGTTTTTCTTGCATGGAATTCAAATTGTTACTGATAAGAGTTATGTCATCAGAAAAATCAAGATCTTCTAGTTGGGCCCCATGTACCCAATCAATATCTGCGTTACCCGGGCAGCATTGTTTCATTATGAAGAATATTGCAATTCCAAAAAAGCAAAGGAGATAGTATACATTCTTGTTTCACGCCTGTTTCAATCTGGAACCATTCGCTCATCCCTTCTGCACAAACATATCCATTGTAGAGGTCCTTAATGATGTTTACAGTTTTAGATGGTATTCCATATAGTCTTAAAATTTCTCACAATGAATCTCTGTGTATGCTATCAAATGGCTTTTTAAAGTCTATAAAGTTCAATATTAATGGTTTCTGCTTTTCGATATGTTCTTCAAATATTATTCTTAGAGTAAAGATCTGGTCGAGACAGCTCCTCTCTTTTAAAAATCCTGCTTGTTCTTCTCTCATTGCAGTATCCACTATATCTTTAAATCTATTAAAAATGACCTTGCAAAATACTTTTGTCACAGCTAAGGTTACTCCTTAGTACTAAGGTTACTCCTGTCCAATTGTTACAGTCGCTGCGGGAAAATGAAGAGCGGGAATGGAAGAACAATGTAGATCTCGAAGGGACCGCTGGAGCTAGGACAAATTAAAGGTGCTGGCCGGAAATCCGAACTGTGTGGCAGAAAACGCATCGTGAACAACAAATATTTGACATTAACTATTAGCAAACACTCTCTTGGATAGATGCTGCGGCATGCGGGGGAGCATATATGGGGTTGTCCCGAATGCAGAGAAACCGGAGTCTGAATTTTGAACCTTGAACTTTGAACCAAGGATCGGAAAACATGATGGAGAAGCACGATAGTCACCGTTATGAAGAACGACATGTCGTATGAATTCTCGTTTCAGTTAATGTTCTGTATATATATATTTATATTCCTATGTTATCTCGTATGATCGTTTCAGTTTCAGTTAATGTTATATATATATGTTTATATAATTTGTTTACTTGTCTGTGATTTGCATCCATGTAACAATACGGGTTTGATGTAACACTGAGTAGTATTCTTTCCGGTGTTTATCGACAAAGCTTTATTGCATAGTATGTTTTACATTTTAATAACTCGCTCAGCTAAAAAAAAAACAACCCACAGAGCTACTCACATGTGCCTGGTGTAATGAAGTGATCTGGACTCCCATTCCCTATCATATGTTGATAATAACAGCCAGAGAAAACAATATTTATATTCCGACCCGGTCATTGTTTTGTCTTGTGCATGGGTCATGAATTGAATCCTACACCAGTCAGTCATTTGCATGTCCCTTGCAGAACTTTGCCTCCCTAACAGCATTCATGTAGGCCTCTCGGTTGTGAGCAAGATGGGCTGCTGCTGATGCATCTATTTGCAGATCATCAACGATGTCTTGCAACTATCTTCGCCTTTGTCTTCCCCTCTTTCTTTTTCCCTACCCTTCCAAGATGTTCTTCTCTAAATTCTACATACATACTGATATTATCATATTTTTCAAATGTCAGTATTGAAACGCTAAATGGGGCTGAGAAATGAACTAGAATTAGACAATACAAGTTTTGGAATGGAAAAAACAGTGAAGAGCTAACAGATAACAGGGCGTTGTTTCATAAACAATGAACACCTTTTTAGAAATAAAATCACAATGTCAAGGGAATTAACCTCGTTTAGATTGGTTAAGCTGTTTTGCTTGAGTTATTTCCCTTCCATACATATTTCTGTGGTAAAGGTTTCTGTATGAAAAAAAAAAAAAAAACTTGCTTTCTATTGCTTTTTATAACCATTTCTTTATTTTTATACACAGTCGCGGGCGAGCACACACATACTCACTTACAAATGTATACTCGAAAACAGGGGAAGAGTGAAGTTACTGTTCGATTTGACAGTTAGTGACCTTTAGTTAACTTCCTTGTGCCAGGTCTGGCTAACAAACCTTCCCCTACTGACCTCTCCGTTGGTACCCCTAGCAACAGGTCTAACCTGTCTAAACGCTGATCGCTGGGTGGTGGAGTCTGCTAGAGAAGTATTGCATATACCCCTTATTTTTTTAGCTCCATTCAGGTTACTGGGCACAAAAAAAAACCATCATCAGGTGCCATGCTGACTGGCGTTTGCTATAATGCTTCTCCAGAAATTACACGATCCTTCATGCAGGCCATCGGCTCAGTTGGTAATCTCCTCTCAAACCATCCCGTCAGACTGTCCAGTATCATTTCTCTTGGTCTTCCTCTTGATCTTCTTCCTTCTATTTTTTCCTGTTGTTATAATATTTTCAATGCCCCCTCTCCCCCTCTTCTCATTGCATGTCCTATGAAAGTACATTGTCTCTCTCTTATCTTATATTAAAAAAAAAAGCAAAACGGAACACACACAGAAGCAGCCACTATACAAACTCACTCGTAGCTGGAAACGATTCTGTGTCTCAACATCTTCACCGCATCGGCTGCAAAGAACACCATTCTTGCAGTGTCAGGTGAGATAGAAGGAAAAAAAAAGATGCATCTTGCTATGGTGACATAATGCACTAATAGTTACTGGATTAAACAACGCCCCACCCCCTTACACACACACAAAGTAACTGTTAGTACACGAGAGTATGAGAGTTCTGTATCCATAACGAGAAGGTGAGCATGGATACTCACTTATTGGATCCTTCTACTGCAGTGTTTCCCAGACTTGTTCGGGCTGCTGCCCCCTTTCGTGCCATGCCACATCCTCAACACACACCCCCCTCCCTCCAAACTGCTTTTTTTTGTGTTCTTTAATGTAGGATGAAACAAACTTTCCAAACATGAACGGGAATCAAATGTTCACGTGATCATCTTGTTACCTTATTTGGCTCGAGATTTATTATTTACAAAATGCTCACATGCTCTACCAAAGTCAAAACTGACCTGATTCTGATCCATATATCATCATCATCATCATCATCCTGGCCTAATGATCCTCCAACCGATTTCGCCGGGTTCCTTTTGTACTAGGTTTTTGATAAAATAAACCGGTTACGGTAAGTTTCGGTTTTTCTCGTTTTTTTTTTCTTTTATTCTTTATACCGGTTATTTACTGGTAACTGCCGGCTGTGGTGATCTCTTCTAATTTTGTGTCAAATATTTGTTACGAACTAAATCATCTTACTTGCAACCCCGCGAAACTAAGACGTAGTCCCGCAACCCAGACAGTGAACTACAGAACTTTCAACATAGAGCGATTAGTTTTCTTCATTTTAGGACATATATTTTTACAGACAGCAGATATTTAGATAAAATGTACCTTTTTTTTTTAACCTTCCACCAGAAAATTTTATGTAAATAAGTGTCACGTTTATCCAACACTTTGTGATATTAAATATATATAAAAAAAAAGACATCACTGCAGCCGGATAAGATTATTTATAAAAATAATGTCTAGGGAATTTAAAGAAACGAAAAAAAAGCCGAAATTCTGTCAAACTGGCAACCTGGTAAAGAGAGAAAGGAAGGCTCATTAATATTATTATTAAACTTGTAAGACATGTCAAGTTTTGGGACGAGAATAGTGGAGAATGCTTTCGTAGATAAAATATGCAAATGACTTCACATCGCCACTCCCTGTCATCTTGGGCGACGCCGAGATAAGTGTCTTCGTCGGAGGAATACGAAAATGGAGCATTTATAATTTCCATAATTTGTTGTTTCACGCTTATGTGCGTAGATATATGTCTTTGTGTAATGCATCAGTGTATTCTGAACATGGCGTGTTCGAACCCACACATGTGATTTTAACAAGGTCTTTGAGTCATTGTTTATAAATTGGCTGCTATGAAGTTATCCACCCCCCCCCCCCCGGAAGCCAAGAAACGCAGATATTCCGTGCAAAAGATTAGTGCGTGAATACAGGGAGTTGAATACAAATGACTAGTGCCTGAATACCAGGAAACTGAGAGGGAATAGAGATATGTAAGACTGCAATACTGGACTGAGAGGGGATACAGATGTGTGAGACTGAAAGAGGGAATACAGATGTGTGAGACTGAGAGAGGGAATACAGATGTGTGAGACTGAGAGAGGGAATACAGATGTGTGAGAATGGACTGAAAGGGGATACAGATGTGTGAGACTGAGAGAGGGAATACAGATGTGTGAGACTGAGAGAGGGGATACAGATGTGTGAGACTGAGAGAGGGAATACAGATGTGTGAGACTGGACTGAAAGGGGATACAGATGTGTGAGACTGAGAGAGGGAATACAGATGTGTGAGACTGAGAGAGGGAATACAGATGTGTGAGACTGGACTGAAAGGGGATACAGATGTGTGAGACTGAGAGAGGGAATACAGATGTGTGAGACTGAGAGAGGGGATACAGATGTGTGAGACTGAGAGAGGGAATACAGATGTGTGAGACTGGACTGAAAGGGGATACAGATGTGTGAGACTGTGAGACTGGACTGAGAGAGAATACAGATGTGTGAGACTGAGTGAGGGAATACAGATGTGTGAGACTGGACTGAAAGGGGATACAGATGTGTGAGACTGTGAGACTGGACTGAAAGGGGATACAGATGTGTGAGATTGAGAGAGTGGACTGAAGAGGGAGAGAGAGGGAGAGAGGGGGAGAGAGAGGAAGAGAGGGGAGAAAGAGAGGGAGAGGGAAAGGGAGAATGGAGAGAGGGATGGAGAAAGGAGGAGAGAAAGCGAGAAGTAAGGAGAGAGGAAGGGGAGGAAGTGGAAAGAGGGAGGGAGAGAGAGGGTGAGAGAATGAGAGGGAGAAAGAAGGAGAGAGGGAAAGAAAGAGGAGAGACAGCGGAAGAGAGAGAGGAGGGAAAGAAGGAGAGAGAGGAGGGTATAGATAGGGAGAGAGAGAGAGGATGCTTAAAGTCTGTCACTGTGTTTATTTCTGGAAGTTCACCAGCTTGTTGAATATGGATGTGTGCCTTGTTCATGCTTCACCAGTTACTTGAATATGGATGTATGCCTTGTTTATGTTTCTCCATTTTGTTGAATATAGATGTGTGCCTACATAAACAACTGTGAACAAAAAGCTGTATGTCTCAGTGAACAAAAGACTGTATTTCACAGTTAACAAAAGGCTGTATGTCTCACTGAGCAAAAGACTGTATGTCTCAGTGATCAAAAGACTGTATGTCTCAGTGAGCAAAAGACTGTATGTGTCAGTGAAAAAAAGACTATATATATCAGTGAACAAAAGAGTCTATATATCAGAGAACAAACGACTCTATATATCAGTGAACAAAAGACCCTATATATCAGTGAACAAAAGACTATATATATCAGTGAACAAAAGACCCTATATATCAGTTAACAAAAGACTATATATCAGTGAACAAAAGACCCTATGTATCAGTTAACAAAAGACTATATATCAGTGAACAAAAGACCCTATATATCAGTTAACAAAAGACTATATATCAGTGAACAAAAGACTATATATATCAGTGAACAAAAGACTATATATATCAGTGAACAAAAGACTATATATATCAGTGAGCAAAATACTCTATATATCAGTGAACAAAAGACTATATATATCAGTGAACAAAAGACTATATATATCAGTGAACAAAAGACTATATATATCAGTGAGCAAAATACTCTATATATCAGTGATCAAAATACCCTATATATCAGTGAAAAAAATACCCTATATATCAGTGAAAAAAATACTCTATATATCAGTGAGCAAAATACTCTATATATCAGTGAACAAAATACCCTATATATCAGTGAAAAAAAGACTATATATATCAGTGAACAAAATACCCTATATATCAGTGAAAAAAAGACTATATATATCAGTGAACAAAATACCCTATATATCAGTGAACAAAAGACCCTATATATCAGTGAACAAAACACTATTCAGAATGTAGATCTGAACGTTAAAACGGAGCAAAAGATTTAATCGGTCTCCCCTCTCCCCCGCCCCTCCCCCATGGCCTTTGATTTTTAACCTCAGCTGTTCTCTAAATATCCTCTAAACTAATTCCAACACAGTATATCAGTGCCAATAGTTTCATAAACATTTCAGAGAGGTAGTCTTCTCCGTTGCAGACCTTATTCTTCGGGTGAAAAGCTGGACACCGGAGTATATTTTCAAATAGTGGGCCATTATTCATGCACTATTTGTTGGGGTATATATTCAAATAGTGGGCCATTATTCATGCATTATTTCTTGGAGTATATCCTCCAATAATAGGCCATCATTCATGCACTGTTTGTTGGCAAAATACAACAGCCCGTGCTGCTACAGTACTCGATGTGCCAATTAGGGACAGCAGTGTCGCTTTCGGGTATTAGAGGACAGTTTTATAGTAGCCTGATGTCGGTCTTGTAACATTTACCAGGTAGTAAGGGCAAAGACACAGACTTCCTTGGCTCCAACTAACCTCGCAGATTAACAGATACCCTTCTGCCAGACTGTATGCAGCCTTCATATTTTCGTGGCATGAAGCAACTGACTTCAGATAGTAATGGCTAAGACCCTGAACTCCTTGTTGTCCGCTTTTCTTGAAGGCGCGTTACTGGGAAGATCGTGTCCCTGGTTGATGGACTAACCTTGAAAACCTCACTGTCACCGAGGAAGAACTTTGACCTTCAGAATATTTCCTAGTGTACTCAGATGTTGTGAATACTACGATTATATTTGTCTCATTTGGGTTTTATTGTATAATCTTAGTCTCTCTCTCTCTCTCTTTCTTTCTTTCTTTCTTTTTTTTTCTTTCTTTCTTTCTTTAGGTTTCTCTCTCTCTCTCTCTGCCTCTTTCTTTTTCTCCTTCTCTCTTCCCTCTCTCTCTATCTTTCTCTATTTATGTCTTTCTCCTTTTCCTTTCTCTCTCTCTCTTTCTCTGTCTCTCTATTTGTCTGTTTCTCTGTTTTATCGTTTTTTTTTCCTACCTCTGTTTCTTTTTTTTCTCTTAATTTCTCTCTTTCCTCTTCTTTCGCCTAATATTCTTTTTTCTCTCCTCTCTCTTTTTTCTTCTCTCCCGCTGTCTCTCTCTCTCTCTCTACATCTCGCATGTTGTTAGGTATTTACCCTATTTACAGATCTTAAAAGAGAAGCTTGTGAAGGCGTGGCAGGTAAATACATTTCAGCTCCTGTCCTGTAGCCACTGCTTGTTTCCCAATTGCTTCATTGCGTCCACTGCACTTTTAAATATATGAAAATCTTACAGTTTATATGCACTGTTTATTAACATCTGCACATTTTTTTTCTTGCAATAAAACCACGCAAGTTATTTGTTTGACTGGTGACAGTATTTCCTGGACAAAAGTGAATGACCGTATCAAAAGTTAATTTTTAATATTTCATGCACGTCTTCTTCTTCTTCTTCTTCTTCTTCCTTCAACGTCAAAAATGCTGATGGTTTCGTCGTGTCAGTGTTCAGCCACGACTGTGATATCTGCGCCCGTCGGCCGGGCATATTCGACTTCGTGTGATTTATTTTTAGGATCGGGATTTTTTTTCCCATTCTAGTCCCTCTCCACTCGGCCAAACTGTTAACTGTTACCAGGGACGCCACGGGGAAGAAGAACACAGTCTTGGTCACCCACTGTTTGCTAACCGTGACGCAAGCAGTGTCGGCTTTGAGCCATTCAACACTGTCTTAGTACTGCGTCTTTGTGCCCACATACAGGTGTTAAAGATTGAAACAGACGCAATAAACATGAAGGAAAAAAACCATGTGTTCTTTTCTCCTTCTTCATTTCATATTTCATTTTTTTGTTGGTGTCATCCAGTCTGTGCGCATAATAACAAGGATAAATACAACGTAATATTGAATTGTTTTTTTGTTTAAGGTTAATTTTCCAAACCTTTCTGTTCTTTTTCTCTAGCCTCTGGAAGGCTTTGGTAGTGTTCTTTTTAATCTAAGCATCCTAAACGAGCAATCTTATCCTCTTATTGTTCTCTATTCATTCTGAGCCTTCTTTCATTCACCCTCTTCCCCCATCCTCTCACCCCTACCCTATCGTATTGTCTTTTCAATTTTACGAATTATCTCGTATTATCTGAACTATCCGGATGATTTTTGTTTAGGCCGGAGATATCCAATTGGAGCAAGCTGTGGCCATCTAGTGCATAAGACCATGTTGTTTACTATATGTTACCTTTTGTCATCCTCCTTTTACCTAATTTCTCAAGCAATAGCCTGCTTCCACTTTGTTCTTACCTACGTTCACCTAGGAGCATTTTGCGCCCGTCTTTCCTACAAAGACGATACAAAACTAGTGTTTAATTTTTCACCTGTTTTTCGTGCTTTTATCTGCTTTATTGTGTTTGTAATGATCCTTGAAAAAGGCTTTTTGCCGAAATATTGCATTGATGTACGTTCTTCGTTTATATATGCCCATCTTACCTACGCTGAAGTTCTTGTTTCTGTCCGCTTTCCTCATTCTTTCCATCTATCTTTTATTTTATTTATTTATTATTATTATTATTATTATTTGTGTGTGTGTGTAAAACTGAATCTTGCACATCTGTCTACTTTATTATTGAATTATTACCGCGAAATAGAGGAATAGGAAGAGAAATGGTGACTATACAAACACACCCAGCCAGCATGACGTCATCATCGTTTTGGTCACAAGCAAATGTGCTTAAGGAAGTTAATAAATATTGATTGTGTCACCGTGGACTTAGAATGCGTCAAAGTGAGTAGAGCGGTGACAGTACACCTTTTCCCGTCTCAGACTGGAGAACTGTGTGAGAGAGGCATTAGAGAGACAGAAAGTGAGAGAGAAAAGGAGAGAGAGAATGAGAGAGAAAGAGAAAGGCACAGAAAGAATGAGAGAAAGGGAGAGACAGAGAAAAGGGAAAGAGTGAAAGAGAAAGACACAGAGTGAGAAAGAGACGAGAAAGAGAGAGAGAGTAAGAGAGAGAAACGAGAGAAAGAGAGAGACAGAGAGAAAGAAAGAGTGTGAAAGTATGAGATAGAAAGAGAGAGGAATAAAGAGAGAGAGAGAGAGAGAGAGAAAAGAGAGAGGGAGAAAGGGAAAGAGAGATAGAGAGAGAAAGAAAAAGAGATACAAAAAAGAGAGAGTGACAAACAGAGAGAGTGTGTGTGTGTGTGAGAGAGAGAGATTCTAAAACTGCACTGTCTGTGAATCTGCACACGTCAGCAGTCGCAGATATTCCAAAGATAGCATCAGCATTATCCTGGTCTGGGTATGCAGTACGATCCTACTGATGACTCTCACTTCACCATGAACTCCAAGCCTCAGTACAGCTACGAACAACAACAACAACAACAACAACAAATCTGGTACTCCCAACCAAACAGAACAGAATTATCTGTTTCAATATGTCTTTGAACATCCGGGCGCTTAAAGTGGACCATTAAATACATCTGTTTTCTCTTGGCTTCCCGAAGTAATTTTCATTTACTCAACAGCAAAAAAAAAAGTACCTGATGAAAAGGAAAGTATGTCTTAATATAGTGCTTTTGCAACATTAGTGCAGACATGTTGCTTATAGACTCTTAAAGAAATAGCTCTTACATTTGGAGGTACAACATTTTGGCAGATCTTGTTATTTTCAATCAAGATTTTGTTACAATGCAATGTACTTTCTGTTCTGTTCATGTTGTACTAGGCAAATTAATGAGAAGAAAAGTCTCCTAAAGAGTAAAAAAAAAAAAAAAACAGTGACGATAACTCCCTAATACAAGGCGGTAGATTATAGCGATTCAGACAAATTATAAGAAAACCAGCGAATGTGACTGTTAATGAAGGGTGGGCTTAGCAAAGCTGAGAGTGGAGAACAGAAGAAGGGGTGTGTAGTAGACGAGGACAGAGGGAAAGAGAAATTCATGTAGACAGAAGAAACATGCCGGGGAAGGGAGGGAGACCGGGTGGGGGGGGGGGGGGGAGGGGAACAAGGATCAGGAAGCAGCTGAGAAAGTTGGACAGTCAAAATAGAAAGTGTACATTGCTCCGATGATTGGCATATACTTGGGGGAAGATGTAGAATCTCCAGCGTTAAGATAATGAACGAAACAACTATTTTCAAAGAGTTAAGAAGTGGACACAGAAGCCTGTTTAACATTCTGTCCTTCATCAGATAGCATCCACTCAGTCACAGACATTCATCATTTATTTACTAAACAGAATAAGCATTAGGAAGAACATAAATAAACAAATAAACCATATGCTGTCCAGCGTGACTTTTTTTTCTGGTATCACCACACCCAGCCTCTAAAAATGGGTACCAGAGAAATCTGGGAAGGTAAATACGGCCAATCGTGATACTGACCACATCACACTTTCATGTGCCGAAGGTCTTGGAAATACGGGCCTACCATCGTACCCCCAATACGGCTTAATGGGATAGAAACGGGGATTTTACCTTTACCATTTTAATTTACTCTCCATGCACTCCACACTCTGATGTATGTAACTACATGAAATAAAATTATATTACATTGTCGCGTTTATTATAAGCTAAAAAATTTTATGGAAAAGTAGTATAATACATACAACAATCAAGTCCTTCTTTAGGTTTAACTAATTTAGTCTTGACAATACATATATCTATACTTTTCATATACGTAAGTATTGTAGATACAGATGCATATATCCACACACGCATATATACTTATACACAAGCATACCACATGTAAGGGAAGAGATAAGAACATAGCAAACCTAGGTTGATTGGCAACCCTAGCTTAAAAAAAAATAATTGGTCAGCAGCTGGGCAGCTCAGGTATGCGCAATTCGGTTCGCCGGACCCAGTATGTAAAGAAAACATTAGAGAACTTAAATCGGTCGGGATTTGTAAGTTGAGCACGAAGGAGGCCAGCAGATCCGGGGAGTCATGTTATTGTCCAAGCGCGAATGAGAATGTTTATTCGTCGAAGGAGAACCAGTGTATGTGTAGGTTAGTATTGGTTTATACTATGTGATGTGGTTGCATGCGAGCTCTGCAGTCGACTCTTTCGGTC
The DNA here is from genome assembly GCA_009760885.1 of Achatina immaculata. Lineage (NCBI taxonomy): Eukaryota > Metazoa > Mollusca > Gastropoda > Stylommatophora > Achatinidae > Lissachatina > Lissachatina immaculata. The sequence goes on from CM019702.1 coordinate 14,864,553, forward strand.
CAGTCCTGATCCACTTAGGTAACGATTTAAATAATAGAAGTAGCACATATATAATCAGTTATAAATTATCAATTATAACATAATCAATCTATGTAAGATGTTAGTGTTTTAGTAGCGTGCGAAATGAGGGTTTATATGTGCACATAAATATGTATTTCTGAATTTTATGTATATGCATGTAGTAACCAGTTATTACCAATTACTACCTCTGTTTCTCGACTCTCATCACTCATGTCAGCCTCATAAGTAATATTCAGACACTTAAATTTTTATTGTCGAGAGATTAGAGAATTTTTGCAAGGAACGACTTTATGTTAAAAAATCAAACTAACCCACCATACGTAAGATGTTACTCTGATTTCTGTTATTCCATTGTTGATACATTTTGGAGGAGCCAAATATTAAAAGAATTGATTTGATCTGGTTGATAACAATATAAGCTGATGAATAAACAATATAAATTGACGATCCTTTTGTTTGATTTGTTGACTATGTAAACTGATGAATAACAATAATATAATTGATGATCCTTTGAAGAAGAATTTTTGTATTATCATTCATTTTTCTGTAATGTGTGAATGTGTAGTCTGTGCAATTTTCAATCCTCATGTACCTGATAAGATAAGATACCAATAATAAAAATACGATATAACAACATATAAATCGGAGACAAATATTAGCCCATTAAAATCGTATAATTCCTACACACATATATAGAAACATAAGCATACATATACACACACGCACACACACCCATATATATATATATATATATATATATACACACACACTCGCACACAGAAGTAGTCAATCTGATATATTGGCAAAGTCTGACGTTTATAAAAAGGAATCTTACTTATGAGTCTGACATGAGTGATGAGAGTCGAGAAACAGCCGGGAAAGTATTGGGAAATTGACAGATGCTAAGCTGTGGCATCAGTCGAAGAATATTAAACTTATAATGTGATACCTTGGTCGTAAAGTGAATTTTACGAAGACTTAGTTACGTAAACTGTCAAGGTAACTGCGACTGTTCTAACTGGCAAGCAATTAAAGTGTATGTATTTCTTCCCTTACCTGGAGATCTTGGACAGTAGCTGCTGACTGCAGTGTGAACTGGACAGTTAGTGAACTGACAACTTTTCATATGTGGACGTATGTATGGTTCTGCTAAGAGAGCGTCATGAAGTGCAACTCTTATGTTTTCTGTGTATTTGATTAATAAGGTAGGTAGTCTTATAACAAATGCCGTAGGGGATGAGGCGTTAGAGACCTCATTATGCTGGGCTACCAGCGTATGAGGTAGGGTGGCCAGTTACTTTCCTCGCTGCCTTTCCTTCGCAGATTTTCTTTGGTACCCATTTTGCGAGGCTGGGTCGACCTCGGAGCTGTATTAGTAGGAAAAATATCCCGTTCAGCTGGAGATTCGAACCCTCGACCCTTCGGTTGCTAGACAAGTGCTCTAACCAGTTGATCAATAAAGTAATTATATATTTGAAAGTGATGGTTATCAGATTTTTACAGCTAAAGAACCTTGGTAAGATATGACGGTTGCCCATATTCTAATACATAACGATCGCTACACAGGTAGATCATACACAACCGCCTCATAGCTAGTAAGTTTCGATGAAGCCATGCGTGTCTGAGATTTAGTTTGTCCAGTTGGTCTTAGATCATGAGGACCCATAGTTAGATCTTTAGATCCACTCTTTGATAATGTTATACGCAGAATGTCGTGAAGCTTTCAAGTAAATATTCTCAGAAAGCCTAGAGAACTGGGAAAATACGTTTTAGTTAGACGCTGTCATTCTAATATTTTGATATCCTATATAAAATAAAACGCCACAAATGCTCTTTCTGCATCATTTCTATGTTATCTGTTTTGTTTCATTTATGTTTACTAATTTTAAAAAATATTTCTATGATTTCGAAAAAAAAAGAAATGTTTCTACATGAATCAAAGCGACAAGCCCGGTCATGAAGTCTATTTCCATCAACACGGAAAGGTACACGAAGAAGAAGACAAAACAAAATAAGTATTTTGTTAGGACTTTATGTCAAGAGAGCATCAAGATACTTCACTGTAAGCTCATCATTATCTTGTTGTCCTTTTTTTCATGCCAGGAATTTCTCGAATATTTGACATATACCAGGAACTTTATAGACCTAGAAATATACAAACATAGAATCTATATTTTTGTTAACATTTTAGTGAAAGAAACACCTGTTTTCAAAAAGCACAATTCCTTTGTGTGCTGTATTCCTTGTTTGCTGTTTTCCCTTTTTGTTGTATCTCTTGTTTGTTGTATCACCTGTTTGCCACATCTCCAAAAGCAAAAAGTTCAAACGACTTCACATCTGAATTTTAGATTGGGGGAGAGGGGACGCAGATACATTCAATTTGCTTCTCTTTCTTTGGACTATTTTCAGACTAAAACTTGCTGCGTTTTAAATTTATCAATTTTATAACAGTCTTCATTATTGTTTACGTATCTAACAACATATGAGAATAAGGTATTTCCTGTTGGAGGACTTCGCTGAGTGTTACCGAAAGGAACTTAAGAGTCAACACCTGGTAAGTTTGGGCCTCAACACTTTCCTGCCCCAGTCTATGTCACAAAATTAATATGTCGTCTCCTTTTGGTCTAAAATAAAATGGACGCCTTTTTTATTTTTAAAAAGAAGCCCATTGTAAACGGAAGCCTTAACATAGTCAAAACAAGAACTGCTCTGTGTAAGAAATGTTTGACAAAGGATATGAAACGGTTACGAAAATAGGCTAAATATGTGTCTCTCATGGCAGTTTACGCTGCATATTTGTTGCCGTATTTACTTTTTTAATAACTAAAAATATCTCTAATAGAATATTACGAAGCTATTATAGTTTAGTAAGGAGGACTAAAACCTATTTATACATACTGTATATCATGATACCGTGGCTGTTATTACCTATTTGGTTTGTTTCTCTGTCGTTTGTTAATTCTGGTTAATTTCTGAATGTTTTTGTTGTTCATGATCTCGCCTGTGACTCAGGTCACAACCGCTGTCTCCCACTTAAATGTTAATGCAGTTCGCCACTTCATTTGGTGGAACGATCTACAGAAAAGAGAAAAGCAATAATAATTATAATTAATAAGGAGTTTCTTGAAGAAATCAGGAACACAGTAAAAGGCCCCAAGCGTATCATGAGAATAATCCTCCATTTAAATCATGCCAGAGCGAGAATGAAATTATTAAAATGCTTGAAGACATCAATATAGACGGCAAAGACCTGAGGATTGTAAAACATCCATACTGGCAGCAAGAAGCAGCAATTCGAGTTGAAAATAGAACTGGAAAATGTCAACCTATAAAACACGGGGTGCGACAAGGATGTGTACTATCTCCAGACCTTTTTTCTCTGTACAGCGAGAATATTCTAAGAACGATCATCACAGAACCAGGTATAAAAATTGGAGGATACAATATTAACAACCTTTGGTATGCTGACGACACAGTACTGATAGCTGAGAACCAACAAGACTGCAAAATCACTTGGATAAAGTCGCCAAAGAAAGTGAACAGAAAGGCCTTACTTTGAACATCAAAAAGACAGAGACTATGGTTATATCTAAGAAACAGAATCCACCAGCATGCAGTATAAAATTAATCGGAACTATTCTAAAGCAGGTGCAGAAATTCAAATACCTTGGAGCAGTAATAACTTCAGATGGGAAATGCACAACAGAAATTAGGAACAGAATAGGCCAAGCAAAGACTGCATTTCAGAGAATGAGAAGCATATTATCCAACACATCTTTATCAATGAATGTTAGAAAACGAGTCCTAAAATGCTATATTGAACCTATATTGTTATATGGAAGTGAATCATGGACAATAAGAAGGTCTGCATAAAAATCATTGGAAGCAGCAGAAATGTGGTTTATTAGAAGAATGTTGTGAAACCCCTGGACAGCAAAAATAACTAATGAAGAATGCTTGAGAAGAGTTTGAGATAGAAAAGGTCTTGTCAAAAAAGATAAGAGAAAGACAATGTGCTTTAGAAAAGGTCTTGTCAAAAAAGATAAGAGAGAGACAATGTGCTTTCATAGGACATACAATGAGAAGAGGGGGCATTGAAAATATTATAACATCAGGAAAAATGTAAGGAAGAAGATCAAAAGGAAGACCAAGAGAAAGGATACTGGACAGTCTGACGGGATGGTGTGAGAGGAGACCGCCAACTGAGGTGATGGCCTGCATGAAGGATCGTGTACTCTGAAGAAGCATAATAGCCAACACCAGTCGGCACGGCACATGATGATGATGATGATAGAGCAAAAAGCCACGTGTTTGTTAACCTCGTTAAGTTGCCTTTATTCTGACGCTTTACCTCGACTATCCACTAAAACCGTCATTCAATTTGGTAAAGTGAGCAATTGCTCAAAGTATTAGCTCTATAAGGGACTCTTTCAGGGTCCCTTTACTCAGCCTAATCCCCTGAATTTGTCCCCGTTGTAGTTTTTACCTAAAAGTGAGGATATTCTTTTGCACACCTAGAGTATTTTTTTTAAGCCAGGCTACTGTTAAATAAATTTAGTGAATTTATTGAATAGCATCACGCAAAAAGGTTGTCTTTCTCGGAAGCTCTTGAGATAGCCAACTAACTTATCTAGAGTACAAAATAAACTAAAAAGATAAACTACGAAGGTTTGAGGGAGACCTGTACCGGAAAGGTCTAGCTTAACTCACGCTCTTTGGTTATTTATTTTCCAGTACACAGAATTTCATGGACTTAAACCCCAGGAAATCTGGTTCCCTCAGTACGTAAATCAATATTTACCGAATGAGAACTACGTGCTCCAGATGGAATCCATCCATCCATCCATCCATCCATCCATCCATCCATCCATCCATCCATCCATCCATCCATCCATCCACAGCGACTAAGGGATAATAACACACTCTTTCCACTTTCTACGATCTCCAGCCAGTCTTTCTAAGGTTTCTCAGCTATGAAATCTTGGCTCGTCTGTAGTTTGAACTCCATCAGCAGCTTCTAATTTCTTCGTTGTTGTCAATGCATCCTTTCATCCTCCGTTCCCAAATAAATATCATCAATCTTCAAGAATCTTGATAACATATGGAATTCAAAAGTTATAAGCACAAAAACCAAGCGAAGACTACTCAAATCAAATGTAATATCCACCCTCATTTATACATGTGAAAGCTGGAAAACAACTAAAGAAATAGACAAGAAATTAGACTCTTTTGAAAACAAATGCCTAAGGAAAATACTCGGCATCAAGTGGAATGAATTCAAGAACAATGCAGAGATAAGACAGATGACTGAACAACAACCAGTCTCATGGGTGATCAGGAAAAGCAGATGGACATATGTTGGTCACTTGATGAGAAGAAATGATCAGAGAATCCCAAAACAAGCTATCAAGTGGAACACAACAGGCCAAAGAAAAAGAGGCAGACCGCGTGAAACTCTGAAAAGGACATTATTAAGAGAGGCCAAATTAACAGGCATAAAATCCCTTGATGAGGTTGAAAGACTCGCCGAAGACAGGAAAAATTGGCGAACTACTTTGCGAGCCCTATGTGACGTTTAACGCACAGGAAGGATATAGGATAAGATATAAGATATAAACTTACTAGAGCAAACCAGGCTTTTTGCAGTGCTGCAGACTATATGGAAATAAAAAAAAACTAAGCATAAATATGAAAATCAGGATATTTAAGAGTAATGTTCTAAGTGTACTACTCTATGGAAGTGAATGCTGGAAAATCACCAGAACCATAGAAAACAAGTTGAATTATTTCCAGACTAAATGTTTACGAAGAATTATAAAAATATTTTGGCCAAACACCATAAGAAATAACATCTTATTGGCAGAAATGCAGATGAAGCCACTGACAACAATTATTGAGGAAAGACGCTGGCGATGGTTGGGACATGTGCTCCGAATGACTGACAACTCACTACCAAAAATAGCACTAAGATGGACACCACAGGGGAACAGAAGTAAGGGCAGACCAAAAGAGACATGGAGAAGAACAGCAGAAAGGATGTTGAGCAATAGAGGGCTCACTTGGGCAAGAGCAGGAAGAAATCGAAGGACAGGCATTTGTGGAAAACCCTTGCGGAAGCCCCATATGCCCTGGGCACTTAAGGTTCAGAGAGAGAGAGAGAGAGAGAGAGAGAGAGAGAGAGAGAGAGATAAGATATAAGATTCCGTGAAAACAAAGGAAAAAAAACACATCACCCAACCAGACACGGTAAGACAATTTAGGACATACTTAACTGTACACCCTGTTGTAGGTGTTCTCAACGAATATTCAAGCAAAATCTCATGCAATATGAGGCAACAGTCAGAGTTCACGAACGAAAGTTAGAGACAAATGCAAGAGCCATTTCAGTGTTGTCAGTAACAAGTATTTCCGGACTATTCTATATAATAAAATTATTTTTAATGAACAAACAATAAACTGCAATAATACTTTCAAACTTGTGCAACATAAATGATATTTAAATCTCAGATTTTCTCTGTGAACAGACTACACAAATAATATCTGTAGGTGATATATATTAAAAATGATTTAAAATCCGCTGTTAGAAATGTTTAATTAACAAAATAATTTAATACATCCAAGTTACTGAATTAAAATACAGTTAAAATATTTGTTCAAAGTGGATGCAAAATCTTTTTGCTATTTATAAATCTCAGTCAAAAGATAGGAAAAACAGCGCAAACACATATGGAATTTAAAAAAGTAGTAAAACTTTGAACCCTACTATGAGAAAACATTGTGAAACATTTCATATTCAGCCACTCTGGTCGCTTTACTATATGAACTTAAATCATAGCTACTTGTATGGAGAATATATGAAGGAAAAACAGCTAAAGTCATAAATATACTGTTTCAGGCCGTCCTACCTTTGAACAAAACAGTCTTAAAAAGATTCGTTTTGGTTTATATTTCAAATTAGTTATCAGTTAATAAGAACATATTCTTTATACAAATAAATTCAATTAACAGACTGCGTTTTTGGCAAAAAATATGGGTTATAGAAATACAAGAGCGAAATGAAGTTATCCAAAAACTTTCAATTTTATTTCGGATACATAGTTTTGAAAAGGATCTCTCCCTTTCTTAACCTTAAGTTACCAGGGCACATGGGTCCTCCGCAAGGGTTTTCCACAAATGCCTGTCCTTTACCTTTTTTTTCCCGCTCTTGCCCAGGTGAGCCCTCTATTGCTCAACATCCTTTCTGTTGTTCTTCTCCATGTCTCTTTTGGCCTACCCTTACTTCTGTTCCCCTGTGGTGTCCGTCTTAGTGCTATTTTTGTTTTTTTTTTTTAAATTGAAAAGGTAAAATAAGGTTTGATGCTATAACAGCAGCTGCTAAAGAACCATTCGTTCTCTGATTTTCTTTAGTGTTAAAGCAGAAGTTTTGGGCAAAACACCCTGAATAAATACTTGCCCCTCATCAAGATATTGATAACTCATTCAACAGTTATAACAATAAGTCAGTTTCCCTATATTAAGTTAAGAAAGGAATTGATGCTATATATATATATATATATATATATATATATATATATATATATACTTTCTAGTTCCTTTCAAATAACAACTAAGGGTTCAATAGCTAACGAACCAGGTAACGTTTGTTGCTGGGGATACAGCGTCATACAGGTGAGATTTTGAAGCTAGACGTCTGGCATTCATTGCAACCACGCCCCCAGAACTGACCATCAGAGCCCATCTGAAGACATCGCTCTGCAAGCTGTACTCATCCACGGACTGCACCTTCTGGTCACTGACATGCTTGAGTGCTTGAGCGTAGACCTGACACAAGACGGGCAGGAAGTACACGCATTTGTTAATCATTTGCTGTAACTGACAGTATTCTTGTCTGATGTTATACGTTATGTTCAGTAACATTTCTTTGTCCAGTGGGGTTTGCCTACTACCGTAAATCTGTAAGCTCTTTTATCAGTCTCTGTTAAACACACACTCCCCTGTGGATAGCTCGGGAGAGCCAAAGGATACAGGAGTAAACCCCAAAAGGAAAATAAGGCTGTTGATGACAAGGTTATTTAAGCCTGCCCACCTTCTGCAACACCTGAAACTCTACCAGATTTCCAGACGTATACACTTTGTTCTTCCAACAGACGAGGGGAGGAAAAAACAAAATGGGCAAGTAACTTTCTCCAGATTGACTGCCCAAGCAACTAACATCTACCCGCTTCAAAACCACCTTCTGAGGCGGTGTGGCATAGCCTTGTAAGTAATGATTATAGTTATTATTATTATTATTATTATTAGTATTAGTGACATGATCAGGAATATAGTTAAGAATGTATTGGGGGCAGGATAGTAGGTCAAACGGTGACAGAGAAGGGATAGTTAGAAGGACGAAGAACGGATACTCGGTACTTCAAAGACCTGATCAAAGGTAAACCGAATCGACATGGGTACGCCGATAGATCGTAACATTGCGACTTCACGCACACCTGCAGTAGCCGAGGGGGAACAATTGACCAGTAGATCAAACGACTGAACAGAGAACGGACTAGGTCCCGAAGCAGATAACTTGAAAGAGATGAGGGACTGGGTGAATTGGAGGTAACAATTGGACCGACGGAGATGAAAGCGACTAACACGAAGACGCTAGTTGCGGCCAGTTGGAACTTAGGAATATAAGGCAGAGAAGAGGGCTGAAGAGCAGATGAGGATTCAGGAGGCAGGGGGAGGTGCAGGCAGCTGCAGGTAGACAGATTAAGACTCAACTGCAGGTAGAGAGAGAAGGATTCAGCAAGAGAGATGTAGAGATAGAGACATAGTGTTAGACTGAACTAGTGTAGCAAGAGATTGTGCAGTAATTTTTACCACGAGCTTTTGTATTAAAGTATGAAGTGTGAAATATTGTGAAGCAGAGAACGCTGCTTAAATACTGCATTTAGAAAATGAGAAGTAGGATATTGTGATATTTTGAGATTATGTGCTTCAAAGAAGAATATAACGAAATGTATATAATCATGCATATTATTCCAAGTGATGTTATCAATTTTATGGCTTAGATATATATTGGTCAAAATAAAAGTTATGCAGTGAACTTTTCATCGGACTTTTCTGGTCCAGCGAATGATGTAATATGTTGTGAAACATCAATGTGTGATGTGACGATTAAAGAGAAACGTACTGAATAATAAGATAGGACAAAGAAAAATCATCTTGAACAACAAGATATAACTCTTAAGTGTTATAGCGGCCATAAATTCCTTTATATATTTCAAGATACGAAGCTTTTCTTGAATTTACAATCCTACTACGCTATGGAAAAGAATGTTGTAGATAACATTATAAATGACACACTGACTTTCGGGGGTGGGGGGGGGGGGGGGAGCAGACAGAAAGAAACCTTCGTAAAACAATAAACGCATAAACATTTGTGAACAATAATACAGAGAAGAGAAGACGAAAAGCGAACATATGGAAAAACTGGAAACAAAAAGATGATAAGTGAAAGCAGGACTGAAGGGGTGGTAAATGACGACCAAGGAATGAGAAAAGAAGACGACAGCCAGGGGGATTGGGGGGGGGGGGAGGGTTAAATGAAAGCAAGTGGACTGGTTACCTCGCTGGTGAAGAAGTTAACACGAACATTGTCCGCCTCGGTAAAGAATTGTCCGGCAAGTTCGTCCTGCTCAATGTTCAGCCTCACACTAGCTCCCATGTACACGGCGTCCTCCAAGTCTCGTATGTTTCCACCAGTTGACACTCCACTGGCATCTGTTCGGTGTACCTTGTCATCAAAAATATCTTCATGCCAGTTTACACGCTAAAACACTGTTATATATTTGAATAAATATTGAACATTCATACATTAAAAAAAAAAATTGAAGTCACAATAAAGCATCAATATAGTTTATTACATACAGGCTATAATTATCAAGGCCGAGAGATAGACCAAGACAGATAGTAGAAGGTAAGCCAAGACAGATAGTGGAAAGTAAACCAAGACAGATAGTGGAAGGTAGATCAAGACAGATAGTGGAAGGTAGACCAAGACAGTGGAAGGTAGACCAAGACAGAAGATGGCAGGTAGACCAAGATAAAAGATGGAAAGTAGACCAAGACAGAAGATGGAAGGTGGACCAAGACAGAAGATGAAAAGACAACACAAAAGAGGATATACAGTAAACCGGTGTCAACAAATAGAGAGAGAGAGAAGATTAGGAATAGGGTGGAATGGAGGCGGACTGTATCTGCAGCCAATGAGCCTTAATGGCTGGGAAAGATGAGGAAGAAGAAGAGAAATACTATAATTATGAAATATGGATCATCTACAAACATATCATTTATATCTTGAACACAGAAGGACAAACGCACACAGGATATATGCAAAATAAATGTATCATAAATAGACATGAACTAAATAGGAAGTGCATTAAGTAAATAGATCAGCTATATTAGGAAGGCAGACAGGTACAAACACCTCCTTCAAGCTGAACTAAATGACGTATGCAAATCAAACGCTCTTGGAAGTACTGGAGTAAAACAAAAAGAAATGTATTTTCAAACCTCTGTAGACATGGTAAACGGTTATTTACTAACGATTATTCTTTCGTGTGTCCTCTTTTCTATAACGAGATAATGGAGATTATCAAGCCATAAAATGTTCTAAAAGTTTCTATATCATTTCCAAATCAAACTGGTCTCACTGAACTTGACGATTTCAAACAGTACTGGACTTACGTGAGTTTAAGATAGTTTTGTACATGAATATACGCTAGGGTAAAATAAGTGTTTTTTATTTGTTTGTTTGCTTGTTTGTTAAAGAAAAGTTTAAAAACACACACAAATTTAATCTATTTACTTAATGAGAAACTGGAGACAACCGGCATGCAGCAGCTACTAGGTCATATACTAAAAGAGGAAGAGAAATATGAGGTGGATAAAAAATAGAAGAATAGGAATGGTAAGACACACATTCAACACCATGAAGATAATGTTCTTATCCACCATGAATTTATCCATAAAAGCAAAAGTGAAGATGTATATAATGCTGTATCTATTCTGCACTTCTCTTTGGAGCAGAAACGTGGACTTTTAAGTAAGAAGTCGGAGAGAAGAATACAAGAGGCAGATCTACAGGAAAGTAGGTCATGCTTGTACATTATGGAAAATGAAAAGAATAAATTTACAAATAACAGAACAACTACAAGTTAAACGTTAGCTTCTCAAAGAAATAATGATCAAGAAAAAAAACTTTTGCGTATCAAAAAAAAAAAGACAATAATATACTGAAGACCATGCTAGAAGGAAAAGAGGGAAGAGGAAAAAAAAGAAGGAGGGACGGGTAGAGGTGTAGATGGGAAGATAACATTCGCATGTAAACAGGATACAGCGTGACTGAGTGCACCATCAAGACATGGGGACTGAGGAAAATGGAGTATCATTACCGCCAACCATCGTACCGAAGCCAGCACACGATGATAATGCTGGTTGTGGTGGTGGTGGTGATGATGATGATTCTTTTTAGAAATAAAGTAATTAAATTATAATACAAATCCACAGTAAAGTACTGTTTCTTACCTTCTTCCATGGTCGTGTGTCAACCAACCAATCAATCGCGTACTTTGACTGTGATGTTTCGCTCACTTTGAAGTCATCAATGTTGTACAGGTAGGTCTTTACCTGAAGATGGCATGTAATAAAAACAGAAATCCTAACCACTAGTCATGAACTTAACGTGTACATCCGTCTGCGATTAACCAGTTTAGAAACATATAAGCATTTTTATAAGAACAGAAATACCTACGACGGTTTTCAAAGTGTCACAAATGTTACATTTTTGAAAGGTTATCGTAACTTTACGTTGGACAAGTTCCGGAAGTGTTCTAATCACCTCCTGTGGCAGATGATCTCAGCACAGTGCACGCATTCTGTAGCACCACTGAGACCAGTGACGAATAAAGGGACACGCGCGGGTTTCCATCCTTCGTTATAAATCCGAGACAGGTCAAGAGATCACAATCCTTTTCCATTCGGTCAACCGTACTCCGTTGTTTTCAAAGACTTGGTATGCGTAGCAGTTCCAAATAAACGGCAGTGTATATTATCTGGAATCGTATTATAACTTAAAGGGTAGGTACCTTCCATTATACTAACACTCATATATTTTAACAAAGTTGTTAAAACAGAATGATTAACAAAACATTTCCAAAAACGATCAAAACTCTGAATACACGTAGGCATTGTAGAGATCTCTCTTGAAATGATTCATCATCATCATCATCATCATCGTCGTCATCGTCGTCACTACCACCACCACCACCACCATCATCATCATCATCAGTCATCTGTGCTCCCAGTGGAGCATAAGGCATCTGCAGAAACTCTCCAGTCGATCTTGTCTTACGCACGTCGGGATACCTTACAACATATCTTTCTCTTGTCCTTTAGTTCCTTGAAATGATTATATCCGATCAAATGTAAACTTAATCCTGTGTGCGGTTAACTTTTTTTATCACTTAGTAAAAACTTTTTGACTTGGAATTAGATGCACTATGATTCTGTTTTGTGAAAAGACAAACTTTATTCGCGAAAACATGGAGTGAATTTCTATTGACAAAAAATGAAATTATGCAGATCTTAAAAAATACATAAACATATAGGAGAAAAAAGTAGCATAACTGTCTCTAAATTGACGCCTGCTACCAGATGCCAATTAAACAAATAAGAATATCCAAGAATATCTGCATCGTGTAAGAACTTGTTAGATTCAGAATCAACTAAATGATAAATTCAAGATCAGATTAACATAAAAGCGCTCTTCTTGTCTTTTGGCAAAACCTCAGCACAAGTCTTGTATCAAGACATCAAACGAAGAAAGAGATAAGAAAGCACATCATATCGAACCTATTACCTGGCCAGGGCAGAATCTTAACGTAAGGCCTAAACTTCGATTTTATTCAAAGATTTTCAAGCCTGGAAGAGTCCTGGATATGGCACATAGGTCATAAATCTACTTCCCAGGACTTCATCATCATCATCATCATCATCATCATCATCATCATGCCTGATGGGAGTTGGCGACCATGTCTCCACACAGTTTCCGATATTTCATGTTATTTATCATTTCTGTAGTTGTGCCTCTTCCAACGTCGTTTTGTCAAGCCATCTTAGATTTTCTCTCTTGGTCCCTTTTCAATTTTCCCTGTTGTCGGGATATTTTCAGTCCCTCCTCTTTTCATTATATGGCCAATAAACCTTGACTATCTCCCCCCCCCCCTTCCGTAGTGTGTTTATTAATGTTCGTTTCTCACTGGCTTTTCTTAGATACTCTTCATATGTTATTTTTGCTGCCCATGGTATTCTTAACACTCTTCGTAGGAATCACATTTCATTTGCCTCTAATGCTCTTGTTGTTTTTGTTTTTGTTGGTGACCATGATTCGCTTCCATACTGGTTCGATGTAGCATTTCAAGTCTCTTTTCCTAGTGTCTTTTAACAGAACTTAGAGAAAACTATAAACTTTATACTCTCTCTCCTCTCTCTCTCTATCTCTCTCTCTGAACCTTAAGTGCTCTAGGCACATGGGGCTTCCGCAAGGGTTTTCCACAAATGCCTGTCCTTTGCCTTTTTTACTCTCTTTCCCAAGTGAGCCCTCTATTGCTCAATATCCTTTCTTTTGTTCTTCTCCATGTCTCCTTTGGTCTACCCTTATTTCTGTTCTCCTGTGATGTCCATCTTAGTGCTGTTTTTAGTAGTGAATCGTTGTCATCTGGAGCACATGTCCCAGTCAACTCCAGCGTCTTTCCTCAATAATTGCTGTCAGTTGGTTCATCTGCATTTCTGCCAAAAAAATGTTATTTTTATTGTGTTTTGGCCAAAATATTTTTCTAATTCTTCATAAACATTTAGTATGGAAAGAATTCAGCTTGTTTTCCAGGGATTTGGTGATTTTCCAGCATTCACTTCCATAGATTGTACACTTTGAACATTACTCTTAAATATCCTGATTTTTGTCTTCATGCTTAGTTATATAAACTATATACTATATACTATAAACTATATACTATATTATATACAAACTAGGCTTTATATTTAGAACATGGAAAGCAGAAGAGAATTGAAGATCATGGAACAGTTTCATTATCATTCGCTCTAAACGTTCTCAGGGGATTACATTATTTTATATTTAATACATTTTAAAACAAAATAATAGTTTACAATTCCAAAACAAGAGATTACAGGAGTTTCTCAACTCTTTCTTCAGCAGAGGAATCCTCCTATGCAGTATAATTTTCCATGTAACTTCCACCAACTCTTGCACGCAATTTCTACTTTAAAAAACATTTACTTCCTTTAGTGGTAGCCCCTAGAGATTGACTTTGGTCGCTGCTGAGATTTTCCTTGGTGGAGGGCTTCCAAAAAGGAAGATTGGAGCACCTATGGTCATGCTGGAACCAAACGATATGGGCTCCTAAACACTTTTGTTGCTGACCTTGCCGTTACAGTTAACGATTCTACATTTGAATGAACATAAACTCTACTCAAGATTTTTTCTGTGCAAACAAAAACACTATTCAAGATATTTCTTTGTAGAGAAAAAAAAGAACTCTACTCAAGATCTTCCTTTGCACAAGCATAAACTCTACTCAAGATCTTTCTTTGCACAAACATAAACTCAACTCAAGATCTTCCTTTGCACAAAACATAAACTCTGCTCAAGATCTTCCTTTGGACGAGCATAAACTCTGCTCAAGATTTTCCTTTTACAGAAACATAAACTCTACTTAAAATCATCCTTTTCACAAACATATCAAATACATTAAAAAAAGTCACCATTCCCGTGGAGTGTACCAATCTGTACACAGCCCTGGCTTTGCTGTTGAAGAACGAGGCATCATAATTTGGATACCCTCCCCTTCTGGCGTACTCTTCGATTGTCTGAGCCACCACCAGCCCGCCAATAACTCTGATTCCATTTGCCTTCAGAGTGAAACCGTCAAAGTGCATGCGAACCTGCAATATTTATTTTACACATAAAACTTTTCTTTTTTTTAAGGGGGGGGGGTGGTGGTTCCTGTTACATCGAGACTTTCATTCAGTTTCAGAAATTGATTTTTAATTAACCACTTGTACTGGTTTCAGTTTGCGCTCTTCCTTTGATTTATCCTTGCAAAGTTCCCACATCATAATAATATAGTTTTATAGCGGTAATTTAACAATGTCTGGGAGCAAATCCTATATTATTATTATTATTATTCTTGTTATTATTATTATTATTATTCTTCCTCAGCTTTCCGAGCCATTAAGGATTATTGCTGCAAATAAAGTTCCCCACCATTTCTCTCTATTCCCAGCCTTCTCTCTAAATAATAGCATTGCTGAATATAACCACGTATAGAAAAACAAATATTACAAAACTTCCGCGACAATACAATTCAGAAAAATGGAACATAAAAAAATACGATAATTCACAAATACTCAGACTTGCTACATGAATGTGAGTGAATTAACTCAGACTACGGCAGTCTGAGACAATTTCGGTTAATATTCAAAATATACTTCCTGGTTTATATTTACGTATATCTTACATCCTTCTCGTGCCGCTAAACGTCACGTGGTAGTTCGCCAAGATTTCCTGTCTTCGGCGAGATTTTCAATCTCATCAAGGGATATTACGCCCACTGAACTGGCCTCTCTTAACAATGTCCTCTTGAGAGTTTCACGTAGTATTATATTTATATGCTTACAGAGAAATACTCTCTTAAGTTGTACTGACCTCGTTCGTGAAAAATAAAGTGTAGCGTATTCTCTCCTAGAGCTTTCTCTTTGAAGTCACAGAAACTTACGATCTAGTGAGAAATCTACGCAAAGAAAAAAAGACAAGCGAAATTATCTGAATGTTTCGAGAGATAATAGCAGCTGGACAACCTGATATATCGCTGGCAGCTCAGGGTGACAGGGGATGGGAGAGAAATATAGGGAGCCAAGATCACTGAGCATAACAGGACTGATCTTAAGCACGATCAACTCTCATAGTAACTTCCTTCCTTCCTTCCTTCCTTCCTTCCTTTCTTCCTTCCTTCCTTCCTTCCTCCCTCCCTCCCTCTATCCCTCTCTTCCCTCCCTTCTTTCCTTCCTTCCGTGCAACAAAAATTTTCACATCATAAACGACCAAGAACTGAGAAAATTTCTCAGGCACTGTCGGTACATCGCCTGATGATGGTCAGTGTTCGCCACGTCTGGCTACATAATTTTCCCTAAATATTTCTCCCTAAAAGGTTTCTCCCATTAGTTTCATAAGCTGGCTTTTTCTGAGTAGTTCAAATAAAACCCCCGAGCCTGTTGTCTTATCTCCTCCAGTACTCTGACGTTTGTAGTCTTTAGACTAAATGCCAAGTACTCTGATGTTTGTAGTCTTTAGACTAAATGCCAAGAACTCTGATGTTTGTAGTCTTTAGACTAAATGCCAAGTACTCTGATGTTTGTAGTCTTTAGACTAAATGCCAAGTACTCTGATGTTTGTAGTCTTTAGACTAAATGCAGTGCTTCGCTTTAGTCATAATTGCAACTCAGACTTTCGCCATTTTTTTTAAAAAAAGCTTTTGCTTAAATTCTGCTGATGCCACGGGATGTTTCCCTGGTTCTTAGATTTGCAACATTTTGTTAATGTTTTAATTCGCGCCACGACGGGGCTTAAAGCAGCAACATTGTCATCTGGTATTAAAACTGTCATTTCGCATCTTGTATAAGATTTCTAGCAATGTGTTATTTTAAAGAAAAAAATGTTATGAAATTCAATTTTTGTTTTGTTTTGTTTTGTTTTTTGTTTTGTTTTTGGTTTTGCTTCCTTAGCAAATATGTTTATTGATTTTCTGTCAGGGCCATGAAATCTGACGAACACGGGACAGGAAAAGTGTATTCAAATTACTGGGTTAATTTATTCGAAATAAGTAATAAAAAAAACCCCAAAGATATTTCATCATTAGCAATCGTGTTTGTGTATATTGATCATAAAAAGTAAACCTACTTCCCCTGACAGGTTACATTTGCGTCAAATATCCTTTAACACTTCTATAATTGTCATAAATATTTTTTTGTTTATGTATATGTTATCTGTGTTAAAAATTGCGTGTACATTATTTATTATTCATATCTTATTTGGAAATATTTTTCATTAATGAAAATGGCAACAATATTCGCACAGACGTAAACGACACAAAGATAAATTATACTAGCGACAGGCAGGCAGGCAGACATATAGATAGATAGATAGATAGATAGATAGATAGATAGATAGATAGATAGATAGACAGACAGACAGACAGACATACAGACAGACAGACAGACAGACGGACAGGTAAATAGATAGATAGATAGATAGATAGATAGATAGATAGATAGATAGATAGATAGATAGATAGATAGATAGATAGATAGATAGATAGATAGATAGATAGATAGATAGATAGATAGATAGATAGATAGATAGATAGATAGATAGATAGATAGATAGATAGATAGATAGATAGATAGATAGATAGATAGATAGATAGATAGATAGATAGATAGATAGATAGATAGATAGATAGATAGATAGAACAGGCTCGCAGCTCCATCAACACTCTGCCAAACTTCACTTATATTTTTTTTTTAGTTTAGCTCATGTAACAGCAAATGCACAAAAACATGACATTTCTAATAAAATAATAGTTTTTGTATAGTGTATTTTATATAAGACTAAATATGTAAAAACAGACAAAGCCACCGCAGTAAAGCTGTGGTAACAACTCTTTTTTTTAAAGTAGGAACAGCTCTAATAGTTAACGAGCACACAATTGTAATATTTCCTCTTATACCTTAATCATACAAAAATATACAGGATAGAGAAACAGGAAGAGAAAAGAAAACATAAATTCACATCAATAATATTCCACAAATAAGAATGGACAACAAAGAAGAAAAAAAAAAGAAAAAGAGGGAGAACACTTAGCTGTGATTTGTAGGAAGCTGTGTCCTAGATTGTGCATGGTGGAGTATTTCGAATGTTTAAATGAAGAGTTGTGGCGTGATAGAATGGTAGTAAAGATGGGGTGGGAAAAGCGGAAAGGATATATATATATATATATATAATATATATATATATATATATATATATATATATATATATATATATATATCTGAACCTTAAGTGCCCAGGGCACATGGGGCTTCCGCAAAGGTTTTCCACAAATGCCTGTCCTTTGCCTTTTTTCTGCTCTTGCCCAGGTGAGCCCTCTATTGCTCAACATCCTCTCTGTTGTTCTTCTCCATGTCACCTTTGGTCTACCCTTACTTCTGTTCCCCTGTGGTGTCCATCTTAGTGCTGTTTTTGGTAGTGAGTTATCAGTCATTCGGAGCACATGTCCCAACCATCGCCAGCGTCTTTCCTCAATAATTACTGTCAGTGGTTTCATCTGCATCTCAGCCAACAAAATGTTATTTCTTATGGTGTTTGGCCAAAATATTTGTATATATATAATGCTAATCAACCTGAGAAAAGGGTTGGTGGAATAAATCGGTAATGTAGTACTATGAGGGTTCTGGAATACAAATTACAGGTGAGGAAAGAGTAGAACTTAATAGAGACAGGGAGTTTGATTGTGGAGAAAAAGTAATGAACATTTCTGAAACGACAAAAACTGGTATATAAATTGACAGATCTGTCTACTCGTACAATGACACTGCTACTCACTCTGTGCCCAAGGTTAATCATCTGAATGAGCTCAGTCAGAGACCCGTATGTTGTAAATCCGAAATTATCCGCGGAGTAGACTTTCCGCCAACATTGATCTCCGTACCAGTCCAGGGACACGAAGTCGTTGTTGTGCTTGTATTGCGTAGTATTCTCCAGGAACCACCTGGACACATCTCTCCGGCCGTTGGTGGACCACACTGCAAGCCAGGAGTAGTACGGGTCGTCGTTGAACTGTGGATGTAGACGGAGAACATGTGTGTGTTGTGCTGCTTGCGAGTGCTTCCCCGTGCCTCCGCGCGTGAGTAAGAACTCAAAGCTTAAGTATGACACAAAGAGCATATAACTGATGATGACACAAAGAGCATATAACTGATGATGACACAAAGAGCATATAACTGATGATGACACAAAGAGCATATAACTGATGGTGACACAAAGAGCTCATAACTGATTATGACGCAATGAGCACATGGCTGAATATAACGCAAATAACCCATACCAGGCCTCAGTAAATGAGATCACTGCTGTCTTCACTGAGTATAAACATTAAACTGTCAATCTTTTTTCATCATTCAGCTTAAATGCATCTATTGCAGTGGTTATCAGCCTTTTTTTCTTGTCTCATGCACCATTTTCACTAAACGTCAGATTGTCAATTTATTGTCACACTAGTATAGACAATATTAGACCATGATTTATCTTGGAATTATTCACTGTATAGCTAAAAAAAATTTGTAAATTCAATTATTTCTTCGCATTTCTTTGGGTAAATCACCGGAAAAAGCAAGGGACAAAGAGACTGACTGACTGACAGAACTTTATTTGCAAAAGGGGAATAATTGATCAAGAGGGTTCATCTGAAGTTCGGTCCCTTTATCATGCAGCTTTCTCTCTGTTCATGACACCCTACAGCGGACAGTGCAAAACCTCTTTGCATATAACATGCATGAGTGAAATAACAGAACTGAAATAATAACAAAACTGAAATGAAAAACCTGTTAACGTTTCACCTTTACCCTGTAGGAAATAACTCCATGCATGTTAAGTTACTCTCGCATTCTTGGACATTAATGAATATCTACCATACTACTACGCAGCAGGAACATTCATGATAAAATCATACTATTTACGTTCAGATGGAAAGAAAAACAGAGAGTATCTGCATGGACTGGTCAGATAAAAGGTAAAGGTAAAATTCCCGTTTCCTTGCCATTAAGGCATATTAGAGAATACGGTGTTAAGCCCGTATTTTCCATGACCTTCGGCACGTGAAAGTGTGATGTGGTCAGTATCACGCCCTGGCCGTTTTAACTTCCAAGATTTCTCTGGGACCCATTTTCAGAGGCTGGGTGAACCCTGAGGCTTTTTTGGTGTGTACCCCCCCCCCCCAAAAAAAAATCCAGCTGGGACTGAACACAGTACCAGCAGATTAGTAAACCAAGCGCCTAACCACTCAGCTAACCAGGAATAAATAATGCCGGAATACCAAGACTTGTCGGTACCTGACAGGATTATGTGTCGTAGAGAACTAGCTTTTAAACACCATCAAAGTTAGAAGGATGAGATACTTGGGCCACATCAGGCGCCACAATGGTTTGGAGAGGCTGATAACAGAAGGCATAGTGCCTGGCAAAAGGGAAAAGGGGCTCAGGACATCATGGAATGTCTGAATATGTTGATGCCAGATGCTGGTCAACTTGCTGAAAAGTGCGTTACATTCAGGGAGGCAGTGAGAGGGCGACCGTTCTGGAAAAGGCACGTCACGTGATATGACTGACATCGGTACCTCACAAATGAATGAATGAATAAAATGTTATATGTTTATGCTCATCAACAGTATCCGACTCTTTGATCTGACCATTAGACGTACAGTTCATAATCTGTATAGAACGATAATATAAAAACACGTTGCTTTTTTTTTCTTTTCCAACCTTGACAGAATCTTGACCGTAACGCACGCTGATGTGACTAAGGCTCTGTGCTGTAATTACTTCGTTGTTGTAGATCTTCTGGTTCTGCAGAACGAATGAGAAACCTCGATCTCTCATGTTGGCCCTCAGCTCTGAGATCTTAGCCAGCCGCAGCAGCTGGACATGATAGTAAGACATTCATGCGAATTAGATGAACGTGATGACATTTACATGCAAACTTGGACATGTTTAAGGGGACATTTATAGGCAGTAACGTGTATATTTTCCGTCATATTAGTTATGTCTTGAACTTGATTTTGAAAGCGTGGCGTAATAAATCTTTACGGTTAAAAAAAATATTCACAATGGGTTTCGTACATGCAAGGGAAGGGAGATAATCAAAGAATGCGGTTATAGACAAATACGCATACAGAAACCAAAAAATGCATAAGCAGAGTGAAACAGGCAGAACAGATAGATAGATAGATAGATAGATAGATAGATAGATAGATAGATAGACAGATAGATAGATAGATAGATAGATAGAATGGCAAAGTAGTTAGTGCACTGGCGTCCACTGCAAAGATGCGTAGTTCAAATCCCGTTCGAGGCGCCCTCATCATCCATCTATAAAAAATGGGTACCTAGCTCTTTCTATCAGAAGTGATGCTAATCACAACTCCCTTCTATGTGTTAGCAGGTTAAATGAAACAGAAGCACTAATCCTAGATGTCTGTGCGATGTGATACTTCTTCTTCTTCTTATTCTTCTTCTTCAGCTTTCAGAGCCATTAAGGCTATTGCTGCAGATAAAGTTCGCCTCTGTTCCTAATCTTCTCTCCCCAGTTGGTGACACCAATTTCTTTTATATCCTCTTCTATGTTGTCTTTTCATCTCTGTCTTGGTCTACCCCTTGGTCTTGTTTCTCTGATCTCTTCTGCATACATCATTTTCGTTTGTCTGTTCTCTTCCATTCTCTCTACATGGCCCAGCCAGCGTAGTATGTTCAGTTTCAAGATATTTATAATTCGTTGTATAATAAAAATAAGCTGTTCAGTTCAGTGTTCCTTCTACCTCTCCACACTCCACTGTTGGTATCCTTTATTGGCCCAAAGATTCTTCTTAGGATCTTGTTCTCAAGGATCTGCAATTGTTGTTCATGCTTCTCTGTCTGTTCCATAATACTAGTCAATGTGAGATGTGGTACAGATGAAGGAAAATCTTGGCACTAACACCATATCCCGTAGGTGCCTCTGCGGTACAACAGAGACACTTTCTCCCTAATCATCTGAACTGAAACATCCTAGAGGATTTAACATAAAAAAGCCCAGCTGAATCGTTTATAATAAACCCACTGTTCACAACACACAGAACAAATATAAAAAGCGCAGAGGACCTCTTAGAGGTCAGGAGTTTAAGAGGATCGAAAAATTTGTATGGGATGGTGGTTGTGTGGGGGTGGGGGGATCCTTGCGGAACTTTGGCTCCCTAACAGCTGTTCCGTAGGCCTCTCTTGGTTGTAAGCAAGATGCCCTGCTGCTGATGTGGCCATTTGCAGATTATCAACAATGTCTTGGAGCCATCTTCGCCTTGCTCTTCCTGTGTCTTTTTCCTATTATGTTTCTTTCCAAGACGGGTCTTCTCTATTTTATCATGACGTTTAATATGTCCAAAATATTTAAGTTTTCTCTGTTTAATCATCTTTACTAGCCAGCCTTCTTCAATATTAAGTTCTTGTAGTGTGAATATATTTGTTCTTTTTTGTGCCCACTATATTTGAAGCTCTCTTCTGTAGTATTTACATTCAAAGGCAAGTATGTGTTTCTCATGCATGTTAAGTGTCCAGGTCTTACAGGCATATGTTGGGATTGGAAAGACGCATGCCCTTAAAAATCTTATATTTCTGTCTGTTCCTCTCCACAGCTTCTTTAATTGTTTTACTTTCTGAAGAGGGATGGATGTCCTCCTTTTAATTTCCCTCATTGTATCTCCATTATTAGTTAATAATGATCAAAGATATTCAAAACTCTCCAGCTCTTCCAATTTTTCCTCAATGATATATATTTCAGCTGCTTATTTGTTGTTGTTTTTGTGTGTGTGTGTGTGTGTGGGGGGGGGGAGGGGTGTTGTGGTAACTTCCTCTAACGATCTAGGGAGGTGTGCTGTTCCGGGTAACTTTCTCTAATGATCTAGAAGTTATGTTGTTCCGTTCTCTACAGTAGTTTCCTGCATATACCTTGTCCTATAGCTACCCCCGAATGAAAACTTACCTTAGCGAATGAACCACCGGCAGTGGAGCCATCCACAAACTGAGAATACACGGGCTCTTGACTGCAATGTGTAGGCTTCGTGTACCACCAAACCTCGCCATCCAGGGCCAGATCTTGATGGCCTACAGTCACAGTCCAGTTGGCGGAGGAATAATTGAGGCGACTCACCTGTGAGTGAGAAATTAACGCTGCATCATATAAGATATAAGAAGCAAACGATTTTTTCGACTCATGGTTCAGCGAGGATATAGAAGAAAAACGAAAGAAATTACTGTTCAAGGACTCGCTGGGGATGAAGACGCGACCCATAGCTGATGTGATAGTGTCAGGGTTAGAAAACCATACCTGACCAAGACCCTGTCCCAACTCTCGGTTGGTACCCGCAGTAACAGGCATAGTCCCCATGGTATTGGACTGCTAAAAGAAGCATTGCACACCCCCTGCTTTTTAGCTGTACTCCGGGGCTGAAAAAGTACCTGCTATAACCCGCTCTCACGCCGATACGATGCTGTCCCTCAATACCTCTACAGCATCGACTGCAAAGAACACCAGCTCGCTGTTACAGGGACCAAACACAAGACAAGACAAGTCAAGGACTCGCTTTACTTTTAGTTCTAATTAATTTTTTAGTATAATTACTTATCCAGAATTATTGAGATCCCACTGGTACAAAGGTGTAATAGATTACAGCGGAATATGCAGTCAGTATGAATGTCTTATGAAAAGAGATGAGGATCTTTCATTCATGAATATATTTCTTTTTCCTTAACTCGTGCTGCCTCCTGGCGTTTGTTTTCAGTCGTTGTACTGTTTCAGTTTCCATGCATTCAAGAAACGGGTTTTCAGGTATAAAACTCATAACATATTTATGAAGATAGGCAATATGTATGTAGCACCAAAAAAAAAAAAAGAAATTATGTGGGTTTTTATTTCATCTTCTTTGTGGAGGACAGCAGGAGGAGATGTAGGGTTGGGGGGTTAAGGGTTAACTTCTGGTTGAAGATGATTTACATCTATTCTTCTGCTTCATTCTCTCTGGTGTGTGTGCGCGTGCGTTATTTTGATAGGTTAATTATCTCTTCTCTTTTATTTGTCAATGTAATAGTTTAATTTTACAATATTTTGATGTTTTTTTCTCTCATGCAATTTGTATACTTGTATTAAATCGAGTGTGTGGGAAAAAGATGGAATGATGACGAGCAGAATGTAAGACGGGCCTGTGTGCCCAATTCTTTACCCTTTAAAAATAAAGATCATTCATTCATTCATTTTACTTCTCTCTTTAAAATACCTACTTCTCTCTTATACATTTGACTCTCCATTAGGCATCAGGCTTGTTATAACAGGCTGTTTAGAAATTATCTTAATGAATGTGAAAGAAGATGATTTGACTATACCTGTATTGAAAATGTATTTGTGTGCGTTTGTGTTGTCATGTTATATTAACTACCCTTTCATTATCGTATATTTGTGAATGTAATAGTCTCATTTTACATTCTTAGATATATTCTTTATGTAATTTGTATATTTGTACTGAATCGAACGTGTGGTAAGAATGAAAGATGAAAGATGAAGGAAAGAATGTCAGATCGCCATGTATGCAGATTTCTTCACTCTTTGAAGCATGAAATTCCTTCGTTCGTTGTCTCAAAATGAGAAAGTAGCGAGTCTTGTGTAAAACATAAAAAAGGGAACAGAATAGACAGGATGAGCCTGGAAAATCCGCGACACTTTAGACCAGAGAGAGAGAGAAAGAGAGAGAGAGAAATAAAACATAGAGGAATAATTGGTCCCAAAATCCGGAACTCCATTAAGACGAATAACTACCCAGACACGCAAGGTTCTTCTGGACTGGTCGGTGGATTGTCTTCTAAAGTGGTTGCTTATCCTACTACAGTCCAGCGTTCCATCCCTAGTTATTCTCTCATTATTTTTCTTTCTCTTAAGTCTGAAATGTTTGTTATTTTTAAAGGCTAATCTTAGATATTCTGCTCCCTTACTTTACTTTGCTATAGCAAACATAATATAGAACACCTACGTATTATTTATTCTGAACTTGAATTATTTACTGAAAATAATTAGAGTGTCTAAGTTCATGAATAACAGTGAGAATGCGGGAAAGAGAGAATACAGAGCGTAGTTGTTTATGTGACGTAACCTTTCTGAAAGGTTGTTCCTCTCACTGCCTCCCTGAATGCAAAGAGGTCGCGAGCAAGCTGACCATCTCGAACAATCAGACTTTTAAGGATGTTCTGAGTCTACCTGATCCGAGATCTCCCCTTTTCCGTTTTTCCCGAGGAGAGAGTTTGGTCTCTTCTGCTGTCAACCTCTCCAAACCATTATGCCTCGTGATGTGGCCGAAGTATCTCAGCTTTCCGACTTCGATGGTGTTTACAAACAAGTTTTCTATGACAGCTAATCCAGTCAAAATCTCTTTATCTGCTTTTCTTTATGTCCGTGATATTTTATGTGCCATTCTGTAACGTTACATTTCAAATACAGTTTTACTCTTTTCTAATGATTGGTTAAATGTCCACCGGGAATGTGTATGCTGCAGAGTATGGGCCAAAAATTCTAGCCTTTCAAAAAAAAAAAACATGTTTTTGTGTTGTGAGTTTGCTATCTGTACATAGGTTTGCTATAATATCTCAGTCAGACAAAGCTTACATTAAAAAAAATGTGTATCCAATACTGACCTCTCCATTGGTGCATACAAGCGTGGGCAACCAGTCCGCGTCAGTGTCTATATGCGTTCCGTTGTCTGACATGAACCACACATAGCTGCCACATACATGGCTGAGATTAAAAAAAACACAGAAGTATTATGTATAATAGAAATGTACCTGTATCCCAGGACGGTGACACTAAAAAAGAAGTTAGAATTACCAAGGCAGCACTGATCTTTAAAAATCTTGAGAAAATATGGCAATTAAAAGAACTAAAACAAGGTTAAGATTATTCAACTTAAATGCAATGCCCACCCTTATTTATGTGTGCTGAAGCTGGAAAGCAAGTTAAGAAATAGATAACAAATTGTAGAAGCGTCCGAAAACAAATGTCTATGGAAAGTACTCTGTATACATTTGGACGAATTCAAGACCAAGGCAGAGATACGGGAGATAAGCACACACCAACCTGTCTCATTAGTGATCCAAAAGGTGTTGAGAAGAAACGATCAGAGAATTTCAAATCAAGCTGCTGAATGGGACACAACAGGACAAAGAAACAGTGGTTGACCACGTGAAACTCTAAAAAGAGAACATTGAGACTAAATTAGTGGGCATTAGATCCCTTGATGAGGGAAACAGAAAAGCAAACATGAGGATCTGCAATACGAGCCCTGTGGGATGTTAAAAGGCATGGGAAAGATGTAAGATAAGGGAAGCAATCAGAGGCCTTCAGTCAGTGGTCGCCAGGAGATCTTACATCTTACATCCTTCCCGTGTCGTTAAAAGTCACATAGGTCTCGCATGGTAATTCGCCAAGTTTTCCTGTTTTCGGCGGGCTTTTCAACCTCGTCAAGGGATTTCATGCCTATTATACTGTTCAAAAAAACAAAACAAAAAAAAAAGAAACGCAGCACTACTGTAGTCGTAATGGACACCAAATTTCAAACTTGTATTAAAATTTTATTTTATGGAATTAATGTTTCAATCTTGGCATGAAGAAACTTTAAGACTTTAACAATTTAATGATGTTCATTAAATTTGGTTTGTACTTTTATTCTTTGCGACTGAGGCCCTCGTTTCAGTAAGGTGTATGGCCTCTTCTGGTCTGTATCAGAGAACGACATCTCCTTGACAAGGATCCGATTATCTGTTGGATCTGTTATTGTGAGATGGCTGCCCATTCTTCCGGTAGTGAAAGAGAAAACTGTCGGAGATTGGTTGGCGCCACGTCTCGCTGACGGACTTGTCTGTTGAGTTCATCCCATAAGTGTTCTACTGGGTTCATGTCTGATGACATGGATGGCCACGGAATGGTCTGGACTTTGTTGTCAGCGAGGAACTGGGTGGTGAGTTGTTCCACATGAGGTCAAGTCTTATCCTGTTGAAAAATCAACCCTGGTGGAGCCAGAAATGGAAGGACGTAAGGACGAAGAATTCCAGCGACGTATCGTTGGGGATTCATGGGTCTTTCGATTTTCACCAGGTCACTTCTTCCCATGACGATGATCACCCCCCCCCCCCACACCAGTACACCTCCACCACCATGTGGAGGAGCTTCATCCACGAAATTCTGGGCGTAGCGCTCATGGACTCTGCGGTAAACTTCTCCGTCTGTCGTGTCGCTGGAGCAGAAAGAATAATTCATCACTAAACCAAACCCTTCTCCAATAATTCGCAACGATCCATTGACGATGCTGGTTCGCCCACTGCAGTCGGTTCTGGTGATGCCGGTCCGTAAGAACAGGATCTCTGTAGGATTTTCTAGCCCAAAGACTAACGTCGCGCAGCCGGTTCTTGACCATTGCATCTGAAATTCGACGAGCTGCTGTATTGACTGGACTGTTGAGGACGCAGATGCAAATCGATTCCTGAGGTGACGCAGCCGTATGAAGCGGTCTTCGGCAGGAGTTGTGACTATGGGTCTCCCACGTACGGTCGGTCTGCAACCGGGCCTGTTTCCTGAAATCGTCTCTAAAGGCGACTAATGGTGCTTCTAACCAAAGTAAACTATCTGACCACTATACTTTGTGACTGTCCAGTCTGTAAACGAACAATAATGATGAGTCGTTTTTCTGTAGTGAGATGAGCCATAGTTGCGCATTGAATTTTCAAATGAATTGATTTTAGGAACGTCAATCTTTTATAGGCATTCAATAACATGGTCAGTGAGTTTTGTGTTCAGTAATTTTCAGGGGATTCTCGTGAACTTGTCATGAGTTATTGTCAAAAAATGCTATTTTGACTAGTGCTGCTTTTCTGTGCTCATGAATCATCTGCTGAGTACAATTCAGGTCAGTACGTGAAGTTGATGTCCAAGTGAACGTTTCAGGCAAATTGCCCTTGTCAGATCAGCAAACTGCAGTTTAAATTGCAACATCGTATTTGTTGCGTTTTCTTGTTTTGTTTTTGTTTGTTTGTTTGTTTGTTTTTTTAACAGTATAATTTCATCTCTCTTAGCAATGTCCTATTTAGATCTTTATATAGCCAACAACAATTATAAATGCTGGATTAAAAAAAAGATTATGTGGATGATGGTAAAAGTACAAGATGTTTAGGAGGTCTACAATCACAATACATTACAGTGAGATTCTGAACGGTTGGCATCAGATAGTAGGGCGCCGTGAGACACATTTTCTTTTCAGTACCAGAAACCGACTTGATTCGCTTTCTTTAACACTTTAGCTACCAAACAACATCCATGACACACAAACATTTTGTCTTCTGTTAAAACCAAATCACCGTCGTCATGTTGAGCAATGGAATAATGCAATGCCTATTTTTACTATTTATGACGGTTCTAAACTTATGAATTCACGAGTACGGAACACATCTATTTGACAGTAACAATATTTCTTTTTATATGTTTTTAAAAGACGTTAACCGCCTAGTCGTAGGCTAAGGTTTAACCCTTTGTAATTTGCATGAACTTCCGTATAACACTTTCTTTATTTTTTTATGTCATGGTGAGCAATGAACACAGAAAGAAAGAACATGTTTTATAAACACATTCATGTTTTATTTATTTTTTTTTTTAAGATGGAAAGTACGAATACTTCTTCTTCTTCTTCTTCGTTCACTTCTACCACCAAAAACCGCACTGTGAACCTACTGAATTCACACATGTGGTCCTCGTTAGGTCCGGTGGTCCCCTGTGTGGTCCAAAATAGACCACATGAGT
The DNA here is from genome assembly GCA_009760885.1 of Achatina immaculata. Classification (NCBI taxonomy): domain Eukaryota; kingdom Metazoa; phylum Mollusca; class Gastropoda; order Stylommatophora; family Achatinidae; genus Lissachatina; species Lissachatina immaculata. Next base: position 14,893,330 of record CM019702.1, read on the forward strand.
TCCACGAAGGACCACAAGGGGTTCAGAGTATCACAGTGCTTTAGCCTGTATTCTTGGTGGGTCTCGGAAGCGGGATTGCGTGACACCGTGGTTTTCATTGCACCAGTTTGGTCTAGGGTTGGACTTTCTCACCGGAAGACCTCGACGTGTTTGGAATATCAGTGCATCCCCGCTGGGTGAGAGGCGTTAGCCCACCCAGGCCAGAGTTGGACTTTCTCACCGGAAAACCTCGACGTGTTATGAGATACCCGTGTATCACCGCCGGGTGAGAGGTGGTTGCCCATCCAGTCCAGGGTTGGACTTTCTCACCGGAAAACCTCAGCGTGATTAGGATACGCATACATCCCCGCCGGGTGAGAGGTGGTTGCCTATCTAGACTTCCCTGGTCCAGTGTCTCCGACTTCAGCATTTTGCGGTCGTGGCCGCTACCCTTCCTAGTTGTGACCAGGATGGAGCTTTTGTCCAGGAGGACGAATCCTCGCCACTAGTGACTTCTACCCCTGGGTTGAGCCGGTTTAGGCATTTCCCAGTATGGGCATGTTTGGGACGGGACCGACCTCTAGGGCAGAGGTACTGTGACATTCATAGCCTTCAAGATTCACCCCTGGTATGAGCCGGTTTAGGCAAAATTCACCAGTATGGGTGTGTATCAGGCGTTACCGACCTCTAGAGCGGAGGTGGCATGACATGTCTAGCCATCGAGTTCCACCCCTGGTGTGCCGGTTTAGGCATATTTCACCAGTGTAGGTGTATTTCGGACGTAGGCGGCCTCTAGAGCAGAGGTGCCGTGGTATAGCTCTCGTAGCGATACTACTGGACATACCAGGTTAAACTTCACTTTCCACCACCTTTTCCCATCGGCGCCGCACAGCAACCTTTATTTCCGCATTTACTTCCTTAACCGGGAGGAGCTTCACTCCACGCGCGGCATTTGAAAAGTCAAGCCAGCAGTGACTTAACCTCTGGGACAAACCGGTTCATGCATTTCACACGATATGACTGCACTCAGGACGTGGCCGACCTCCAGACCAGAGGTGCCGTGATTTGACTGTTTGCTTCGCTTTATTCTTTCAACCACCTTTTCCGCAGTGATGCTGCGCGGCAACCTCATTTGCAAATTTCTTCATTGGCCGGGAAGAGCACCGCTCCACGCACGGCAGCTGAAGATCTCGCCAACAGCGGCAGATGAGCTACCAAACGTGACACTCATCTACCCTAAGTAACTGGTTTTCAGGCGCCAGATATTCGCCCTCGCCCCTTCTCCTGTCAGTTTAAACAGTTCTGCCACGGGAAGGCCAGGAGCTGGACTTGACTGCCAGAGGCTGTTTGTGGCGCGTTTGCAGTCCTTAGAACCAAGTACGAATACAAAGAGGAAAAAAATCCAAACGTTTCTGAAAAAATGGCCAATTTTGTTTGACTGGAAAGAAAAAAACACACTTCGCACAATGAAGAGCAAAGTTTCAGAGTGCTGGCCCTTTAATGGTTGTTTGACAGAAGGCTATTATAGGTATTCCTTTGAGTACCATCAAAATGATATTTGCATATATGAAATATTAAGATTTAAACAGAAACCAGACCAACAAGATACAAAGTGTTAAGCATATGGAATATCATGTTAAGTCTACTCATTACAGCTGTATGTAATGTAATCTCTTCTCATACATGTTTTAAAACTGAATAACTGCTGTAAATATTACTAACCTATTACCCGGCGTTGATCGGGAATTTAGTAATTATTACTACTGCGGAGTGGATTTGAGATCGCCATGTTTCTCCCACGAGCAACCGTATGTTGCTTGCTCAAGGGTGGGTTAACCCATGAAGTTATTATTGATCCTGGAGGTAAAACTAAAAATGTTGTATTTAATCAAGTTTTGAGTTAAATTAATATTATAGTGAATTTGTAACAGACTTTGCTCTATAATGCGTAGAATGTCCCTGTGACCTGTTGATCATGATCGAAAACGCAAGTCTCACTGGAAATTGCAATCTCTTTACGTTAAAAGAGAGGTCCGTCGGAATGAGTGGTATGCGTGGGATAAAAATTGCTTTACTCTCTCCCTGTCCTGTTAAGATAACTGCTTCAACTAATTGCCCATCATCTTCTTTACACACAGGCTTGTGACGTTGCAAATTTTGGGCGGGTCGAGGTTCCGTAGTAAAATAATTGGAGATATCATCCTAATTTTCACCCCCTCTTGTTTTCAAAAGAGTTTAATTTCTTGTCTGTTTCTTTAGTTGTTTTCCAGCTTTCGCATGCATGCATGAGGGTGGATATTACATTTGAATTGAATAGTCTTAACTTGGTTTTGTGCTTATAACTTTTGAATGCCATATGCTCTCAAGATTCTTGAAGATCGATGCTATTTTTGCAATTCTAATTCTCACTTCCTTTCTGGTGTCACCATCCTAATCTATGTAGCTGCCAAGATATGCAAATTGAATGACTTCTTCAACAGCTGTATCTTGTACGTGTAGTTTCCCATTTTGATTAATGGGAAATTTCATTATTTTTGTTTTGTCCTTGTTAATTTCAAGTCCTATTTTGCTAGCCAGTGAAGGCTGCCTATCTGTTTTTTCTTGCATGGAATTCACATTGTTACTGATAAGAGTTATGTCATCAGCAAAATCTAGTTGGGTCCCATGTACCAGTCAATACTTGTGTTACCTGTGCAGCATGTTTTCATAGGAAGTTTGTTGCAATTCCAAAAAGCAAATAAGACAGTAAATATCCTTGTTTCACGCCTGTTTCAATCTAGAACCATTCACTCATCCCTTCTTCTGTTTTGACTGCACAAACATATCCGTTGTAGAGGTCTTTAATGATGTTGACAGTTTTAGATAGTGTTCCATATAGACTTAAAATTCTCCACAGTGAATCTCTGTGTATGCTATCAAATGCTTTTTTAAAGTCTATGAAGTTCAGTATAAATGGTTTCCGCTTCTCAATATGTTCTTCAAGTATTATTCTGAGAGTAAAGATCTGGTCGAGACAGCTTCTCCTTTTTCGAAATCCTGCTTGTTCTTCTCTCATTACAGTATCCACTATATCTTTTAAGTCCATTCAAAATGACCTTGCAAAATACTTTTGACACAACTGATACTATGGTTACTCCTGTCCAATTGTTACAGTCGCTAAGGTTGCCTTTTTTGGTATTTTAACAGTGATTCTTTTTTTTCCACGTCTTATTAAACATTCTCTGTAGTTGTCTCATATTGTCATTATTGATAACTTTTAACATGTCGGGTGTTATTTCATCTTCACCTGCAGCTTTGTTGTTAGCCAATAAATTCACTGTTGTTTCAATTTCATGGAATGTAATTTCATCTAGGTTGACATTTGGTTGTGGGGTTGGTAAGTCGGTTTCATTGTTTATCAGTTCTTTTGGGTGTGGTCGATTAAGTATTTCTTGGAAGTGTTCAGCCCATCTTTGCTTTTCGTCTTTTCTTGATGTTAATAGGATTCCAATTTTGCTAAGGATTGGTCTTTCTTGAGATGTAATAGTACCTGTTAGCCTCTTTTGTATATTATATAACGTTTTGCTGTCTCCTATTTTTGCTGCTTGCTCTGTCTCTTTTGCCATATTGTCCATGCATTCTCTTCTATCTCTTCCTGCTGAACTTTTTACTTTATTGTCTATTTCTTTGTAAGTTGCTTTCGCCAGATCTTTTCCAAGATGCGTCTTTACATTCAGCATGGCTAATTTGGCTGTCCGTCTTTCATGTATGTACCTCTATGTGTTTTCTGATATCCATGCTTTTCCATTTGGTTTTTTCAGTCCAGCGCTTGCTTTTGCTGCTGTGATTATGGCTGTGCCATAATTCATCTATACCTATCTCCTCTATTTCACTGGGTGTTGTGGAATGATTGGCAAGTTCCTGATTGAAATTAATGTTAGTATTTTCTTCTTGTAGGCTGTCCTTGTTTATCTTTCTGGGTATTGATTGTTGGTTTTTCAGTTTTAGTTTTTTTCCCTATACACAGATTGTGATCACTGTTGACATCTGCACCCCTATATGCCCTTACATATATTAGAAATGTTCTGTGCTGTTTTCTAATACAAAAATGATCTATCTGGATTCGAGTTCCATCATCTGGAGATATCCACGTTGTTTTATGTATCTCTTTGTGTGGAAATATTGTTCCTCCAATGACCATGCCCTCTGTTAGACATATTTCAATGAATCTTTCTCCATTCTGATTTACCGTGTCAGACATCGGTGTTATCTTTCCCTACCTTAGTGGTGAAGTCCCCCATAGCAATTAGAATGTCGTGTTTATGGACTTTGTTAATGATGTGTTGTAATTGGTTATAGAAATCGTCATTTACATCATCATCTGCATCGTTCGTGGGTGCATAACACTGTATTATTGTCATTCTTCTATGGGGTAGGTTGTATCGTGCTCTTATTATACGACTCTTCACTGGTTCCCATTCTATAAGGATCTTTGCTGCTGTATTTGACATAATTATTTCTACCTCCTCTTGGTGTTTCCCGTCGTCTCTGCCTGAATATATTATTAACTTACAGTTTTCCGCCGATCTTTTACCTGCTTCTGGTCATCACATTTCACTGATGCCCAGTACATCTAGATTGTATCTGTCCATTTTCTCTGATTACCTGTGTAGTTTTTGTTGGTGCTGCCACTGTTCCTACGTTCCAGAATCTTAGACCAGCACTCTCTATTTCACGATTATCTTCCTTAGACCATTATTTTGTTCCTCCATGAATTTAGTAGATAGTATGTCACCCTTTCCCACTCCACCTCTAGGGGAGAAAGGGGTCTCTTACCCCCACAGTAGTTTTATCCAGATGGTATGTCATATTTGTACCAAGTGTGGGTGCAATTGCCCCATGCATTCCAGAGTTATGCTGGAACATACACACAGATAAAACAGAGATGAAGGAAGATGAAATAATAGTTTCTAGATGAAACAATTCTGTCAAAGTGATGTTATGAAGAATATATATATGTATATATGTATATATATACATATATATATATATACACACACACACTCGCTGAAGACAGAAAAAATTAGCGAACTACCTTGCGAGCCCTATGTGACGTTTAAGAATATAAGATAAAAGGATATAAGATAGGATATATATATATATATATATATATATATATATATATACAGATTCTTCATAACACCACTTTGGCAGAATTGTTTCGCTTTAATGCTATTATTTCATCTTCACTGATCTCTGCTTTCTACGTTAAAAATGTAAAGAATAAGTAAAACTCGTAACTAATTTGACTTTTTCTCCCCAATAGAAAATTAGTAACAAAAACTTATTTTCAAAATCAGCTGTGTCTAAGGACAAATCTGACAGAGTCTTATCTCCCGAAATTGTCTTATTTTAAGACATCTTTATTGTAGGAAATGATGAGCACCTCAAGGATACAGGAGTCTCAAGGAGACACGGAAAAGAAAAACGGAGATGATGTTGAGTAATAGAAAGAAGAGCTGGAAAAAAAGCCCAAGGACAGGCGTGTGTGGAAATCCTTGCATAAGCCCCATATGTCTTGGGCACATACAGGTTCGGACAGATTGTAGGAAAGAGTCAATACCTTGAAACATCGTTCATTGTTCTTCTGACAAGAACATTAAGAATATAATAGGGTTTACAGCTCCCTGCAGGATTATCTTTAGCCGCCAGGAGAACGTTGAGGTTTGTATAAAGTAAGTGACAGAGGTCTTAAATACTTTTTACGGTTAATATTTCACCATTGACTTCTATAATATAAAAGTTATCAGGCCTCCGTCATACCATTGTGGATTTCAGTATTTTTTTCAACCAACAATGTATAAACTGATGTAAAAGCTGAATTTTAAAAAAAACGAACCACCCCCCCCCCCTCCAAAAAAACATTTTGCGCGAAGTGCATGATCACAGTGCCCATGCCAATGTGCTCCATGATCACATGACCTATGGCAAGGTGCTCCATGATCACAGCGCCCAAGACAAGGTGCTCCATGATCACAGCGCCCATGACAAAGTGTTCCATGATCACAGCGCCCATGACAAAGTGTTCCGTGATCACAGCGCCATGACAAGGTGCTCCGTGATCACAGCGCCCATGAGAAGGTCTTCCATGATCACATCGCCCATGACAGGGTGCTCCATGATCACAGCACCCATGACAAGGTTCTTCATGATCACAGCGGCCATGAGAAAGTGCTCCATGATCACAGCACCCATGACAAAGTGCTTCATGATCACAGCGCCCATGAGAATGTGCTCCATGATCACCTCGGCCATGACAAAATGCTCCACTATCACAACACCGATGACAAGGTGCTCCATGATCACATCACCCATGACAAAGTGCTCCGATCATTTGTTGTGAAGAAGAATCTTAGTACCGCGCAGGTACTCCATATTTACCACGCAAGAGCCCCCGATGAATGGAAGCGGCGGCGGTGCCAGGGCCAGGCCGGTCTTCAGCCAGAGAAGTTGAGTCGAGATTCATTCGGTCATCCTTAGTCCCGTAAAATTATGAACCCTACTTCGTGTTAATTGATGGGATCACATGAAGCCAAATTTAAATCACAATTTACAATATAGTGAAAACTGTAATGAGGGTTCGATATAGGTAGTTTTAAATTGTAACTTTGAAAATACACAAGCAATTTACTGTATATGAGAGAGAGAGAGACAGACAGACAGACAGAGAAATAGAGAGCTTCAGATAGAGACAAAGAGAGAGACACACAGAAACAGAGAGAGAGAGAAAGTCAGAGACAGAGGGAGAGACAGACGGAAAGAGACAGAGAGACGGAGAGAAAGAGAGACAGACAGGCAGATATAGAAAGACAGACAGTGAGAACACAGACAGAGAGAGACAGACAGAGAAAGAAAGACAGCCAGAGAACAACTGGGGAAGAGAATGAATGCGTGGATGTCACACTAACCTTCCTCTAAAAGTAAAATCATCCATTCCGTAAGTTATGATCCACTCCTTCGTGGAAAACTGGACACGCACCAGGTAACCTTGCAGTATTTGTTCTTGTAAATTTGTTAGAGATCCAACCACAAGCCAGCCCCTATAGTCATGTGCATAAGCTGGTGTCCATCTCTGATCACAAATTCCTGAAATGAGATGAAAGAGACCAGTTTTATTTCATGAAGTCAGGGCATATACGAACAAATATTGAGACCAAGAGTTTGTTTATTGGGATTAGACACGTTTGTGGAGACCGAATATTTTTGTTACGTGTGTGCGTGTTTATGTGTGTCTGCGTGTCTTATAGTCCGAACCCAGCCGATCAATCGGTCTTCATTTGTTGATAGAAGATGTCATTAAAATTATAGTCAGTTATTGTTCGAAAATACGATTTTTAAGGGCATGCATCTTTCCCATCCCAATATATGCCTGTGAGACTTGACCACTTAACACAACAGCTGAGAAACACATAAATGCCTTTGAATGTGAGTGCTACAGAAGAGTTCTTCAAATATCATGGACACAAAAAGAACAAATATATCCATACTACAAGAACTTAATACTGTAGAAGTTTGGCTAGTAAAGAGGATTAAACAGGAAAACTTAAATATTTTGGACACATTAAACGTCATGAGAATTTAGAGAATACTGTCTTGGAATGGTACATAATATGAAAAAGAAAGAGACTAAGAGCAAGGCGAAGATGGCAGCAGGACATCGTTGATAATCTGCAAAAGGATGCACCAGCAGCAGGGCATCTTGCTTACAACCGAGAGGGCTACAGGGGAGCTGTTGGGGGGGGGGGGCAAAGTTCCCCAAGGGACGTGCAAATGACTGACTGACATTGTTCGAAAATTGAAAAAAAAGTGTATTGGTTGATTTATCAATTAGTGGTCTCTGTTCTTCTCACAGCGAACCCTTGGTGAAGATATTGACAGGACTGGGTTCATCAGAACGGACTGGAAGCCGACTTCCATCAGCTTTAAATAATTCTTTCGAATAAACCAGGGTTTAGGTTTTCTCTAAATCCTCTATAACCGTGAGAGAATCAATGTTCTGTGCGTAACTTTTGGTTTGATTTATTATTGATCTCTAAAACAAGAAACACTTCAATCAAGGTGGGGGAGGGGGGGGGAATGTTTCCACATATGAAAGAGTTGACCAGTTATTTGGGATATCTTCACCCGCAACAGTAAAGATCAATGGGCCTTAAGGACATGCTTAATACTCTCATGGTTGGACAGAAGATTCGAAAAGCCATTAATGAATGACAAGGCCATTCTCGTACTTAGCATGTAAGCGTTCGGCGAAAAATATAGTTGTGCCATACGAGTAAAACGTCACACAAGTAAAACGCCATACGAGTAAAACGCCACACGAGTAAAACGCCACATGAGTAAAACGTCACACGAGATAAACGCCACGCAAGTTAAACGTCACACGAGTAAAACGCCACGCGAGTTAAACGCCATACGAGTAAAACGCCACACGAGATAAACACCACGTGAGTTAAACGCCACACGAGTAAAACGCCACACGAGTAAAACGTCACACGAGTAAAACGCCACACGAGATAAACGCCACGTGAGTTAAACGTCAGACGAGTAAAGTGCCACACGAGTAAAACGTCACACGAGTAAAACGTCACACGAGTAAAACGCCACACAAGTAAAACGCCACACAAGTAAAACGCCACACAAGTAAAACGCCACGCGATTAAAACACCACTCGAATAAATTGTATTTATGTCAGACTCGAACTTAGTAAAAGTTTTTTTTTTTACACTGAAGCTTGAGTAAAGTGTAATTATGCCAACTCGGGGATGAGTAAAATGCAGGTAAACCATGAGCAAAATATAATTATGTCACATTCCAGGGTGAGTAAAATGTAGTTATGTTACAAGCAAGGAGTCATACAACAGACACAAGAATAAGCAGACGGCTGATGTAATCAGTTATTGATAACTGAGAGATTTACGAAGGAGGAGGTCGGAGCACCTGCCGACATGTGTTTATTGTAGAAATGATGATGATGATGATGATGATGATGATGATGACGTGGAAGACACAGCCAGGAAACATATCATAAAAGCAGGCAACGCATCTCACCCTGCTCTGGTTTGATGTGTGACACTCCATGGGACGCTAATGGCATAAGCGGACTTAGTAGAAGAAGAAGAAGAAGAAGATGATGATGATGATGATGATGATGATGACCCTAACCCACCCCCAGGCTAAAAACGCTACAGCGTACATCCTGAAACATTCTAACTTGCTTACAGAAGACGTCGGTAATTTCTCTTTCTCCGCACTCAACATTTTTGCACCGTCCGTCTCAATCAGTCAGTCATTCATTTGCATGTCCCGTGCGGAACTTTGCCTCTCTAACAGCTCTCCTGTAGGCCTCTCGGTTGTAAGCAAGATGCTCTGCTGCTGATGCATCCATTTGCAGATCATCAACGATGTCTTGCAGTCATCTTCGCCTTGGTCTTCCTCTCTTTCCTTTTTCCCATTATGTACCCTTCCAAGACGGTTTTCTGTAGATTATCATGACGTTTAATGTGTCCAAAATATTCAAATTTTCTCTCTTTAATCCTCTTTACTAGCCAGCCTTCTTCAATATAAAGTTCTTGTAGTATGTATATATTGGTTGTTTTTTGTGTCCATGATATTTGAAGACGTCTTCTGTAGCATTTACATTCAAAGGCATTTATGTGTTTCTCATCTGTTTTGTTAAGTGTCCAGGTCTCACAGGCATATGTTGCGATGGGAAAGATGCATGCCCTTAAAAATCTTATTTGTGTAGTTCTGTCGGTTCCTCTCCACAGCTTCTTTAGTTCTTTTACTTTCTGAAGAGCGATAGATGCCCCCCCCCCCACACACACACCCCACCGTCTGTCTAGCTTAGACATAATAATCCCTGAAATAAGTAATTTACTCTCCTCGCCGCTGGCTCAGACGGATAAGGGAAACCGATGCCCAGGTTCTCAGCAGTGCCACAGCTGCTAGACACGCTTACCGATCAGAGCAATAACTATATTTTCCACCAGGGAAACTAAATTAGTTTTAAAACTGTGGCATTCTCAACTACAATCACTGTAATCAGCTTTCACTAAAAAAAAAACAAAAAATTGATGTCTAGTTTACAAGCAATCACTTTGTGTGTGAGTGTCTGTGTGTGTGTGTGTCTGTGTGTGTGAGTCTCTCTCTCTCTCTCTCTCTCTCTCTCTCTCTCTCTCTCTCTGTCTGGTACCCGACTGTGGAATGAAGAAACAAAAAATCTATGTCCCGTGACATCTCCATGTCGTAGGAGTGTGACGTGTCAGTGCTTTCACATTTCTACGGCACTGCAGTATTTTAGGCAGGGGATGGTAGCACCTTGCCTTGCTGCCTCTGTCTTCCTAGAGGGAATCCCAAGTACTCATTTTTTGAGGCCGGTTTGAACCCAGTGCCGGTCGCTCCCAAAAAATTCCGCCCCGAGTGCGAAATCGAACCAGGGACTTTCTGGTCTGCGGGCGAGTGTACTAACCAGTCACGCCACCACGGCATCACCGTAGAATAACGTGGCACTCAAATAACCGGGAAACTTTTCTCTGTGATAACGCTAAGTAATGATACCATTTCACACTAAGGGTGTCGGGGGGGGGGGGGGCGGGGGTGTGAAGACTCTGTCAGCGATCCATAACTGATATGCTAGCGTCAGGGTTAGCTAACCCATAGCTGACCAAGACCCTGTCCCACCTCTCCGTTGGTACCTCCAGTAACAGGCATAGCCTGGCTGACGGGGCGGTGATCGCCATAGTCCCCATGGTGGTGGAGTCTGCTAAAGAAGCATTGCACACCCCCCTGCTTTTTAGCTGTACTCCGGGACTGATAAAGTAGCCGCCACAACTCGCTCACAAGCCGATACGATGTCGTACCTCACCATCTCTACAGCATCAGCTGCAAAAATCTCCAGCTCGCAGTTACAGGGAGATAGCACAAGACAAGACATGATCAGGGGAGTCACAGGAAGTGGCCGAGTGAATAGTGCGCTGTTTTTTTGTGGTTAGGTGGTTGCATTCCCTACCAGAATCAGTGGTTCGAATCCCAGGTAGGCCTTTTTGTCATTTATTTTCTTTCTCTCATGACTAAAGTGCTTTCTCTACTAATTTCTTTTCAAATGCTAGACATACAACACCGTGCTTAACTTTTTCTCTACATGGTTATAACAAAGGTAAAGGTAATCCTCTCATGCCTTAGAACCACACAGTGATATGGTGTTAGTGCCCATATTTTCCTTGACCTGTCAGCACAGTAGAGGGTGATATGGTCAGTATTACGTATGGCCGCCTTTCCTTCCCCAACTCCAGAAGAAGTCGGGTACCCATTTATACAGCTGGGTGACTGGGGTGCCTCCGGCCGGATTCGAACCCCCGATCTTTGCCATGAGAGACCAGTGCACTAACTACTTCGCCACTCTGACTTTAGTGATAGTTAAATGTGGTATTACACAAAGTAACCACACACCAGTGAAGAATCTTTTATACTCTAATCATGCCAATGGTTCTGCAAATAGAGATTGTTATAAGAAGGTGAACTGCAAGTTCTGCGAGACAGTTGTACATGAAATTACAATATAGTGGAAAGGTAAATTGACCTTATCATGCCTTAGAGGCACATAGGGTTTTCCTTGACCTCTTGGCACACTATAGGGTGATATGGTCAGCATCACGCCTGGCCACCTTTCCAGAAGAAGTCGGGTACCCATTTCTACAGCTAGGCGACGGGGGCGCCTCCGGTGGAATTCGAACTCCCGACTTTCGCCATAAAAGACTAGAACACTAACCACTTCGCCACAGACTCCTAGAGAGCTGCTGATTACATCTTACACATAAGACGTTACTTACAGAGTCTGGCATTTTGATGTTTTATAGTGTGCGTGTGTGTGAGTAAATGAACAGTTTTTATCATCATCTGATGTCTCCACAAAGAAGACTGAATGCAATAGTCCTTCAGTGTGCTCTCCCCCTGCATACTATCATGTTGAATCCAGTTAATTTCTTTATGTTTTCCAGTCATCTTCGTCTATACCGTCCTCTTGCTCTTGTTTTCTTTCTAATTCTGACTAATTTTATTTTCAATTTTGTATTATGCCTCATGATATGGCCCAAATATTATAACTACCTGGGTCTTACGTTCTTCATGATTTCTCTTTTAAATTTTAATTGATTTATTACTACTTTATTTGTTGTCTTACGAATGACAGATCTGGTCTTACTAGTAGTAATTCCCATTTTACTGTGTATCTTTAACAGTCTGTGTGCTGTATACACTGTCTATAAGCCAACAAAACGTAACTGCCTAATTTAAAACGGCAAGACTGTCCTGAGGACCTTTTCATTATTATGGTAACGACACTTTGTGTCTTGAAAGACGATTTTCAAACCGACAGGTGATAGATAATGAGCAAAACAGCGCAAGCCAAAATAATATTTCAGAAAAGGAAAAGTATTTTGTGTAATAAATCACTGTCACTGAGAGTGAGGAAAAGAGTACCCATGAGCTACAACGAGCCAATTTTATTTTATGGATGAGAAGCATGGTCTGATGAAGTACAACGCCAACAGGAAGCCACTGAAATGTGATTCCTTAGATAAATGCGAGCAATACCATGGACAGCAAAGAAATCAAACGAGGAGGTTCCCGAAAGAGCCTGGAGAGAAGAGGCAAGGAATAATAAAGTCGGAGTAAAGCAATCCAAATTTTTTAGGACGCGTTCTACGGCAAGGCAAGCTAGAATACTTTGTGACAACGGGAAAGATAGAAGGCAAAAGAGATTGAGATAGACAGACAGTCAGACAGAGAGAGAGAAATGCTAGCTGGACTAACAAGATGGTACGAACAGAGAACGCACAACTTACAATCAGCACTTGGAACAGGGAATTGTGGGAAAAGCCTGATCGACGTCGTCAGAGCCAGTGGCCAGGGCAATAGACAGACAGATGACAGTTATTGCCTAACTTACTGAGGGCGACTTAGGTGAACAGATTCTCCCATGACTGATTCTCAAAATATTCACATTACATGACTGGTTGCAACAGTCAGCCCGTGTAATGAGTTTTGTGTCCAGCGGGTTTGCGCGGAAGTTAAAGACAGCAGCATCTGATCTGGTCAATAAAGAGAACTCGAAAAGTGGAGACGTCAGCAAGAAGGCTGAGTTCCCGATTGTCCAGCACTGTAACGTCGTAAGCGAACTCAGTTCCATATAAGCAAGTTCTGGAATACGAGGAACACTTTATTTTTAAAATTAACCTCAAATCAAGGGACGTAACTATATGAAAAGACCCGCGGGCAGGTCAAGAAATCCTTTCCATGTAGTTTTCACTGGTTACTTTTCTTGCACTTATTTTACTTTTAATCTGACCTCATTTGTTCTAAGCCTTCACTGCCTATCCCAATCTCACAACACTGGTGCTGAATTAGTTATTAGTCTCTATAAGGAGAATGGTATCTGGAGACGAACTGAACTGTTTGGGCAAGAGCTGGTCTAGTTTTCTTTGATTACGAGCCTATAAATGAAAGTAGAGGGCACATAGAGAGACGTATTGCTACAGTGTTTCCCAGGCTTGTTCGGGCTGCTGGCCCCTTTTTCTCTCAGGCCACATTCTCAACGCTCCCTCCCTACCCCTTTATGTACCACTCGTACAATGACCTATTAAACTAGTATATGCATTGCACAGTCAAAAAGCAAACAAAACAAAACAAACTTAAGCTAGCAAACCAATGTTAAGGAGCACATTTATAACTGAACTACTGCATTATTTTCTCAGCTTCTCATGTGATGGATCAGTTTGATGCTGGGGCACAATTTTCTTCTTTTTCTCAGTATCAGGTTGAAAAGTGTTAAGAAGGAAGGTGTTACTGCCCGTCTCTTGCTTCATTTTCCCTCATGACCCCATATTGCCCCTGTTTTCTTTCACTTACCCCCAGTGACTCTGTTTCTTTCACCCTCTCCCTCCACGGCTCTTTCCAAGGCCCACAGGAAGTATGAGGGGGGGGAGGATTTACCCCACCTTGGGAAACACTGTGTTGGAATAACTCTGGTACCGTCTAAGCCCTTGGGTGCAAGTCCTGTTAGAAGGAGGTTGAGTCGGGGCATATTTCCAGGGCTGATAGGGTTTTCATTGTTATAACGATTGGGGGGGGGGGGCGTGTTTGGTGTTCCTCGCCTGATAATAAGGTAAAGCAGAAAAGGTGGGGGGGGGGGGAAGAGAGTGTTTGGTATTCCTCGCCTGGTAATAAGGTAAAGCAGAAAAGGTTGGGGGGGGGGGGTGGGGGAAGAGAATGTTTGGTATTCCTCGCCTGATAATAAGGTAAAGCAGAAAAGGTTGGGGGGGGGGGAAGAGAGTGTTTGGTATTCCTCGCCTGATAATGATAAGGTGGGGGGGGGGAAGAGAGTGTTTGGTATTCCTCGCCTGATAATGATAAGGTGGGGGGGGGGCAAGAGAGTGTTTGGTATTCCTCGCCTGATAATGATAAGGTGGGGGGGGGGCAAGAGAGTGTTTGGTATTCCTCGCCTGATAATGATAAGGTGGGGGGGGGGAAGAGAGTGTTTGGTATTCCTCGCCTGATAATGATAAGGTGAAGCAGAAAAGTTGAGGGGGGGGGAGGGGGAGGCGAAAATTTGCACTGGCATAAAAAATGTCTGTCGGTGGCTGTGCCTCAGCGAATGTAGAAAAAAAAATGGATTTATCACCGTGAAAATTGTAATACACGTTTAAAGAATGAAATAGTTCTGTGACCGTAACACTTGAAGAAAATGTAGCACAGCCATAGTAAATACAAGTAATGTTTGTGTTGCACGGGTTTGTTAATCTCTCTGCGTTTTGTGTTCTTCGTGTCTTCTATTTTGCTTGCTTGATGCATCAGATAATCTGTTCTGGAACTGAATTCATCTTTATTCCGGTGTCGTCAACACTACTGATAAAAAAAGAAACATTCAGCAAGAAAATCCAGCGGGGTGTAGGGCATATCTAGGGTCTTGTTGCTCTTTTAATATTGCAGACGGAAGCGGACTGAAGACATTGGTGAAATCAGCAGGAGATGGACGTTTGGTGTAACTAACATGCAGAGTCCAGGGGAAGTAAGTACGAATCTGCCACTACATTGCAGTGCATGACGTAGAGCAGCTGTTTTGTTCTTGTTGTTGTTGTTGTTGCTCTTTTTGTTGTTCTTTTTGTTATTTTAAAACATTTCAACTAATCCATAAAAAAAATTTGTATAAAAGTTTACACTCAAAGACAGCCCGAACAAGGACGGGAAGCACTGTTCACATACGTTTCTCTATATCCCCCTTCCCCAACCTCTACTTCCAGTTATAGGCTTCTAACTAAAGAAAACTAGAGGAAGATGCTTAATAATGTCAGATACATGTACTATTTAAACACGTAATAACACTAGCTACTTACAGTAGCCCATGTTACCATTAGACCAGTTAGGGCATCTGCGGACCTCAGAGGGTACGGAGCACTGAGATTTGTGGTCATGATTTCATGCAGTTTGGGGTTTTTTTTTGTTCTTATGAAAGGCGCGAGATAGCTTGGTTATCTTCCCTAACACATGCTAGAAATATATTGCTGATAAGAAATTCATCTTTTAAAACACGCATATTATTACACTGGGAATTCTAATTTACATTTCACTGTCTCTTAAAAGAAGCTGTGCAGAGAAACAGACAGAACTACAAAAATAAGATTTTTAAGGACACGCATATTTCCCATTGCAACATATGCCTGTGAGACCTGGGCACTTAACAAAACAGCTGAGAAACACATAAATGCTTTTGAATACAAATATTACAGAAGAGTTCTTCAAGTATCATGGGCACAAAAAAAAGCCAAACATATCCATACTACTAGAACTCAGTATTGAAGAAGGCTGGCTAGTAAAGAGGATTAAACAGAGAAAACTTAAATATTTTGGATACATTAAACGTCATGATAATCTAGAGAAGACTGCCTAGGAAAAGTACATAATATGAAAAAAGAAAGAGAGGAAGAGCAAGGCGAAGATGGCTGCAAGACATGGTTGTTAGTCTGCAAATGGATGCATCGGGAGCAGGGCATCTTGCTTACAACCAAGAGCCCTACAGGAGAGCTGTTAGGGAGGCAAAGTTCTACAAGGGATGTGCACATGACTGACTGACTGACTGTTGACCGACATTATTACATATTGATGACAGCTGGTATAAAAACTCAAAACTAAATGATAAAACGATGAAAAGAACGCTATATGCTATTAATAGTGATGACAAGACGAAGTAATTAAGACCGCCTACGCAGACACACACACCCATATACGCACACGCACACACTTATATATACACACTAGTTGAGTACCCGACCTTGTCCGGGCAGTTATTTATCCCAATCACGAAAGTTCTGTTCATTTCCACAACCCTCTAGAAGGTCCTACATAGTCTAGACTGTTCTACAGAATTCTATTCGTTCTATTCGACTAAACGTGGTTTAATTGTCATCAGGACTGTCACCGATCAACTTAGCGACCCCGAACACTATGGGGTCGACACTAATGTCGGTCAATTTGTACATTTTATTTCCCAGCCTCACAGCCCCCCCCCCCCCCCCCCCATGCCGATGGAGGCTGAACATGGACATATACGGCATCGGGAGTGTCACTATTTATCTCCGCGACACCAAAAACTATGAATTTGACACTAATACCAGTCGTTATCTATTATTTTTACACGTCACCCCCATCTCACCCCACCCCAGGCCCCCATGCCGATGAAGGCTGAACTTGGACTGAAACGGCAGGGGAATGTCACTATTCATCTCATGGACCCAGAAAACTATGAATTCGACACCAATATCGATCGTTTTCGATGATTTGTAAATGTCACCTCCATCCCACGCCCACCGTTCACCCCCCCCCCTTCAAATCAACCACTGTATGGGCGCTCTCTGTTATGAAATAAACATTCTGACCATTTTCTAAATGGACACTGAGGTGAAGAACAGTAGGGTCCGTGTATAATGTTTCTCGTTATCAATGCCAAAGATTCATCATCTCAGCAGATATAATGCCATCGATTTGTGTGGAATGACCTTTATCCGTCATGATCGACAATCCAAAGCAGGCATAAATATAACGGGAGTTACTTCCCGTCATTCAGTGAGGTATCGTTTGCATCGATCGCAGCCCCCACCCACCCAGCCCCCTTTAGGGGTCCTAGGGACTATCTAACCCCTTCCCCCTCCCTCCCCCCGGACTGGCATTGTCCAGATTGTAAGTCATATTTGTGCTAATCATCATCATCATCAGGTGCCGTGCCGACTGGCGTTGGCTATTATGCTTCTCCAGAGTACACGATCCTTCATGCAGGCCATCAGTTCAGTTGGTGATCTCCTTTCACACCATCCCGTCAGACTGTCCAGTATCATTTCTCTTGGTCTTCCTCTTGATCTTCTTCCTTCTATTTTTCCTGTTGTTATAATATTTTCAATGCCCCCTCTTCTCATTGCATGTCCTATGAAAGTACATTGTCTCTCTCTTATCTTTCTGACAAGGTTTTTTGTCTTTCCAGCTCTTTTCATACATTCTTCATTAGTTATTTTTGCTGTCCAGGGGATTCGCAACATTCTTCTAATAAACCACATTTCTGCTGCTTCCAATGATTTTTGTGCAGACTTGCCTATTGTCCATGATTCACTTCCATATAACAAGATAGGTTCAATATAGCATTTTAGGACTCGTTTTCTAACATTCATTGATAAAGATGTGTTAGCTAATATGTTTCTCATTCTCTGAAATGCAGTCTTTGCTTGGCCTATTCTGTTCCTAATTTCTGTTTTGCATTTCCCATCAATTTGTGCTAAGTGTGGTTGAAATTGCTTCAGGCGTCCCAGCGTGATTCTCTAACATACATATATACATAATACATACGCAGGTTCATTTATATATATATATATATATATATATATATATATATATATATATATATTTACCGATATGGCAAAATGGATGATTGCACTAACATCCTTCAAACAGAAACATTGCAGTAACATTCTATGGGTATAAATACTGCAAGAACATTGCGTAGATAGAAATACTATAGTAACATTATATAGACAGAAAAACTGTTGTAACATTATATATACAGACACTGTTGTAATATTATGTAGACAGAAACACTGTTGTAGCATTATACAGACAGAAGCACTGCAATAACACAGTATAGATTTTACCATTGCAATAACATTCCATAGAAAAAAAAACGATGCAATAATATTCTGTGTACAGAAAAGCGGCAATAGCATTATTTGCACATAAACGCTGTAATGGATTTCTATGTAAAGAAATTCTGCAGTAACATTCTATGTACAGAAACGTTGCATTAACATTCTATGTAAAGAAATACTACAATAACATTTATAAACAGAAACAGTACAGTAACTTCCTATAGACACAAATACTGCAGTAATATTATATAAACAAAATAAACGCTACAACAATATCCTTGAGGCAAAAAAGCGCAATGCTATTCTGTAGACATAAAAGCTGCAATAAACATCTTCTAAACAAAAACAAGGTTATGAAATACCAGAGATTAGATATGCTGATGACACAGTATTACTGTCCACAACACAAAAATGAATGGAAAAACTAATTATGTCAGTCCGTAAGAACAGCGAAAAGCAGAACCTCTATCTTAATGCAAAGAAAACTAAATTGATGACAGCTGACAAAACAAACAAGGCAGCTGAAATATGTATCAATGAGGAAAAACTGGAAGAAGTGGGAGTTTTGAATATCTTGGATCACTACTAACTAATAATGGAGATACAATGAGGGAAATTAAAAGGAAGACATCTGTCGCTCTTCAGAAATTAAAACAAATAAAGAATCTGTGAAGAGGAGCAGACAGAACCACAGAAATAAGATTTTTAAGGGCGTGCATTTTTCCCATCGCAACATATGCCTGTGAGACCTGGACACTTAACAAAACAGCTGAGAAACACATACATGCCTTTGAATGTAAATGCTACAGAAGAGTTCTCCAAATATCATGGACACAAAAAAGAACAAATATATCTATACTACAAGAGCTTAATATTGAAGAAGCCTGGCTAGTAAAGAGGATTAAAGAGAGAAAATTTAAATATTTTGGACACATTAAACGTCATGATAATTTAGAGAAGACCGTATTGGAAGGGTACATAATGATCAGAAAGAAAGAGAGGAAGACCAAAACGAAGATGGCTGCAAGACATCGTTGACGATCTGCAAATGGATGCAGCAGCAGCAGGCCATCTTGCTCACAACCGAGAGGCCTACAGGAGTGCTGTTTGAGAGGCAAAGTTCCGCAAGGGGCATGCAAATGAATGAATGAATGAATAAAACAAAAACATGCAAAGAAAGCTAAATTGATGACAACTGATATAACAAACAGTTCGGCTGAAATATGTATCAATGAGGGAAAATTTGGAAGAGATAGAGAGTTTTGAATAACTTGGATCACTACTAACTAATAATGGAGATACAAAATGAGGGAAATTAAAAGGAGGCCATCTATCGATCTTCGGAAAGTAAAAGAACTAAAGAATCTGTGGAGAGGAACAGACAGAACTACAAAAATAAGACTTTTAAGGGCATGCATCTTTCTCATCTCAACATATGCTTGTGAGACCTGGACACTTAACAAAACAGCTGAAAAACACATAAGTGCCTTTGAATGTAAATGTTGCAGGAGAGTTCTTCACATATCATGGACACAACAAATATATCCATAATACAATAACTTAATATTGAAGAAGGCTGGCTAGTAAAGAGGATTTAAGAGAGAAAATTTAAATATTTTGGACACGTTAAAGGTCGTGAGAATTTAGAGAAGACAGTCTTGGAAGAGTACACAATGGGAAAAAACAAAGAGAGGAAGACCAAAGCGAAGATCTGCAAGACATCGTTGATGATCTGCAAATGGATGCATCAGCAGCAGGCCATCTTGTTCACAACCGAGAGGCCTACAGGGGAGCTGTTAGAGAGGCAAAGTTCCGCAAGGGACATGCAAATGAATGAATGAATGAGACACAAACATCCCAGTGCTAATCTGTAGACATAAAAGTGCAAAAAGAACTTCTTATAGACAAAAACAATTTAATGCTATTCTGTAGACACAACAGCTGCAAAAACTTCTTATAAACAAAAACACCACAGTGCCATTCTTTAGACACAAAAGCTGCAAAACACTTCTTATAAACAAAAAAAACACCCCAGTGCCATTCTTTAGACACAAAAGCTGCAAAACACTTCTTATAAACAAAAAACACCCCAGTGCCATTCTTTAGATACAAAAGCTGCAAAACACTTCTTATAGACAAAAAATACCCCAGTGCCATTCTTTAGACACAAAAGCTGCAAAAAACGTATTATAAACAAAAACGACCCAATGCCGTTCTGTAGACGCGAAAGCTGTAAAAAAACTTCTTATAAACAAAAACAACACAGTGCCATTTTGTAGACACAAAAGCTGCAAAAACTTCCTCTAGACAAAAACAACCCATTTCCATTCTGTAGACACAAAAAGACTTCTTCTAGACAAAAACAACCCATTTCCATTCTGTAGACACAAAATCTTCTTTTAGACAAAAACAACCCATTTCCATTCTGTAGACACAAAAAATTTCTTCTAGACAAAAACAACCCATTTCCATTCTGTAGACACAAAAAACGTTTTCTAGACAAAAACAACCCATTTCCATTCTGTAGACACAAAAAACGTCTTCTAGACAAAAACAACTCATTTCCACTCTGTAGACACAAAAAACTTCTAGACAAACAAAAAACGTGCAAATGAATCCTGAGAAATGAAAGAAAGAAGATCATTCAATGGGACACCTGTAACAACATCCACCAAACAGAAAACAAAAGTAACATCCTCCACACACAAAAATGTCCTCTATACAAACATACAAACGTCTTTACAATAAAGAGACAAGAGTGCACCAATATGTCACAGAGAAAATGTAGTGAAACATTGTCCAATTAAAAAAGGCACACGGGTACAATCCTGCGAATTAAACGCTGAAGCAACAAAGTTCAGTTGGAAATCAATCAATCAATTGCCGTGCCGCGTGGCGTAGGCGATCATTTCTCTCCACAATTCCCTGGCTTTAGACTTGACTATTAGATCCGCCGGTGACTTTCTTCTTAGCCACACAATCAGCCCATCCAGTAACTTCTCTCTCTGTCTTCCTCTGTCTCTTCTTCCCTCAGTTTATTTTTCCAGTTGCCACAGTGTGTTCCACTTTTCCTCTTCTCAGAAAATGTCCTACAAATCTCGCTTGTCTGCCTCTGATCTTTGCTGTAATTTGCTTTTTAACTCCAGCCTCTCTCAAGACTTCTTCATTGGTTTTCTTGGCTGTCCATGGTGCCTTCAACATCATTCTTATGAACCACATTTCCACGGCCTCCATTTATCGCTGTACTCTCTTATTCGTGGACCATACTTCACGTCCATAAAACAAAATTGTCTCGATGTAACATTTAAGTACTCGGAATCTTGTTTCCATTGATATGGATCGGTTACATAACATGTTTCTCATTTTCTGGAATGTTGACTTGGCCTGAGCACGTCTGCTTTTTATTTCGTTGTGACATTTCCCATCAGCTGTTATAATTGTTCCTAAGTACTTGAATCTATCAACGTGCTTCAGTTTTAACCCATCGATGGTAATGCTACATTTTGGTGGTGTTCGCTTTTTTTTTTTTTTTTGAGATGACAACACTTCAGTCTTCTTTTTTTCAGACTGAGACCTTTACTTTTATTTTCGTGAACCACAATGTCCAGAAGAGCCTGTAGGTCCCGTTCACTTTTAGCAATCAGAACTGTGTCGTCTGCATATCTTAAGTTGTTAAGGCTGTACCCGCCAGTTGATATTCATGGCAAGATCTCTATATTTCTCATTATGTTTTCTCTGTATAAGGAGAATGGGTCAGGAGATATAACACATCCTTGTCTCACTTCCAGTTTTATGTCTTGGAATGCTCCCATTTGGTTCTCAACCTTCATTGCTGCCAGGCCAGTATATGGTTTTGATGAGTTTCAGATCTTTCCCGTCTAAGTTGATGTCTCCCAGCACTCTTATAATATCTGTGTGTCTCACTTTATCGAATGCTTTACAGTAGTCTATGAAGCATAAGTCTTTACTTCTATTGATCTTTCCATCAAAGCACTATATATATATATATATATATATATATATATATATATATATATATATCTGAACCTTAAGTGCCCAGGGCACATGGGGCTTCCGCAAGGGTTTTCCACAAATGCCTGTCTTTCGCCTTTTTTTCTGCTCTTGCCCAGGTGAGCCCTCTATTGCTCAACATCCTTTCTGTTGTTCTTCTCCATGTCTCTTTTGGTCTACCCTTACTTCTATATATATATATATATATATATATATTTGGCATTATTTGTGCCTTTTCCTTCGACGAAGCAACACTGTTCTACAGCGATTTCTGGTTTTATTTTGCCCCTCACTCTTCTCATGACAATACGAAGCAGGATTTTGATAACATGGCTCATAAGACTAATGGTTCGATAGTCTTCACATTCAACTGCACCTTGTTTCTTTGGTGGGTCAATGAAAACTGATTCCAAAAGGTCTGATGGGACATAGTTACTGTTTTATATGTCATTCAGCAAATTGGTAATTATTTCTATGTCAAGCTCTCCTAATGCTTCCAATTCTTCCTCCGTAATTTTATATGGTCCTGGTGCTTTATTTTTCTTCTTGTGTTTGATGGCTTCTTCCACTTCTGCTTTTAATATGGTAGGCCCTTCATTATTATTTCATATATCTATTTCCCCTACATTGTTCTCATAGAGTTCTCTTATGTATTCACACCATCGTGCTATTATTTCATCTCTGTCCATTATTGTATGCTCCTCCTTTGACTTCAGGCAACCAGTCTTGTGGTATGACCTTTTGTTTGTTAACTCATTTATTTGTACATATCTCTTGTGTTTCCATGACGATGTGTCTCTATTTCATTACATTTCGTATTTAGCCACTCTTCTTTAGCTTTATTGTATTTGTGTCTTATTTCTTTATTTATTGTGTCATCTTTATCTAAATAAAAAACGTTACACTCAGCATTCACCACATAAAAGGTGCCACCAGCATTCACCAAAGAAAAACACTACACTCAGCATTCACTAAACAAAAAACACGATATTCAACATTCACCAAATTAAAACATTACATTCAGCCTTCACCAAAGAAAAACTGACATGAGCATTTGCCAAATAAAAATACTGCATTAGCATTCTTCAAACAAAACACTACAATCAACATTCACAAAATAAAAACACTACACTAGTATCAACCAAATAAAAGCACTCCATCAGAATTCATGAAACAAAAACACTACATTCAGCATCCACCAAATAAAAACACTACACCGGCATTCAAAAAAATAAAAATACTACACCAGCACTCATCCAATAAAAGCACAACACCGGCATTCACCAAATAAAATAATACACCAGTATTTATAAACCAAAAACACTACATCAGCATTCATCAAATAAATCACTACATCAGCATCCATCAAATAAATCACTATATCAGCATTCATCAAATAAATCACTACATCAGCATCCATCAAATAAAAACACTACATCAGCATTCATCAAATAAGAACACTACATAAGCATCCACCAAATTAAACACTGAATCAGCATCCACCAAATAAAAACACTACACCAGCATTCACCAAATAAAAACAATAATCTGCATTCACCAAACAAAAACGCTACACTCAGCATTCACCAAACAAAAATGCTACATTCAGCAATCAAAATATTAAAACACTACACTCAGCATTCACCAAACAAAAATGCTACATTCAGCAATCATCATATTAAAACACTACACTCAGCATTCACCAAACAAAAATGCTACATTCAGCAATCACCATATTAAAACACTACACTCAGCATTCACCACAAAAGAACTACACTCAGCATTCACCGAATAAAAGCTGCCATCAGCATTCACCAAATAAAAACACTACATCAGTATTCATCAAACAAAAACACTACACCAGCATTCATCAAATCAAAGGACTACATCAGTATTCATCATACAAAAATACTACATCAACATTCATCAAATAAAAACACTACATCGGCACCCATCAAATAAAAACACTACATGGACATTCATCAAATACAAACACTACATTAACATTCATCAAATACAAACACTACATCAACATTCATCAAATAAAAACATTACATCAACATTCATCACATAAAAACATCACATCGGCATCCATCAAATAAAAACACTACACCGACATTCATCAAATAAAAACACTACATCAACATTCATCAAATAAAAACACTACATCAACATTCATCAAATAAAAACATGACATCAGCATCCATCAAATAAAAACATGACATCGGCATCCATTAAATAAAAACACTACATCGGCATCCATCAAATAAAAACACTACATCGGCACCCATCGAATAAAAACACTACACCGACATTCATCAAATAAAAACACTACATCAACATTCATCAAATAAAAACAATACATCAACATTCATCAAATAAAAACATCACATCGGCATCCATCAAATAAAAACACTACACCGACATTCATCAAATAAAAACACTACATCAACATTCATCAAATAAACACATCACATCGGCATCCATCAAATAAAAACACTACACCGACATTCATCAAATAAAACCACTACATCAACATTCATCAAATAAAAACATCACATCGGCATTCATCAAATAAAAACACTACACCGACATTCATCAAATAAAAACACTACATCAACATTCATCAAATAAAAACATCACGTCGGCATCCATCAAATAAAAACACTACACCGACATTAATCAAATAAAAACACTACACCGACATTCACCAAATAAAAACACTACATCATCATTCACCTAGTAAAGACACTACACCAGCATTCACCAAATAAAACACTACATCATCATCTACCACATAAAAACACTACATCAGCAACCAACAAATAAAAACTACATCATCATCCACCAAATAAAAACACTACATCATCATCCACCAAATTAAAAACACTATGTCAGCAACCACCAAATAAAACCACTACATCATCATCCACCAAATAAAAACACTACATCATCATCCACCAAATTAAAAACACTATGTCAGCAACCACCAAATAAAACCGCTACATCATCATCCACCAAATTAAAAACACTACATCAACAACCACCACCAAAATTAGATCCTACAATAATATACAACAATGAAAAGAAAAGCATTGCAAACATAATCCTAAAACAAAAGGGCGTGGAATTTAGTTGGACCTTTCTCAGTTCTTATATCCTGTTGTATTCTGTTCTTGAAGAGAAAAATGAACATTAAATATGAAAATCTGAGTTACAACTAAGTCCTAGAAATCTTATAGTTTGAAAAACTGAAGGTATATCATGGACAGAAAAACGAAACCGAAATAATGTTGACATCTCAAACTGAAAATAGAAATAACCGAAAATGTTAGAACCAGGCATCTGGTGACATTTTGAGAAACAGGATAATATTCAGAAATTATCTTGGGAAAAAAAATGTAAGGTAGAACTTCATCTGTACATAATAATGCACAGAAGGGTGGACACCGTATAAAAAAAAAGAAATGTCATACCACTTCCTTACGTCAGCCAACACGTGATTGTTATTCGCAAGTAGCAGTCAGGTGACATACGGTGTGCAACTTGATTGGTTGGAGATGCGCCATCAACCGCATCAAGCTACTTGTACCGCGGTCAACAAATCCGTTCTGAAACGACCTTCTTTTTTTTCCTTATTTTGAATATGCTGATGCTAGCAAGAGTTAATTATCTCAGAAAGATGGCATAGATGACATTCATAGCCTTTAGTCATGTTCTAGGAGACCAGAAAACGCTAAATAGGCCTCTCATGTTATACTCATTCATCCATTTATTACGTGGCCTGGGGTTAGCATTGGCCATCATGCTTTCTTGGTGTTTCCATTCAGCTGAAATGTCTTTTATATTTCTATGCATTTTATCAGTCCGCCGAGAAATATTATTCTTGGGCCCCCTCTCTTTTTTTCCTTTGAATTTTCCAGTGATTTCTCAGTTCTCTAATTTATATCTTTTCATATATCCAGGAAATCTAGACTGTAATTTTCTTATAACTTTTTTGTATCTAATTCTTCTAAAACTTACATGAGGATATTTTCATTTGTGTCTCTGTCTGTCAAAGGTATTGTTTGTATTTATTTTTGTGCAAAACCATATCTCTGTTGCTTTCAGTTTCTTTAATACCTGCTCGATAACTATCCAAGTTTAACCCTATAACATTATTAGATCTTTTTATTACAGTGATAAAAGAGATGACGACCGCGATAAAACTGGCTCTAGAAATAAAAGTAGATAGAGGCGTATGGTTTAGTTTTACAAAACGGAAGAGGAAGTGAGGAAAGTGAGTAGAAACACAAATGGCAGAAAGTAAGAAAATAAAGAAAAGAACATATACATGAAGAACATACA
This sequence comes from Achatina immaculata, assembly GCA_009760885.1. Taxonomy (NCBI): domain Eukaryota; kingdom Metazoa; phylum Mollusca; class Gastropoda; order Stylommatophora; family Achatinidae; genus Lissachatina; species Lissachatina immaculata. Next base: position 14,919,888 of record CM019702.1, read on the forward strand.
ACATGCAGTATTTGGGCGACAACCTTTTTCAAAGATTCATACAAGAACAGCACAACGCATAAAATGTTCATCCCCACTATATATTTACGTCTATCTGGGCGCATTCAGTGCTGTCTGTTGAACTAGGAGGACAAGGAAAGCTAAGCTTTTCATCTATTTTCCGTGCTTTTTATATGTGCTGTGTTGCTCTTGTAAAGCTGTGATAACATAAAGTGAGCACTGTTTAAAACAAAAGTAGGAGTAGCTTTAGAAAGCACACTACTGTAACGTTTCGGTTTACTCCTTAATCACACACACCCATAAGAGAAGGAGAGATGGGAAAAGAAGATTATATGCAACTTGGAATGGAAAAAGAATGGAAAAAAGAAGCTCTTAGCCGTGACTTGCAAGAAACAGCGTCTGAGAGTGCACGTAATGAAGTACAGTGAATGTAACGAAGACTTGTGTAGCGTGACACCAATCTGACCGACAGGTAGTAAAAAGGGGTTGAAGAAAGGAGAAAGGAGAGAGAGAGAGAGGAGGATATAATTGTTCAACACATCAGTGCTGTCTGAGTGGCGACGTGGTTAGTGCACTAGTCTCTCATGACAAAAGGTCGGGAGTTCGAATCCGGCCAGAGGCGCCCCAGTCACTGAACTGTAGAAATTGGATACTCGGCTTTTTCCGGAGCTGGGAAAGGAAAGGCGGCCAGACGTGATGCTGATCATATCACTCTCTAGTGTGTTGACACGGCAAAGAAAATGTGGGCGCTAACACCATATACCTACCTGCCTCTAATACGTGACAGAGTTACCTACTACATCAGTGCCGAGGAAAGGGTGGGTGGAAAAGAGGAATGCGTTTGAGGCACAGGATTTTTAAACTGTTGCAGTGAAGGTTTTTTGAGTATCAGTTACGGGTGAGGCATGAGTAGATTAGAACGTTATAGGGAGGGGACATAACTGTGAAGAATGAAAGGGACCGCGTAAACAGAGCGTGATATGATCCTTACTGGATGCGAAAGTTGATCTGTTAACAATTAGTAATATAAACAGTGATATGGTGCGCATGCACAGCTTGTAAGTGACATCAAGCCAGTGCTGAAGTTCCCCTTTCGATTGATAATCTAATAGTGCAAAGAGAACGAATTCACTATTTTGCAGAGGTATGAACGAAGGTCCTAATCTATGTACATTGTCGTCTCGTTACTGAAATTATCAGCAGGATGAAATCTACCCTGTAATTACATAAAATAAATAATATCCACGAGTGAACTATATATATATATATATATTATATATAAAACAAGCTGAATTCTTTCCAGACTAAATGTTTACAAAGAAATTAGAAGAACATTTTAGCCAAACACCGTAAGAAATAACATCTTGTTGGCAGAAATAAGTTGAAGCCACTGACAGCAATTATTGAGGAAAGACGCTGGCGATGGTTGTAACATGTGCTCCAGATGACTGGCGACTCACTACCAAAAATAGCACAAAGATGGACACCACAGGGGAACAGATGTAAGGGTAGACCAACAGAAGAACAACAGAGAGGATGTTGAGCAATAGAAGTTTCATCTGGGCAAGGGGCAGACGTTTGTGGGAAACCCTTGCGGAAGCTCCATGTGTCTTCTGCACTTAAGGAAGAGAGAGAGAGAGAGAGAGAGAGAGAGAAAGAGAGAGAGGGAGGGAGGGAGATCAGCTGCAATACAAAGAAAAAAAATGAAAAAAACTAGGCTTGAATGTGTCTGAAGCACTGACTCAAGGCATGTGGAGGAGTCGACAGTTTCCCTGTACTTCGCTATATAATTACCATCCAGTGATTCTCAGCGTCCGGGATCCCTCTCCTCCTTCTTCAACCCAGGCTGCCCTCCCAGCTTTCCCCCCCCCCCCCCCCCGGCCCGAGAAAGCTCGCCTATATCATCATCCATAAAGGATTTTCACGAGTATGCATAATTTCCCTATTGAAACAAAATTTCTACACACGGAAAAAAATCTTCCCCTTAGACTTAAAATTTCTCACTGGGAAACCCAGCTCCCTCCCCGCCGAGAACCACTGTCGTACAGTACCAAAATGTGAAAGTGCTGAAGGTATTTTTTAAAAAAAAGCAGCCATTGCTGACGATATTACCAAGCAACAGTCAACTAAAATGAATGAGCACGGAAGTGACTGGGTAACAGCCGAATGCATGTTACACAGGGAACTTTCTAAATGGGGATCGTCGAGAGATAAATAACAGGTTACATACAGAGACTTAGGATCAATGCTAACATTAGGTCAACTGATAAGCCACCTAGGGGAAAGGACCTCGGAGTAGCATAGTACTGATCTTTAAAGGGAGTAGCTTCATACTTAATGAATGCAAGCATTAACCTTGAGTTGGGGGCCAAAACATTCTGGCAGCGGTACTAGCAAAACATCCATGAAACACGGCCAGTTAAGTCGTCTTTACAGGGAGATACAGGCCGAAAAGCTTTCTATATATGGAAGGATTTCACGCAAGGTAGCCCAGATTTAAGCCGAGAAGTTGATAGTCAGACAAGGTAAAAGGAAACTAGACTATTACATAGATGTGGATTCCCATACTGAACCGACCCAGTCGAATACATTAGCAGAATCAGCCACAAATCACGCCATGTGGCCATATGCCAGTCACCTCGGGCATCTGTCAAACTGATTCATCAATACAGTCGGCAAAGATGTAGCAGGACCGTATTTATTGTATATCGGTAGCAGTGTTTTTGAGCAAACTATAATCTAACGTGTACTGTATCAAGTGCCAGATTTCCTTGATGTAGTAGTAGCTGATAATTTAGAGAAGACCGTATTGGAAGGATACATAATGGGAAAAAGAAAAAGAGGAAGACCGAAACGAAGATGGCTGCAAGACATCGTTGATGATCTGGAAATGGATGCAGCAGCAGCAGGCCATCTTGCTCACAACCGAGAGGCCTACAGGAGTGCTGTTTGGGAGGCAAAGTTCCGCAAGGGACATGCAAAGGAATGAATGAATGAGTAGTAGCTGTGTCCAGCTGACGGTCCACGAGGCCCTTTTTGCGGCCCGAGAGGCTAATACGAAAGGGTAGTTTATATCATTAAAAATAGCAACAAAAAAAAAAGTAAAATAAAACATATAAAAACGTTTTAAAAGACTTGAAACTAATAAAATAGCTAATTAAGAACAATCAATTCATCTTTACTTCATCATTCACTTTTTCTCATAATTATGTAAATTAGCAAAAAACACTAGTTGATTTATCTGCGGACCACTGCTCGATCTCAACATACAGTTGTGGCCGTTCAGACCACTGAAGGTGGATACACCACGGTTCTAGAGATCTGTTTGGAAATACCTCTAAGCGTATGTAGGCAAGAAGCAACTACTATATATATATATATATATATATCCCTTTGAACCTTAAGTGCACAGGGCACATGGGGCTTCCGCAAGGGTTTTCCACAAATGCCTGTCCTTTGCTTTTTTTCCGCTCTTGCTCAGGTGAGCCCTCTATTGCTCAACATTCTCTCTGTTGTTCTTCAACATGTCTGGAATACAGTGAAAGATGTATGATAAAGGGCAGAATGTCAGACCGGCCTGCGTGCCCAATTCTTAACCCTTTTGAAATAAAGATCAATCAATCAGTCTTCTCCATATCTTCTTTGGTCTACACTTACTTCTGTTACCCTGAGGTGCCCATCTTAGTGTTATTTTTATACTACTGTATACCATGGAAAAAATGAAGGTCAGAGGATGTCATCCTCCATGCTCCTAGCCTTTATCAGTGATAACGGTTCTTCGAAGGAGTATGGGCACGATATTGGGTCATGATTCACTGAGGACTGAGAATTATTGGATGCAGAATTAATTCTCCATAAAACTATGTTATTTTCGTTGGATATTTGTTTTATTTTTAGTGTATAGCTTAATATAACTATACAGAAGTAACCCACTGAGCTTGAAAGCGTGATGGTTGAAACTAAAATTATATATATATAAAATCTTTTTTTCTTGTACCACAACAACAAAAAAGGCCCCTGGGTCGACCCTGACTCTGAAAATGGATACAAGACAAATCTTGGAAGGCAAATGCGGCGGGCTTGATACTGCCCACATCACACTTTCACGTGGCAACGGTCCTGGAAATACGGGCCTAACAGCGTATTCCCAGTATGCCTTACTGCCATGGAAACGAAAATTTTATCTCTATATAGCGTGAGTCGAAAAAATTATAATCTACACCCGCAAACAATCCTGTCCGGTTGAAAATCCATCAAACTGCTACAGAAACAAGGAAAGACGCTGGCGATGGTTGGGACATGTGCTCTGGAAGACTGACGACTTACTACCAAAAACAGCACTAAGATGGACACTTCAGTGTAATAGAAGTAAGGGTAGACCAAAGAAGATGTGGAGAAGAACAACAGAGAGGATGTTGAGCAATAGAGAGCTCACTTGGCCAAGAGCGGAAAAAAAAGGCAAAGGACAGGCGTTTGTGGGAAAACTCTTACAGAACCCCCATCTGCCTTGGGCGCTTAAGGTTCAGAGAGAAACAGATAGAACAATTTGGCTAATCGGCAAAGTCGATTGTTTCAGAAACAATTTTTTTTTCTTAAAATGTGAAACAGCTACTCACCAATAGAGTCAATTTCGATTTCAGCTCCTCCACCCGGGACGACGTAAACAAAGGCAATAAATATCCACAGATATAAGCTTTTCATCATGTTGAACAAAAGATTTATTTATTATATTTTTTTTTTTCTATACCGAAATTTTAAAATCTAAGCTCTCTTGTATTGTAGAAACTTATCTTTTTTCTAGATAAATAAACATAAAAGAATTCCTGAGTTCAGCACGCGTTGTAGCTGCCCTGAGATGTTGTATTAACGCAGATTTGGTGAAGAAATAAATAGTTGCTAAAGCGTACCAACATCCAGCCTCATGCAGTTCTGAGGTAAATCAAGTGATGTTTTACTGAAGTCTGGCTAAACACCTTTCTTCCTTGGTTTTTTTTTTTTTAAAGAAAGAAAAAGTAAACCACATTACAACAGAATATCGTGACAGATTTAATGAATGCTCTTCTCCTGAAGGTTCACATAATTTAGGTTAAGGCAGTCCCACGCCAGGCCCTTAACTAAACAGGTGCGTGAGAAACAAATCTATCAACACCTTTCATCTTCATCGCAGTGCACAAAATTGTATGTGCTTGTGGTTTTCAGATAGATTATTTACGCATTAACTGACATCGGAAATAGTTTGCAATGTTAAACATGTGCTAGATATGACTACCCCTTCACGACAGAGCAAATACACTGTAGCATTAAGCCCCTCCCCCCCCCCAGGTTTTATGGTTTTGTTTCATTTTCCCTTTTTTTCCGCTTCGTCACATGACTATTCCCGCCCCTCTGAAACAAAGGTGTATGAATATTTTAAAATTTCTGAGCAGGGTCATTTATCACAGCCGAAGACAGAAGGGGTTTATAAGAGAGAAGACGCTTCTTTGTTTGGTCGCTTACCTCCCCTGTGAGACCAGCGTTTCTCTCTCTTTTTCCCGAGAAGAGAATAAACTAACATCTTGCCGTAGGTTAAAACGTTAATGCCAAAAATTAATCCCATACATTTTTTGACAATCCATAGACCAATTTCAATCTGTATGGAGTCACAGTTTAACATCTACCTAATTCTGTGTTACAAAGCGCCGTAAATAATCTTTGCCTGACACACCAAAACCCTTCTTCGGAATATTGGAGTGATTCTTGAAATCTTGCAATCTGTCATATTCAGCAATGCGAGGACATTTCCTTGGCAGTTTGTCTTTGCATCATTGTTGTAGATTGCTAGAATCTCGTTTGTAAGGTGTATGAATTCAGCTCAGCAGGTGAAAAGATTGAAAGCGGTTTGTGATTTATAGATATAGAACGTATGCAATGTACTCTCGGTTTTTTTTTTCGTGCTCCCTGCATTGATTGTACATTCTCACACAAGGAAGTACGACAATGTTACACGTAGGCAACTAATTTATGTTCGTTGCATCTAAATTGGAAGTAATAAATTGTCCCACGGTTAAATACAATCTTCCTCTGATTGACATTTATGGTTAAGAATAATAATGGCTTTTTTTCAATCTTGATTTGTTTGCAGGTGGATGTTAAATTGATTGTGGAAGTTAGTGGATATTATTTTGCTTCACGCGTTTCCTGCTTCTCTTGAGCCTAAGATGTGGATAACGTCACGTGCTTATGTTGCCTAACTCGCATCCTGACTCAGCCAGTTATCTCCAAATGAAGCTTATTTCCTTTTCCTGATCACCCATGTTGAGTGTTTCTGGAAATCTAACATGGCAGAAATGGGCACAGGCTGGCATATCAACAATCTTAGCTTTAATCCTTTCCGATTTTTCAGCTGAGGTTTAAAGTCTTTGAAGAAGGTCCACTCATAAGGTGTCATGGAGTGAAGACAAAGGGGAAAACGGGCAAAAGTGAGAAATAACAGATCAAGGAAAAAATGGACAAAGTGAGAAATAACAGATCAAGGAAAAAATGGACAAAGTGAGAAATAACAGATCAAGGAAAAAATGGACAAAGTGAGAAATAACAGATCAAGGAAAAAATGTGCAAAAGTGAGAAATAACAGATCAAGGAAAAAATGGACAAAGTGAGAAATAACAGATCAAGGAAAAAATGGGCAAAAGTGAGAAATAACAGATCAAGGAAAAAATGGGCAAAAGTGGGAAACAACAGACTAAGACAAAAAGTGGGCAAACGATGGAAACAATAGACCAAGGAAAAAATGGGTAAATGTGGGAAACAATAGACTAAGGAAAAAAATGGGTAAAAGTGGAAAATAATAGACCAAGGAAAAAATGGGCAAAAGTGGGAGGGAAAGAACGACAAGGACGACACTGTGATCCTTTTTTTTGTGGAGAAAGAAACCCAGAGTTTCGAACGATGTTGGTACGATTAGATTCTCAGTTTTGTACACGGGGCAGAGATAAACACAAAATAAAAAATTTAATAGCGAACTAGGAGACATCTCGGTTCTAGATTACTGAAGGAACCGCTGTATGAAGCGTTTTGTTGAGAAGGCTCGAACTTTGTCAACAAAAGATGAAGGGTCAGTTCGAGTATAATGAACTTAAATTTCATGCTGTTAAACCCGAAAAATTGAACGTTTGTAGTTTCAGTTTCTTCGGTCATTTCACTTGTTTGATGAAAGTTGAGCTTATCTTTTACTAATGTACCATCATTTACTGGCAAAAAAAAAGAAAGAGCCAGAGAGCACACTGCTATCACTACTAGGTCTTTGAAGTGACGAGAAGAAGTGAGAGCCCGAAGAACAGCAGGCTTGCAATGCTCTTGAAGGTCGCATAACAGAAGAGAAAGCTGACCTACTCAGGGGGGGAAATCTTTTCTTATTTTCTTGTTTGTTCATTCATCTAGACCAGCCTTTCTCAACCTTTCGGCCCCCCCAATGGAGCCTTTGGAATATTTTTTAATCACCATTGAACCCCTGCATTATATTTAGAGTCGCTCGTTTTTTTTCGCTTCATATGTTCCTCAGTAACAATGTGAGTTTCATGCAAGAAAAAACAGATAGCCTGTCTTCACTTGCTAGCAAAATAGGACTTGAAATTAACAAGGACAAAACAAAAATAATGAAAATTCCAATTAATCAAAATGGAAAAATTCACACAGAAGGGACAGATATTGAAGAAGTCAATCACTTTACATACCTTGGCAGCTACACAGACCAGGATGGTGACACTAGAAAGGAAGTTAGAATTAGAATTGCAAAAGCAGCATCAATCTTCAAGAATCTTGAGAACATATGGAATACAAAAGTTATAAGCACAAAAAACCAAATTATGACTATTCATTTCAAATGTAATATCCACCCTCATTTATGCATGCGAAAGCTGGAAAACAACTAAGGAAATATAGAAGAGATTAGACTCTTGTGAAAACAAATACCTAAGGAAAATACTTGGCATCAAGTGGAACGATTTCAGGAACAATGCAGAGATAAGACGGATGACTGAACAACAAGTCTCATGGGTGATCAGGAAAAGGAGATGGACATATGTTGGTCACTTGATGAGAAGAAATGATCAGAGAATCCCAAAACAAGCTATCAAGTGGAACACAACAGGTCAAAGAAAAAGAGGAAGACCGCGTGAAACTCTGAAGAGGATATTGTTAAGAGAGGTCAAATTAGCAGGCATAAAATCCCTTGATGAGGTTGAAAGACTCGCTGAAGACAGTAACAATTGGCGAAATACTTTGCGAGCCCTATGTGACGTTTAGCGGTACGGGAAGAAAATAAGATATAAGAAGATAGTATACCAAACGTTAGTCGGGCATGGCTTGTGACGTATGGCATGTGCAAGAGTAGGTTTTTCTTCTATCCTTGTGTAGAACTAAAATGACTTTTTAGCCAACCTGTCTTGGACAAAAAAACAGAAACATGTAACTAAGCATAAGGGTTCGGCGAGAAGTGCCTAGGAGAGATTTTGTTGTTTTTTGTTTTTGTTTTCAGTCTTGACTTCTGGCAGAACCCCTGCAGATCCATCGCGAGACTCTAAGATTCCGAAGAACCCGCGTTGAGAAACCCTGATCTAGACAGACAAAGAGACACAGTGGCCTTCAGTGTCAGCGGAAATTGTTCACGTGAGCTCCACAGTTTTCCTTCCACGCTGTTTTCCTTTCACGCTGTTTTCCTTCCACACTGTTTTTCCTACACGCTGATTTCCTTACACGCTGTTTTCCTTACACGCTGTTTTCCTTACACGCTGTTTTTCTTACACGCTGTTTTCCTTACATACTGTTTTCCTCGGCCAAGGGTTTAATTCTTATATCTTTATAGAAAGTGAAGGTTTGCAGTATAATAATAATAATAACTAATAATAATAATAAACATTTGAATCACAGGTAATCGAAAAAACTCTACACTGGGAATATACTCGATGTTCATCAAATAGGTAGAGAATATCAATGTAAAGAACATGATAAACATGAAAGAAAGTGAAAGCTTTCACGATCAAAGTGTGACCGGTCAAATCCTTCCCCTACCCCTATCCACCATTCCCCCCCCCCCCCCCGGTCAGGGTGTGGCCGTTGTGTGGTGCGTGCAGTAAACCAACACAGGGAAAACGAGGTTACTAGACCCAAGTTACAGATGTTAAAAATTGTAAAAATAATATTTTACTCCTTACCCTCAACCCATCCTCCCCCAACCCTTCGCACCGGGTCGTGTTCATCACCACATCTCTTAAGTGTTGCTGCCTTTAGGCCGGTGCTACAGTTAGACCATGTGGACGACCGTCTAACAAGCACACCAAAGAGTGGCAAAATATTGACCGTTGTGGAAAACGATTCCACTAAGAATGTGTTTAGTATTACTTGGCTACAGAAAAATAACCAGGCCTCGATTCCAGCTTCCCGCATCACATTATTTCATCAATATTTTCACCAGCAGCATATTACACTCTTACTGTTATTATTGTCATTGCATCATGTCAATAATGTAGACTTTAATCTGTCACAGTACCTCAATATTATTTGTAAAATTATATCCAACGTAGCCCAAAACAGCTTCATTATATAAAATGTAGATGAACGAATTTGCAAGACCTATACAATTCTAACAACCCAGATAGTCTACTATATGCATCCACACCAATCTGATATATGCTTTCACACCAATCTGATATGTGCTTCCACGCCAATCTCATATGTGCTTCAACACCACTCTGATATGTGCTTCCACATTAGTCTGATATATGCTTACACGCCAATCTGATATATGCTTCCACACCACTCTGATATGTGCTTCCACACCAATCTGATATATGCTTCCACACCAATTTGTTATGTGCTTCTACGCCAATCTCATATGTGCTTCCATATCAGTCTGATATATGCTTCCACACCAGTCTGACAAATGCATCCACACCAATCTGATATATACTTCCACACCAATCTGTATATGTGCTTCATCACCAGTCTCATATGTGTTTCCACACCAATCTGATATATGCTTCCACACCAATCTGATATATGCTTCCACACCAATCTGATATATGCTTCCACACCAGTCTGATATATGCTTCCACACCAATCTAATATATGCTTCCACACCAGTCTGATATGTGCTTTCACATCTGAATCACATCTGATTCTTACGTAGTCTTTCTTAACCGCAGCTGGCACTTTTGTCCTCTACTGTCTTCTTCGCCGAGTACCTTACGATGTACCGAGGCCAAATATACATCTTTATATGACTTATAATAAGATAAGTCGCTTTGTCCAAGGTTTCTAATATTCCTTCAATCTTGCCTGTTTGCTTTACTTTCAGGTAACATTTCTTATTTTTGGTCTTAGTAATAGCCGGAGGTGGGGTGGAGGATAAGCCCTACACTCCAATTAGATGTCTCCAAGGCGTGCGTCTCAAATAGCCTGTGAAAGTCCAAGTCCATCTCCTGGCTTTCTCGTTGCGGAACTTTCAAAACTGACAGAAGAAGGGGTGAAAGGCGAGTACCTGGAGCCTGAAAACCAGACTCATCGGGCAGATGAGACTCTTTAGTCTTGGTTGGCAGCTCATCTAGGAGAAGGAAAACTTGTAGGGTAAGCTCTGGCCAGAGTCAAAGGCTAGTGGAGTAAACCATAAACAAACCGGTGGAAGGCAAGGGGAAACCAACACTGTACATTCCCAAGAACAATTATGACAATCCACAATTCTTTGAATCATAACAACGTTAATGGGGGTTCCAATGGAATCACCTCGTCCGGTAGGGCCTATCACGTGCGACAGGTGATACTAGATCGTCATCCAGCTACTATACGCAAAGAAAACACAAGTAACACCATAGTAACTGCAACATGGAACATTAGAACACTAACAAATCTTGGAAAACTGGAAAACATCGAACAAGAAATGAAAAGAATGGAAAATAACATCCTTTGGTTATGTGAAATGAGATGGACTGGAGCAGGAAGCAGAGATAATAAAGACTTCAAAATAATGTATTCCGGTGGAAACCTGTGTAGAAATGGAGTTGGCATAATATTGGATAAGAAGACAGCAAGAACTGTGAAAGATTTCTGGTGCATATCGGACAGAGTGTTAATGGTTAAATTACAGGGCCACCCATTGAACACAAATCTCATCCAAGTATACACACCAACTTCAGAAAACTCTGATGATGAGATAAAAGAATTTTACAAATATCTGGACATGGCAATGAAACAGTGCAAGCCATGGGAAGTAAACTTTGTACTGGGTGATTTAAACGCGAAAGTAGGGGCTGAACAAGACAACGAAGCTACTCGCAAGTATGGACTAGGTATCAGAAATACAAGAGGGGAGATGTTGATTGAGTGGACAGTAAAGAATAAAGTGATAATAGGAAATACTTTGTTTCAGTAACACCCAAGGCCTCTATGGCGTTGAAAAGCCCAAAATAATAACATACGTAACCAGATAGATTACATTATGATCAAGAGAAGATTCAGGAACTCACTAATATCCGCGAAAACAAGATCAAGCGCAGACTGCAACAGTGACCACATCCAAGTTGTAAGAAAAGTGAGAACCAGGCTAAATAGATTAAAAGTAGCAGCTAAAAACAAAGAACTAGATAGAAAGCTGTTACGGAAAGATAAGGAAATACAAGAACAATATAGGACCATAGTACATAATAGGTATAATGCTATAGAGAAGATTGAAACGATTGATGAACAATGGAATATGCTTAAAGACTCTATTCAGCAAACATCTATCGAAATCCTACCTCTAAATAAAGGACACTCTAAACAGGGGTGGATGACAGAAAACATTTTGCAACTAACGGATCGGAGAAGAAGTATTAAGGACGATAAAGATGAATATGACAAATTCATTAAAGAAATAAGACACAAATGCAATAAAGCTAAAGAAAAGTGGCTAAAAACGAAATGTAATGAAATAGAGACACACCATCATGGAAACACAAGAGATATGTACAAATAAATGAGTTAACAAACAAAAGGTCATACCACAAGACTGGTTGCATGAAGCCAAAGGAGGAGCATACAATAATGGACAGAGATGAAATAATGGCACGATGGTGCGAATACATTAGAGAACTCTATGAGGACAATAGAGGCGAAATAGATACACGAAATAATAATGAAGGGCCTACCATATTAAAAGTAGAAGTGGAAGAAGCCATCAAACACTAGAAGAACAGCAAAGTATCAGGACCAGATACAATTACTTAGGAAGAATTGGAAGCATTAGGAGAGCTTGACATAGAAAAAAATTACTAGGTTCCTGAATGACATCTATAACAGTACCTATGTCCAATCAGACCTTTTGGAATCAGTTTTCATTGCCCCACCAAAGAAACAAGGTGCAGTTGAATGTGAAGACCATCGAACCATTGGTCTTATGAGCCATGTTATCAAAATCCTGCTTTGTATTGTCATGAGAAGAGTCAGGGGCAGAATAAAACCAGAAATTGCTGAAGAACAGTGTTCCTTCGTCGAAGGAAAAGGCACAAGTAATACCATATCATCATCATCATCATCATCATCATCATCATCATCATCATCATCATCATCATGTGCCATGCCGACTGGCGATGGATGTTATGTTTCTCAAGAGTGCACGATCCTTCATACAGGCCATCAGCTCAGTTGGTGGTCTCCTCTCGCACCATCCCGTCAGACTGTCCAGTATCATTATTACTCTGAATAACCATAATTGTTCTCGGGAGCTACAACAGTGGTTTGCCGTTGCCTTCTGCCGGTTTGTGTACGGACAATACCACATATATATATATATATATATATATATATATATATATATATAGGGAGAGAGAGAGAGAGAGAACGGATGGAAAGATCAATAGAAGTAAAGACTTATGCTTCATATATTACTGTAAAGCATTCGGTAAAGTGAGACACACAGATATTATAAGAATGCTGGAAGGCATCAACTTAGACGGGAAAGATTTGAAACTCATCAAAACAATGTACTAGCCTGGCAGCAATCGGCAGCAATGATGGTTGAGAACCAAATGGGAGCATTCCAAGACATAAAACTGGAAGTGAGACAAGGATGTGTTATATCTCCTGACCTCTTCTCCTTGTACAGCGAAAACATAATGAGAAATATAGAGAGCTTTCCAGGAATATCAACTGGCGGGTACAACCATAACAACTTAAGATATGCAGTCGACACAGTTCTATTTCTAAAAGTGAACGGGACCTACAGGCTCTTCTGGACGTCGTGGTTCATGAAGGTAAAAGTAAAGGCCTCAGCCTGAACAAAAATAAGACTAAAGTGATGGTCATCTAAAAGAAAAGAATACTACAAAAATGTAGCATTACCATCGATGGCACAAATCTGAAACAAGTTGATAGATTCAAGTACTTAGGAACGATTATAACAGCTGATGGGAAATGTCACAACGAAATAAAAAGCAGACGTGCTCAGGCCAAGTCAGCATTCCAGAAAATGAGAAATATCTTGTGCAACAGATTCATATAAGTGGAAACAAGATTTCGAGTACTTAAATGGAGCCATTTTGTTTTATGGATATGTAGCATGGTCCATGAATAAAAGAATACAGCGAGAAATGGAGGCCATGGAAATGTGGTTCATAAGAAAGATGTTGAAGGTACCATGGATAGCTAAGAAAACCAACGAAGAAGTCTTAAGAGAGGCTGGAGTTAAAAGGTAAATTACAGCAAAGATCAAAGTTAGACAAACGAGATTTGTAGGACATTTTCTGAGAAGAGGAAAAGTGGAACACGTAGCAACTGGAAAAATTGAGAGAAGAAGAGATGGAGGAAGACAGAGAAAGAAGTTACTAGATGGGCTGTCAGTGTGGCTAGGGAGAAAGTCACCGGCGGATCTCATAATCAAGTCTAAAGATAAGGAATTGTGGAGAGAAATGATCGCCTATGCCACGCGATACGGCACTTGATTGATTGAACATTTATTTTAAATGCGGGTACTTTCATAACTGGCACTATTATTATAATTGTCAGTTTCCCTATATTGATCCATTCATAATACACCAATACGTGATATATACGCCTTATCTGGGTACTTCTGCTAATAATTAGATAAATATAAAGCCGGATCCTATGTACATAATTATTCCGCCGGCATTTACCGGTTTTTCTCGACTTGTGTGAAGTGATATTACATGTGGAGACATCGATTAAGACAACTTAGAGTGGTATACTAAATACTGAGTTAGCTTTACTGTAAGACGGTAATATAGGTCAGTCAGTTATTTGCATGTCCCTTGCATAACTTTGCCTCCCTAACAGCTTTCCTGTCGGCCTCTCAGTTGTAAGCAAGATCCCCTGCTGCTGATGCATCCATTCGCAGATCATCAACGATGTCTTGCAGGGATCTTCGCCTTGGTCTTTCTCTCTTTCTTTTTCCCATTATGTGCCCTTCCGAGACTGTCTTCTCTAAATTCTCATGACGTTTAATATGTCCAGAATATTTAAGTTTTTCTCTGTTTAATCCTTTTTACTAGCCGACCTTCTTCAATATTCAGTTCTTGTAATACAGATATATTTGTTCTTTTTTGTGTCCATGATACATAATATAAGACGATCAAGGGAAAAAAGTGAATAGATTTGGGGGTGGTTGTGAAAGACCCACTGAGGAACATGACATGACAGCTGCCCAGTGCTCTCACCTAGGATAAACTGAAAGGGAAAAAAAAAACGTTCTACCTACACTAGTCACTTGATTAGAATTGCTGTGGGTCGATGCCTGAAGTTCCCTGCGACACTAATTGCATAAGCAGACAGATAAGAAGAAGAAGAAGAAGAAAAAGATAATAAATGAGATCATTATCTTCCGGGATGTGAGTGCTCAAATAGGTAGAGAGGGTTTTTCTCAGATCGAAGAGTTACCGCTGCTGTAGCAGTTTCTATTTCTGTTTTGCTTATAGATGAAACCAAAGGCAATGTATACAGAAGCTTTATATCTTCACCATATATAAACGTGATGTATGAGTATGTAGATGAAGTTTTGAGTTAATACTATCTTACGCTTAATCTGTCTTTTAAAAAAAATATCGTTGAGAAATGTCATGAACTGGTTATAGGAAATAGTTGTCATTAGACAGTCTTGCATGTTTGTTGTGTTTAATTATTAAATTATAGAACTAACCAAGAGAAGCTATTCTAGGAAATTTAGTTCACGGAAAAACATCCTGTTTTTAGCTAAATCTTTATGACTTATGGCCGTTCATATTTGGGACAATACGGGGTTGTAAGAGGATTTTAAGCCTCAATAAATCTCTTCCATAAACAGTGATTTAGCTTCTCGCTTTCTGTTTCTTTGTTGTTGTTCTTCTTTTTCTTAAATATTGACCTAGGGGTGGAGGTGGGGTGGTGTGGGGTTTGGGATGAAAAAAGAGAGAAGAAAAGAGGGTAGGGAGTGAAGGAAAAAGGGAGGGGGGAGGTGGAGTCTACCAGCGACGTCAAAATATGACACGAGATTACTTGTAGTTACAGACCATTAAGAGATTTCAGTTCCTTCTCCGTTCTTCAAGAGTCAGGATTTTAAAAAAAACAGGCTTCATAGAGGTCTCAAAGAAAGAATGGGTTCTCTACCAAAGATAGAGGGAAATTCCCTGGAGTTTTTATGGTTCTTTTTTTTTTACGTCCCAGTGGAAGGCTTATTGAAATAATTTACCTCCTGTACAGGGATAAAATTCATTAACAAATGAATAGCGGAAATCAGTGTAGAAATAGAAAGAATTTCAGAAATGAATATACGGATGCTATTACATAAGGTGATGGTGCTTTAGCTAGTATAAGCATATTTACCTGTGTACGAGTATATACATAAATTGCGATTTTTACAGGTGTGCCAGACTGTTTAAACAGCTAGGTCTTCATGGATTAAAAAAAATTATTACAACAGTTGATAAGTTGTTTAATTACTGAACTCATAGATGAACTAACACAGATCGAAATAAAGAGTTGTTTCCCCTGAAATGTTGCGCCCTTCCTGACAAATAACAACTATCTCGCTCGTGGATACTTCCCATGATCCACAATTCGGGATTTTGTAACTGTTCCAGATCATTAGGTCGTTGGTAATGAAGTCGGAATAGAACTACGTATCATGACTTTCAGCCACAGTGACATCAAGATTTACCCAGTTTTACTGCTGCAGTGAACGATAATCTGGTTCAGAGGAATAGGTGGAGCTGTTCGAACTTAAGCCACAGAGAAAATATCTGTCACTTAACGAGTTTTAATATGAAAGAAACTGTATATGGGCTTTAAAGATTAACCCAGAGAAGAGAAATCTGTGACTCTCAAAAATTTAACATAGAATATAGATATCTGTGAGTCTGTTAATCCCAGAGTGGAGATATCGCTGACTCAAAATTATATATATATATATAAAATTTTTAATATTTATGAAAAAAATAGATTAGATCTGCTGATTACACAGTATTACTGTCCACAACACAAAAAGGAATGGAAAAATAAATTATGTCCGTCCGTAAGAACAGTGACGAACTTAATGCGAAGAAAACTAAATTGAAGACAACTGACAAAACAAATAAGACATCTGAAATATTTATCAGTGAGAAGAAATTGTAAGAGGTAGAAAGTTTTAAATATCTTGGATCATTACTAAATAATAATGGAGATATAATGAGGGAAATTAAAATGAGGACATCTATCGCTCCTCTACAAAGTAAAACAAGTAAAGAAGCTGTGGAGAGGAACAGACAGATCTACAAAAACAAGATTTTAAGGGCATGCATCTTTCTTATCGCAACATATGCTTGTGAGACCTGGACACTTAACAAAACAGCTGAGAAACACATAAATGCCTTTGAATATAAATGCTACAGTAGAGTTTTTCAAATATCATGGACACAGAAAAGAATAAATATATGCTTACTACAAGAACTTAATACTGAAGAATACTGGCTAGTAAAGAGGATTAAATAGAGAAAACTTAAATATTTTCGACACATTAAATGTCATGGTAATTTAGAGAAGACCGTATTGGAAGGGTACATAACGGGAAAAAGAAAGAGAGGAAGACCAAGGCGAAGATGGCTGCAAGACATCGTTGATGATCTGAAATGGATGCATCAGCAGCAGGGCGTCTTGCTTACAACCGAGAGGCCTTCAGGAGAGCTGTTACGGAGGCAAAGTTCCGCAAAGGACATGCAAATAACTGACTGATATATATATATATATATATATATGGGTTGTCTGAGTAGCGAAGTGGTTAGTGCACTGGTCTTTCATGGCGAAGGTGGGGGATTCGAATCCGGCCGGAGATACCCCAGTCACCCAGCTGTAAAAATGGGTACTCGACCTCTGCTAGAGTTGGAGAAGAAAAGGCATCCAAGAGTGATTCTGACCATATCACTTTCTGGTGTGCTTACAGATCAAGGAAAATATCAACACTAACACCATATCTCTATGTGCCTCTAAGGCATGACAAGATTACTTTTACCTGTGTGTATATATATATATATATATATATATATATATATATAAAGGTAACTTCCCTCTCTATCTTCCTCTGTATGTTCTTCCCTCAGTTTTTTGTCCAGTTGCCATAGTGTATTCCAATTTTTCTCTTCTCAGAAAATGTCCTAGAAATCTCGTTTGTCTGCCTTTTGATCTCAGCTGTAATTTCCCTTTTAACTCCAGCCTCAAGAAAGAGAACATAATCCACTTGTTCTCGGAAATGGTGGATCGTGCGGTGATATGTGCTTCTTTGTGCCACTTCCGGAAGTGACATCAATGCATGGGCCCCCCCACTCCCCCCCCCCCCCCATGTGTTAAGATGCCTTCTCTGCTCATTGTTTCCTATAGAACCACCTACTTGAAATCTGCAGTTGCGTGGGCATAATTCTACCGTTTTAATTCATCATTTCTCGTATTCCTCTTCTTTTTTTTCATTCTTTTTTCAAAGCTAATGTATGTTTCTGTGTAGTGAACCACTTAGTCTGTTATACATGTATTATTAACTGTTTTCATGGTACACATTATCAAGCAGCACATTGTATATATATATATATATTCATGTATATTCACACTAAAGGTTGGAAGCTATGATCGTAATTATATGCCACGCATATGCTAATTAGTGCACGTGATGTCAGGTTTCGTGACTTGTGCGCAGATTTAATCAAGCTAAGTGGGATCAGTCTCCAGGCTATGCGTCTTAGGCCCATGCAAATTCCGTGTCATGTTTACGACACGATCCTCCTACGAAAAAAAGGAAAAATTCTGTGCATGTTCGCCCACCAACATAAAGTTGGCTGAAAGAATATCTTAAGGTGGCATAGATTTAGCTTGTAATCTGAGGGTAATGGAAATCATTAGAGCATAATTGGTGTGTGTTTAATCCCCAGAAGTTTTAAAAACAGTGAAGCGGTTTAATTAACGAAACTTGGGTCAACATGGCAGGGCATATGCAGCGCAGAGGTCGAGACGCATAGAGAAATAACCTGTTTTATAAAGTTTGTGCACTGATGCAGCTCTCTGTAATGGTATGCAGCACAACACACTGCCTGTTGTGAAGGTTAAGTTTCGTAGATAATTAATTTGTTTATAAAGTTGACAGAGAGAGAGGAGGGGGAGAGAGAGAGAGAAGAAAAGAAAAGAGAGAGAGAGAAAGAGAGAGAAAAAGAGAGACACCAATAGAAAGGGAGAGAGAAAAGAGAAAGAAAGAGAGTGAAAAGAAAAGAGAAAGGAAGAAAGAGAAAAAGAGAGACAAGGAGGGAAAGAAAAAGAGAGACAGAGACAGAGAGAAAAAGACAGGGAGAGAGAGAGAGAGAGAAAAAAATGAGAAAAATGGGAGAGATAGATGGGGAGAGAGAGAGGAAAAGAGACAAAGAGAGGAACACAGGAAGAAAGCCTGTTAGTTTACTACATTAGAATACCTAACCAATCATGCTATAGTCAGTGTAACTACTGAAACAAATAAGTGTAACTACTGAAACAAATAAGTGTAACTACTGAAACAAATAAGTGTAACTGCTGAAACAAATAAGTGTAACTACTGAAACAAATAAGTGTAACTCATTCATTCATTCATTTGCATGTCCCTTGCGGAACTTTGCCTCCCAAACAGCACTCCTGTAGGCCTCTCGGTTGTGAGCAAGATGGCCTGCTGCTGTTGCATCCATTTCCAGATCGTCAACGATGTCTTGCAGCCATCTTCGTCTTGGTCTTCCTCTTTTTCTTTTTCCCATTATGTATCCTTCCAATACGGTCTTCTCTAAATTATCATGACGTTTAATGTGTCCAAAATATTTCAGTTTTCTCTCTTTAATCCTCTTCGTTAGCCAGCCTTCTTCAATATTAAGCTCTTGTAGTATAGACATATTTGTTCTTTTTTGTGTCCACGATATTTGGAGAACTCTTCTGTAGCATTTACATTCAAAGGCATTTATGTGTTTCTCAGCTGTTTTGTTAAGTGTCCAGGTCTCACAGGCATATGTTGCTATGGGAAAGATGCATGCCCTTAAAAATCCTTAAGTGCATGCCCTTAAGTGTAACTACTGAAACAAAAAAGTGTAACAGCTAAAACAAATAAGTGTAACTACTGAAACAAATAAGTGTAACTACTAAAACAAATAATTGTAACTGCTAAAATAAATAAGTGTAACTACTGAAACAAATAAGTGTAACTGCTAAAACAAATAAGTGTAACAGCTGAAACAAATAAGTGTAACTGCTAAAACAAATAAGTGTAACAGCTGAAATAAATAAGCTGGATTCTGTCACGGATTAAAATAAGTAAGCTAGACCGTCGCAGACAAAGGTCTTAACAGGTGGCTAGGTTAAATAAAACGGTGAAGAGAAATCTCCAGACCAGTAGAGTAAGGCTATGCTCAGATTTTTTTTTTCTTTTGGGGGAGGGGAGTTAAAATTAAGTGTATTAGTCTCAACGCTGGGATTCGGAAACAAAATACCAGATACTACAGGAAAGTATAGAAGAAGGATTAAGAAAACCATAAGGACTAAGTTGTGATTCTTTAAACCATCCCTAAATAACTGAGACGGAAGCCCAAAAAGGGAGAACATGGTGACAGCTGAAATCTTTTAAAACCTGTCGAATAAAAAAAAAGACCCCTGATTGAAAACAAAAGGGCGCTCACTTAATCCAGTAGTTGGGACGACTTTAAGAACATGGACTTAATTTCACGGCGTTGAACGTTTCCAGTTCAAATTTCCAGTTCTGATCTTTACTCCTCCATTCTACCACGCAGGCCCGATGCCATGTAACATAGAAGAGTAACTGGTCTTGATATGAGTCTCAAGAGACTGTAAGAGTTACTTAGGACGCCAGAGAAGATGGAAACTAAAACTAAAACGAAGGAAGCACTGCCTTACTTCCTACACCATCCTCTAACATGCAGACAGTTAAGGAGAAGAAGTCACCACACCCATATCCCATCAAAATGTCAGTGGCCCAGAATAAGGCTAAACTGTTATAGTTTTAGCTATTTAATATCTTTCATAACCAAAGAGAAATACCAAGACCAAACAAAAAATGATAGTAAACACATTCGTCATTGGTTTTTTTCTTTTTTAAAAATCGGGAATGATGTTAGATATTTATCTCCAAAAAGGCCGCGGATTCATCTGACCTCTAAAAATGGTACCAAGAGAACTCTGGGAAGGTAAATGCAGCCAGGCGTGATAATGACCACATCACACTTTCATATGTCGAAGGTCTTCGAAATAGGAGCCTAACAACGTGTCCCCAATAAGTCTTATTGTTATGGAAAAGAGGATTTTACCTTTTTTTATATTAAGCTGCAAAAGTAATTTAAATCTCGAATCTCCATAACATAGAACAAACTCGAAAAGATGTAGACAATTATTTTTTTCAAAACTCATTTCAGTGTCTCATAGTACGAACAGAACTTAACAAAACTGTGACAGACATCTGAACAAAAGTTCGTTTCAGTTCAGATATCTCTGACAACAAAATAGATAAAATTTACCCATGTCACCGCCTTCTTCAGCTCTCTCGGTCTCTCTCTCCCTTTCTCTCTTTCTCTCTCTTTCTCTCTTTCTCCATTTTGAATACAGATGAAAAAATAAATGCGAATTTTCTTAATAAAAGGAGAACAGATTAAAGAGATTGATCTTCTGTGACAGATTGAATCAACCCAATCGGACATGCACTTCCTTGGGTTGTACTCGTTCGAGCTATTAAAATTTCATGTTTGGAAAACGTGGGACACGAAAGGGAGAGCAGCAAAGACTGAGTTAGTGAAGTTGAAACGTTATGTCCCTTATATGTGAACGTCTTTGCACAATGTTCAGTGAGGGCTCTAATTTTATATAATTATTATTATTATTAATGTTTATGGTGACGTGAAGCAGCTACAAGTCCTTCACCACGAAGAGGCACGACCAGTAACACATCTCTGTGTGAGTCTGTGACTCGTAAAAAAATATTCTTTGGTAACAAGATGCCATACTGTAATTTCAGAACCAGGCTAGATCTGGACTTAAAACAGTGCCTGTGACCTATTAAATCATATACCAGTAGTTATTAACCCTTTTACGGTTATAGACGTTCAATTAATTGCTCATTATGTCATCGTACTATTTTTGCCAGACTGCCCAAATCATCATCATTGCCATTCCTAGTAGTTTGAAACAGAAGGCAAAGTCCCCGTTTCTATGTCATTAAGTCATATTGGGGATACGGTGTTAGGAAAGTATTTCCAAGACCTTCGGCACATGAAAGTTTGATGTGGTCAGTATCACGCGTGATCGCATTTACCTTCCCAGATTTCTCTAGCAGACCTTTTGTTTTAGAGGTTGGATGAACTCTGCTATATGCAGGAAGAAAGCATGGACATCTCACTGTTTGCACACTAGATCTTATGCAATGATTCTGTTCATACACAGCAGGTACCATTATGAATTAAATAGACGTTAATATACTGGTTTCACCTTACATTTAGAAAGCTATGAACAGACCGGCTGAAAGAATAACTTAATGTGACAGCAATTTTCAGTCAATGCACTAATCAATTTGCAGATCATAGCTAGAAAATAAAAATGGATTGGGCACACACATACACACTGAGGAAGCCAGACAGGCTCTTGGCATGGACCCCTCATGGGAAATGAAGATAGGGAAGCCGAAAGAACGCATGGCAACGGCATGCAATGAATGTTCTAATGGTAGAGAGACTTACTTGGAGTGACCTGCAGGACAAGGATTAAGAAATAACTGGGACGTCTTTGCCTATAGCTTATGCTCTGAAGAAGGGGCTAAAGGCAGTGACTGACTGATTTGAATAGCATACTTTAGAAATTACTCTGAGCTCAAACCCCATGCCCCAAAGTTGCAGGTGTATCCCTGGTTATCCTTGTAATCCTTGTCTTATATCCAGCCTCTGACGTCCATGGAACACTGCTTCTGAGTCGTAGCTCCTATGCTCAGCGATTCGTATTAAGAGTCGCTGCAATGGCGTGGCTTCAGAAACATGATGGATGAGTGTACAATTTACACTGCATATCAGATAGATAGATAGATAGACAGACAGACAGATAGATAGATAGATAGATAGATAGATAGATAGATAGATAGATAGATAGACAGACAGACAGATAGATAGACAGACAGATAGATAGATAGATAGATAGATAGATAGATAGATAGATAGATAGATAGATAGATAGATAGATAGATAGATAGATAGATAGATAGATAGATAGATAGACAGACAGATAGATAGACAGACAGACAGATAGATAGATAGATAGATAGATAGATAGATAGATAGATAGATATAGATAGATAGATAGATAGATAGATAGATAGATAGATAGATAGATAGATAGATAGATAGATAGATAGATATTCGAAGGGTGATGAATCTTACATTCTGCTCTTCATAATTCATCTTTCGTTCTTACTACACATTCGGTTTAATATAAGTATAATATCTCTCTCTCTCTCTCTGAACCTTAAGTGCCCAGGGCACATGGGGCTTCCGCAAGGGTTTTCCACAAATGCCTGTCCTTCGCCTTTTTTTCTGCTCTTGCCCAGGTGAGCCCTTTATTGCTCAACATCCTTTCTGTTGTTCTTCTCCATGTCTCTTTTGGTCTACCCTTACTTCTGTTCCCCTGTGGTGTCCATCTTAGTGCTATTTTTGGTAGTGAGTTGTCAGTCATTCGGAGCACATGTCCCAACCATCGCCAGCGTCTTTCCTCAATAATTGCTGTCAGTGGTTTTATCTGCATTTCTGCTAATAAGATGTTATTTCTTATGGTGTTTGGCCAAAATATTTTTCTAATTCTTCGTAAACATTTAGTCTAGAAAGAATTCAACTTGTTTTCTATGGTTCTGGTGATTTTCCAGCATTCACTTCCATAGAGTAGTACGCTTAGAACATTACTCTTAAATATCCTGATTTTATTTTCATATTTATGCTTAGTTTTTTTTATTTCCATATAGTCTGCAAAATTGCAAAAGCCTGGTTTGCTCTAGTAAGTCTGCTGTTGATGTCCTCTGTGCTGTCTCCATTTTCTACTACTCTGCTGCCAAGGTATACAAATTCGTTGACCTCCTCCATTAACTTGTTATCTACTCTGAGTACATTTATGTTGTTCATATTTTGCTTCATTAACTTTGTCTTTCCTACGTTGATCTTTAGTCCTATGTTGTTTGCATTCTGAGTTAGCTTGTTTATTTTATCTTGCATATCTTTGTGACTGCTTGATAATAGACGACATTTGTCTATTATCAATATAAGTATAATACTCGTATATAAATCAGATAATTTTTCCCCTAAGACTGCAAAATTAAAATATTACATTCTCAAATACAGGATAATGAACTACATGAGAGATAAATAATGTAACAGGTTAACACACACTTACAAATACGATTTCAATGCAGTTCGTCTAACATCACATTCTTTCACATTCATTAAGATAATCTCTAACAAGATCTAACTAGCTGCGATCTAGTTACGTACTATGTACTTTTATAACAGAGCTTGCTGGCTGGTAAGTTATGACAGTATTTGGTCAAGGGTATCTAACCCTTGATATAACTCTAACTTATTGTATTAGAGTTAGGCCCATACTTGTTTTCTCTGTCAGGGTTTGTGATTTTCTAGTCATCCGTTGCACGTGGAAAGTAAGTTTTGTGTTCTGGGTCTGAGCCGAAAGTTTGAGCTCAGAGAGGAAAAAGGTTTTGACTGTTGAGTGAGAAGGTAGTGTAGTCCGGTCTGAGTTGAGAAATGTGGTCGTGTTAAGTATGTGATAGCTGTTAGCCAGCTTGAATTCTTATGGCGCTATCCTAGTAACTTGGCTAGATATTATTTCTGTTGGAGTATGCATGTCTCGGAGAAATCGTTTCCGTATATTTTCATCGTCATCCATCACCATCATCATCATCATCATCATCATGTTCACGCAATAAAACGGATGTGAGTGCCAAGGTAATACAGTCTTGATAGATATATCCAATGTGCCAGTATGTGATCGTTCTGGGTTTCATGTACAGTGTATATCATTTCAGGGAGTGTTTCGTCGTCTTATGTTTGTACATCAGTAATGTAGTCAGCACAGTATATAATCCCCTGGACAGCAAAAATAACTAATGAAGAATGTATGAGAAGAGCTGGAGAGAGAAAAAAACCTTGTGAAAAAGATAAGAGAGAGACAATGTACTTTCATAGGACATGCAATGAGAAGAGGGGGCATTGAAAATATTATAACAACAGGAAAAATAGAAGGAAGAAGATCAAGAGGAAGACCAAGAGAAATGATACTGGACAGTCTGACGGGATGGTGTGAGAGGAGATCATCAACTGAACTGATGGCCTGCATGAAGGATCGGGTACTCTGGAGAAGCATAATACCCAACGCCAGTCGGCACAGCACATGATAATGATGATGATGACAGTATATAAACAGTAACATACAAGCGGAAGCAATATAGGTGAACTAGAAGATTACACCATTCATTTATTTACTGTGCTCGGTTATAAAGAGAAAAACGCCTTCAGAATCATGGCATTACATTCGAATAGATATTATTATATGGATGTATATAGTTATAAGCAAGTAAATATTCAAAAAGTTTGGAGTTAAAAGATGAAATATTGCTAATGGATTTTAAATGGTAGCGGAGGGATTTCCAGAGTTGCACAGCAGAGTATGCAAGGCTTTTCTTGTACAGATCGAGTCTGGGCTTAGGAAGAAGGATTTGTTTTTGTAAACCTTGCCATATCCGTATGTGCCTCTAAGGCATGACAGGATTACCTTTACCTTTTTTTTTAAACTTTATCTTATGTTTAGGGTTAGTTTTAAACAGTGGCCACAAATAATGTGGACCATTATGCCATAGAATTGTATGAACAAACGTAATGTTGTTAAAAATGATTCTGTACTTGAGGGATATAATTTTCAGTTGTTTTTGCTGATCTGGGGTCTGTACTGAGTGTTTATTAAAAATCAGATTTACTGCTCGTTTGTGAAATGAGTCGACGTTTAGAGAATAAGCACCCATCCAAGACTGTAGAAAAGTAATCTAAGTGTGTTTGTGTATGTGATAAGTAGTATGGCTCCCTTGTGTCTTGATCGATAATGTGATATGCTTTGGCAAGCTGGTAAACTGTCTGGGCTATCGAACTTGTTAGGTTATGTACGTGAGGATTTCCAAGTTAAATGTTGGTTAATGATGAGGCGCACATTGTTAAGTTCATGAAACGTTTTCTGTTTCTTAATCCCAGTACAAAACTGTTGTGTAGATTTTGTCGCAGTTTCTGTCTTGTACTACGATACTAAGAGACTGAAAGAAGGGGGTGGTAAGTAAATAAAGAAAAGAAGGAAACTGGAAAAATTACATTAAGAAAAGAGAAGGGAAACAAAAATCAGTTGCTCTAAAACTGGCAAAAAGGAATCTTATCACGTGAGTTTCAACTAATTCAGCAGAGTGCACAAAAATGATAGCCTGCCATGCGTTCTATAACATGGGCGCGTCTGGTAATGGGGCGTAATGTCATTGCTTAATTAGCAGAAGGAAGAGGCCATGTCAATGTGCCCTTTCCTTCACATGCCTAAAAGCAATCCCAAGGCAAGCGATTTTCGTTGTTTCCGCACTGCCAGATTTTCCAAAATTAAATCTTCTGGCCGGTTCCAGGCGCGTAGTAATAATAATAGTTCTCAGACATCACCGGCGTTTGACAAATCTTGAGCCCACAGTATTACAGGTGAGAAGAAAGCAATAGACAGACAGGAAGTATGTATGTGGTACATATAAGTAGTCTCGGATTCACAATGTATGCTTCTCAAAAATGAGAAGAAATTGGCTCGAAAAGAATGGGGTTAATATGTTACGTCATTCAAACATGATGTGTCTAACGTGGATTTATACTGTCCAGGTCGTGTGGGAGTATATGGAAAGGAAATGGCGGATAGGTTTGGTTGACAGGCTAAAATAAAAGACGGGCTGAGAATGGACAAGACTGACGTTGCTAAAGCTGTATTGGACAGCTACTGAGATGAAAAGTGGGAATGGACGGACGGATTGCTGCATCTGGGACAAATTAAGGGTGCTGGTAGGAAATCCGTATTGTATGGTGGGGGGGGGGGGGGTAAAACAGATTGTAAACAACCAACACTTGACTGGGACTATTAGCAAATAAACTCTAGGGCGAGATGCGGCATGCGGCGGAGCATATATAGGGCTGTACTGAATGCAGGGACGTCGAAGGTCTCCGAAGGTACGTAAATTTTCAAACGGGATAAAAACTATTCCCTTCAGCCGGCTTACCCTATAAGATGACATTATCATCACATAACACCAAGTGAATAAAGAAGTTGGTAAAGGTCTTAAAAGGAATGGAAAAACTAATTATGTCAGTCCGTAAGAACAATGAAGAGCAAAACTTCTATCTTAATGCAAACAAAACTAAATTGATGACAACTGACAAAACAAATAAGGCAGCTGAAATATATATCAGCGAGTAAAAATTGAAAGAGCTGAAGAGTTTTGAATATCTTGGATCATTACTAACTACTATTGGAGATACAATGAAGGTTATTAAACGGAGGACATCTATCGCTCTTCACAAAATTTCTAAAATAACTAAAAAATCTGCGGATAAGAACAGACAGAACTACAAAAATAAGATTTTTAAGAGCATTAATCTTTCTCATCGTAACATATGCCTGTGAGACCTGGACACTTAACAAAACAGATGAGAAACACATAAATGTCGTTGAATGTAAATGCTACAGAAGAGTTCTTCAAATATCTTAGACACAAAAAACAACAAATGTATCCATACTACAAGAACTTAATATTGAAGAAGGTTGGCTAGGAAGGAAGATTAAACGGAGAAAAATTAAATATTGTGAATATATTAAACATCATTATAATTTAGAGACGACCGTCTTGGAAGGGTACATAATGGGAAAAATGAGGGAGAGGAAGACCAAAGCGAAGATGGCTGCAAGACATAGTCGATGATCTGCAAATGAATGCATAAACAGCAGAGCATCTTGTTTACAAGCGAGAAGCCTACAGGAGAGCTGTTTGGGAGGTAAAGTTGCGTAAGGGATATACAAATGACTGACTAGATACACCCTCACACCATGTTTGCCTGCATGTTAACCATTAACAAATGAAAATATAAACTTAAAAACGTAAAAACATGCCCACTGAGAGAGAGAGAGAAAGAGAGAGAGAAAGAGAGAGAGAGAGAGAGAGAAAGAGAGAAAGAGAGAGAGAGCAGCAGCTGGTCCTAGTTCCATTGTTTAAAGGGAATCTAGTAGTCGATGAATACAAAATGGCTAAATGACCGGAATAAGAAGCTTCTAAATAATTTTGCAGAAATATCCTCTCCAAGGCATTGAAAAAAGAAACGGACAACGAGTTGGTCGCAGAAAAGTCTGAGTCGACATTAGTCCATCCGCTGCCGCTTGAGTGCGCATGTCAGATGTCACGTGACGTGTCCTTCCCAGAACGTTGTCCCTCTCACTGCCTCCCTGAATGCGATACGGTCTTGCACAAAGTGACCAGCGTCTCGCAATGTCACATTCAGACTTTCCGGGATGTCATGAGTCCACCTGCGGCGAGGTCTCACTTTTCCCCTTTGCCAGGCTAAAGCCTTCTACTACCAACCTCTACAAAATACTATGTCTCTTAATGTGGCCGAAGTATCTCATCTTTCTGACTTTTATGGCGTTTACAAGCTAGTTTTCTACGACACCTAATCCCGTCGATATCTATTTATTTGATTTTTTTTTCTCTCTATCCAACTCCTAAGAAGGCCTACAACAGTGCGAATGTCTACAATTATGAAAAAGGACGAGATATGAAAATCGAAAGTCTGGCATGATCTGATACTAGATAGTTAAACAACACAGAGTTACAGTAAAGAAACGATTCCAGCAATTTGAAGCGTGATAAAAATAATAAAACGGGTTAATGAGGACAATGACATTTACCGTATTTTCCAAGACAAGTGACAAAAAATGAGCGGTTCAGTGTTTCCCTGAAAGCCGTGAATTTTTACCAATTACCATGTGAGTTTGTGTACACTTCAAGCCATGAATTTTTACCTAAGAACATGTGAGTTTGTGTACACTTCAAGCCATGAATTTTTACCTAAGAACATGTGAGTTTGTGTACACTTCAAGCCATGAATTTTTACCTAAGAACATGTGAGTTTGTGTACACTTCAAGCCATGAATTTTTACCTAAGAACATGTGAGTTTGTGTACACTTCAAGCCATGGATTTTTATCTAAGACTATGAGAGTTTGTGTACACTTCAAGCCATGAGTGTTTACCTAAGACCATGAGAGTTTCCTAAGATGGCATGGCCTCCCCCATAAAATAGTTAATGTAATCAAAGCCCTATACGAGGGTTTTCAGTGCAAAGTTATCTGTGGAGAACATACCTCCAGCAGCTTTAGGGTACAAACAGGAGTGAAACAGGGATGTGTACTATCACCAACATTATTTATCTTGGCAGTAGACTGGTTAATGAAGGAGGCAACATCAGACAAACGCAGAGGATTACAATGGACCCTTGACACAGTGCTGGAGGACCTTGACTTTGCGGACGACATTTGTCTATTATCAAGCAGTCACAAAGATATGCAAGATAAAATAAACAAGTTAACCCAGAATGCAAACAACATAGGACTAAAGATCAATGTAGGAAAGACAAAGTTAATGAAGCAAAATGTGAACAACAGAAATGTACTCAGAGTAGATAACAAGTTAGTGGAGGAGGTCAACGAATTTGTATACCTTGGCAGCAGAGTAGTAGAAAATGGAGACAGCACAGAGGACATCAACAGCAGACTTACTAGAGCAAACCAGGCTTTTGCAATGCTACAGAATATATGGAAATCAAATAAACTAAGCATAAATATGAAAATCAGGATATTTAAGAGTAATGTTCTAAGTGTACTACTCTATGGAAGTGAATGCTGGAAAATCACCAAAACCATAGAAAACAAGTTGAATTCTTTCCAGACTAAATGTTTACGTAGAATTAAAAAAATATTTTGGCCAAACACCATAAGAAATAACATTTTATTGGCAGAAATGCAGATGAAACCACTGACAACAATTATTGAGGAAAGACGCTGGCGATGGTTGGGACATGTGCTCCGAATGACTGACAACTCACTACCAAAAATAGCACTAAGATGGACACCACAGGGGAGCAGAAGTAAGGGTAGACCAAAAGAGACATGGAGAAGAACAACAGAAAGGATGTTGAGCAATAGAGGGCTCACCTGGGCAAGAGCAGAAAAAAAGGCGAAAGACAGGCATTTGTGGAAAACCCTTGCGGACATTTCAAGCCATGAATTTTTTACCTAAGACCATGTGACTTTGTGTACACTTCCAAGCTCGATTTCTAGTGGCAGAATTTCTAGGTTTGTGTGTGGCCACATTTCCGTTCATCAAAACCTAGGTACTTTGACTCCATTTTTTAGTAGATGCTTCATGGCGGAGTGGTTAATGCATTTCTCTCTCTCCCTCTCTCCTCCTCCTCCTCTTTCTCCTCCTCTCTCCATCCCTCTCTCTCCTCCTCTCTCTCCCACCCTCTCCCATCCTCTCCACCTCCTCTCTCTATCTCCTTCTCACCTTCTCCTCCCTCTCTCTCCTCCTCCCTCTCCTCCTCTCTCTCTTTCTACTACTTTCTCTCCATCTCTCTCTCCCTCCCTCTCCTCCTCTCTCCCTCCCTCTCCTCCTCTCTCTCCCTCCCTCTCTCTCCTCCTCTCTCTCATTATCTTCTTTCTCCTCCTCTCTCTTTCTTTCCCTCTCCTCTTCCTCTCTCTCCCTCCCCTTCTCACCTCTTCCTCCTCCCTCTCCTTCTCTCTATCCCTCTCACCTCCTCCTCTCTCTCCCTTCCTCTCTCTTTCCTCCCTCTTTCTTTCTCTTCTCCTCTTTTCTTTCTCCCTCCCCGTCTCCTCCTTTCTTTCTCCCTCCCCCTTTCTTCTATCTCTCTCTCTCCTCCTCCTCCTCTCTCCCTTCCTCCCTCTCTCTCCTCCTCCTCTCTCTCTCTTCCTCCCCCTCTCTCTCCTCCTCTCTCCCTCCTTCTCTTTCTTCCTCATCTCTCTCCCTTCCTCTCTCTCCTCCTCCTCCTCCTCTCCCTCCTTCTCTCTGTCTCTCTCTCTTCCTCTCTCTCCTCTCTCTCCCTCCCTCCCTCTCCTCTCTCTCTCCCCCTCTCGCTTTCTCTCTCATGACTAAGCCGTTCTTTTTGTACAGGAGTCCTAGGCTCTGATCCCAGCCATTATCTTACCTCTTGCTTTTACCTCTCGCGTCATTAATGCTTGCTCTATAAATTTTGGAATATAATCTTACCCACTTTCTGATGTCCCACTTTAAAGCTGTGATGGTCAACAACAAGGCTGTAAGAGGAATTTCAAAGTCTACTTTTTCAATACTTATCATCATAAAAGAATGTATAAAGGTTAAAATTCTTTCTGATTGATGATTTAACACAAAGGGAAGGAGCTTGGGCCAACCTGAGCTAAAAATGTAAGACTAGAAACTGGGAGGATAAGAATTAGTGTTTCAAAGGGACAACATTCAAAGAAAACAATCTTTTTTTTAACCAGCTGGAAATGATAAGTATTAAAAATTCACACGAGGCAAAGAAATGGACCAAGAAATTTTAAAAATAGAAAACAGACGAAAGAAATGAAAGATTTCAACGAAAGCAAAGTTTCGGAAGAAATATTCCAATATTTTCCCAAGCTTCCCACGCTAACATCTTTTCCCCCTTACGAAGTGCTTCCTCTAATCACTTCACGTATGAGTGAATCGAGTGCGGATATATCGAATCATTGGAAGTGGTTGCACGAAATTTTCCCTTCGTCATCTCCGTTGAGACGAGCCACCCCGTGAAGATGTGGATCTGATGGTAACCACCTACCAGTAAATGCCCGGGAGAAATATGTCGTGCACGAGATTACATAAGAAAATAAGGACGGTACCAGCAATGTATATGCCCGTGAGACCTGGACACTTAACAAAACAGATGAGAAACACATAAATGCCTTTGGACGTAAATGCCACAGAGGAGTTCTTCAAATATCATGGACACAAATAAGAACAAATATATCTTTACTACCAGAGCTTAATATTGAAGAAGGTTGGCTAGTAAAGAGGATTAAACAGAGAAAACTTAAATATTTTGGACATATTAAACATCGTGAGAAATTAGAGAAGACCGTCTTGGAAGGATACATAACGGGAAAAAGAAAGAGAGGAATACCAAGGCGAAGATGGCTCCAAGACATCGTTGATGATCTGCAAATGGATGCATCAGCAGCATAGCATCTTGCTTACAACCGAGAGGCCTACAGGAGATCTGTTAGGGAGGTAAAGTTCCGCAAGGGACATGCAAATGACTGACTGACTGACCAGAAACGTTTTTCCCCTCCACTATAAAGCCCATTTCAGGATATTTTTTTCTTCTTTTATTACCGACTTATTTTATACAGAAAAATATCCGCTACTTGAAAATTTCTAATTGAAAGGAAAAGTTAATCATAAAAAAAGCAAGTACGCCTGCACTGAGGAAATTCGGTTAGCAACAGAACTAAATGTAGGCCTGTTTATATCAAAATAGGGACAACTAGAGTAAACTCATATCCGAGAATTTAATCACTCCACAACCAACAAAGGATTTAAGGGAAGCGAAATGACAAAATATGTGTATTCTCATTTCTGTAAACAGTTTTTTAAAAGTCAGGTTTTTTTATGGTTGCTCTTTTTTTTCTTCTTCTAAGAATACCAGAAACATTTCTTCTGATTTTCACACCAGTTCAATCCGCTTTCCGAGAGAAAGTTGCTTTCTTCACTGAGGAGAGCGCGTGAATGAAGAACCAATCAAATCACTGCGTTGTCAGAGCCCCTCACGCGCGTGGCTGCTCTGATATCAAGAAAATAAGGGTGGACTACGGAGTGACGTCAAGTCATGGAGGAAATTACACAGAGAGAAGTGGCCAAACGTGACACGAATAATTAAATATAGTCTTGGATATTGTCATCTAGTAAGCTCTCTTCTTGTAAACTTGTTTGGATGACTTGAAATTTAAGAAGGTAAGTACCTGAGCAGTTTTTAAAAAAATGCTGATTTTCTTTTCCGCGTTATATCATTTTTACTCATTTTATATAACTTTTGAAATACTACATTGTTACAATAGCCTATAATACTTTTCAGTCTCATTACATATGTAACTTTTTAATGGTCTCTGGTTTTCTTGTATCACAGAAATAAAAAAAAACAAACGTAGCATCCTTATCATTATTCGTCTGTTGCAATGCACTAGATATAGTTTTCTTCTCGATATAGCTCCTTGCTAACACAAGAATTAGTTTTGTTTCATCATTTTCGTGCATTTAACCACCTGTAGACACATTTCAACTGTAAGTAAAGATATAGTATAAAAAAAAGAAAGAGTTTTTACGATTATCTTAGTTAAATTACAAACAAAATTCTACTAGTCTTTCGTTTGCCCAGATTTGTCTGTCTCTCTCGTGCACCCTTCAGTACTTATTAGCCTAAACTGTCTCCAGTGAAACGGATTGTGATTTATTTTTCATTGCTCTTCAAAAGCTCAATCTTTCCTTTCACTGTCTTCACCGACTTTTTTGTGTTTCTGAAATATATTCTACATAAAACATCCTTTATTTTTCATCCTTAATCTATTTTTTAACCATGAATTTATAACGCTCATCATCATCATCATCATCATCATGTGCCGTGCCGACTGGCGTTGGCTATTATGCTTCTCCAGGTACACGATCCTTCATGCAGGCCATCAGCTCAATTGGTGATCTCTCATACCATCCCGTCAAACTGTCCAGTATCATTTCTCTTGGTCTTCCGCTTCATCTTCTTCCTTCTATTTTTCCTGTTGTTATAATATTTTCAATGCCCCCCCCCCCTTCTCATTGCATGTCCTATGAAAGTACATTCTCTCTCTCTCTCTCTCTCTTTTATTTTTTTTTTACAAGATTTTTTTGTCTCTCCAGCTCTTCTCATACATTCTTCATTAGTTATTTTGGCTGTCCAGGTGATTCGCAACATTCTTCTAATAAACCGCATTTCTGCTGCTTCCAGTGATTTTTGTGTAGACTTGCTTAATTGTCCATGATTCACTTCCATATAACAAGACAGGTTCAATATAGCATTTTAGGACTCGTTTTCTAACATTCATTGATAAGGATGTGTTGCATAATATGTTTCTCATTCTCTGAAATGCAGTCTTTGCTTGGCCTATTCTGTTCCTAATTTCTGTTCTGCATTTCCCATCTGAAGTTATTACTGCTCCAAGGTATTTGAATTTCTGCACCTGCTTTAGAATAGTTCCATTTAATTTTATACTGCATGCTGGTGGATTCTGTTTCTTAGATATAACCATAGTCTCTGTCTTTTTTATGTTCAAAGTAAGGCCTTTCTGTTCACTTTCTTTGGCGACTTTATCCAAGAGATTTTGCAGGAAGATTTTTATAACGCTCCTGTATTAAAATCACCCTTTCTTGTCCAACATGTAAATAACTGCGAACTTAATGGTACCTGAAGCACTGTGCGTGATAATGTAAAACAGATGTGCTGTAAAGACATTATTCACTGTTTCCGTGTGCACCACAGCAGCAGGGACAAGACGGCGTCTAGCTTTAGTGCAAAAGCACTGCCTCATGAGCCTCATTCGACATTAGACTCACTGGTCTTCTGATGCGACTCCGGCGGTCATTGATGAAGGGAAGAGGTTATTGCTGGCACCCGTGACATCGAACCTCAGTCTCAGCTGTATTTGCTGCCTTGACTCTAACATGACAAAACAATGCTGACAGCTTTGGTAGATCTTGCACATCTATACAAATCAACGCCTAGTGAGAGAGAGAGAGGGAGAGAGAGAGATTTAGACAGCCTAAAACAAAACAAACACACAAAACAAGAAAAAGTAGCACATTTCTAACTCAGTCCATGTTTTTAAATTTTAGATTAACTTTCCATCAGTTTCTTTCTACCAAGATTTCTCATCTGAATTTTTTTTCCCCGAAAGAACATAGAAATTAATTCAGAGTGAGAAACATATTAGTACCTCATCAGTTGGCCGTCAGTTAGTACCTCGTCAGCTGACCGTTAGTACCTCGTCAGATGGCCGTCAATCAGTACCTCGCCAGATGGCCGTCAGTACCTCGTCAACTGGCTGTCAATCATCACTTCGTCAGATGGCCGTCAGTACCTCGTAAGATGGCCGTCAATCAGTACCTCGCCAGATGGCCGTCAGTCAGTACCTCCTCAGATGGCCGTCAGTCAGTACCTCGCCAGATGGCCATCAGTACCTCATCAGATGGCCGTCAGTCAGTACCTCATCAATGGCTGTCAATCAATACCTCGTCAGATGGCCGTCAATCCGTACCTCGCCAGATGGCCGTCAGTCAGTACCTCATCAGATGGCCGTCAGTCAGTACCTCGCCAGATGGCCGTCAGTCAGTACCTCATCAGTTAACCGTCAGTCAGTACCTCGTCAGCACCTCGTCAACTGGCCGTCAGTCAGTACATCGTCAGATGGCCGTCAGTCAGTACCTCGCCAGACGGCCGTCAGTCAGTACCTCATCAGCTGGCCAATCCGCTGTAAGAAGAACATTAGCGTTACTTTCACCCATTCTTAAATGATGATAATGTCCTCTCTATTACAGTTATTTCATTTCCCTAATGCTTATAAATCCCTCACAATGATTTACAATCTCAAATCAATATGTCAGTGCGAGTCGCCGTACCTTATTTTCTTTCCTTTCTTGATGTAGTCAGTTTTTTGCCTGTTTTTGTACATTTTCTAATAACCCTTTAGAAGACCCTTCAACTTCATTCCCGTCTGAAGCCTCCACAAAGGTCAAAGTTCTGAACTTGTCTCTACACTAATGTTTGTTCAGTATCTTCATAGTGATTACTTCTCTTTGCTGAAATTTCGCCTCATACCGTTCAGAGTCGCATGTCTGTACTGCTTCAAAATTTAGTAATGTTTTCATTTCTTCCTATGTGAAGTAGCAAGATTCAGAGCAGTCTTATAAACCTTTCTCATATTTCTAATCAAAAGTTATGAAACATTCTACTCGCAAAGCGGTATCTGAAGTATAGAATGTAGACTTTGTTGAATTATTTACAGTGAAGAAGTATATAGAAAGTATATTTTGTGAACTTTTTATAATGTCATGTCATGTGACATAACCTGTTCAGAACGTTGCCCCTCTCGCTGCCTCCATGAATGCAAACAGTCTTGAGCACGTTGACCAACATCTCGCGATGACATGTTCAGACTTTCCGTGATGTCCTAAGTCCAGATGCGTTGATGTCGTCTCTTTTCCCTTGCGCTAGGCCTTCTCTATCAACCTTCACAAATCATAAACTTTTATAAAAGGTAGGGAAAATCAGAGAAAAAGGAAATAAAATCGAAGAAAACAAACTAAACATTCAATATTTCGGCAAAATTTTCTTCTTTTTTTTTCGGAATAACAAAGCGAAGGAAACAACCAGAACGCACGTCAAGGAAAACTTACACATCTATTTTATTTATGTTGTTTCAGACCCCAGCAAAAATGTTCTTGTTCGTATAACAGGGCCTCTCCGTCATTGTCCTGCTTGTTCTCTGTTTCCTAACAACAACAACAACAACAACAATAACAACAACGGTGTATGAAACGGAGGTTGGTATTTCTTAGCCTGCAGGTAGATATATCCTTTTGCTTTGAGGCCACCCATTTGTACGACTGAACGACAGGAACCCGAAAGTAGAATCTCCCAAGAGGACAAGTAACTACTCTCGTCCCTCAGTCTGTTTCTCTGTTATATACTCGGTAGTCAAAAAAAAACCACAACAACCAAATTAAAGGTGACATTATCACCATTTAAGAACGGGGAAATTAAAAACTATACTCTCCGTCCAGCAAGTGGAAAATCAAAAGCTGTGGTCTCTGTCCAGGAAATGGAAAATCAAAATCTGGTTGTCTCCTTCCAGCAAATGGGCTATTCGACGATGTGTTGGCTAACACGTTTTTCGTGATTTAAGTTCACGTAACAAATACAGCTGAGACAGGCTGAGGTTCGAGGCCATGGGGTGGAACGAGGATGTTGTCTTATTTAGCAGTCAGCCACACGCAGCTGATATGTTAGCGCCACGGTTTTGCAAACCATAGCTGACCAAGACCCTGTTTCATTTTTCTCCCCTGGTACCTCCAGTAACAGGCCTTCTCTGGTTAACTTGACAGTGAAGGCCATAGTTCCCATGGTGGTGGAGCCTGCTAAAAAATTATTGCCTACGCTCTGCGTTTTAACTCCACTCGCGATTTTAAAAAAACAGCCGGTGTAATCCGCTCCCAATCCGATACAATGCTGTGCTTCAACAATTTCAATGCTTGTCTTGTCTTGTCTCCTTCCTCGTGTACCTTTCGGTGTTGAGGGGACAGACGTTTTGATAGGCTTCGACGATTTGCTTCATAAAATGGGACATTTATTGCTTCTGTAATGTCCTCTCTCCATCTCCTGCATGGGCGGCCTCTTACCTACAGATCTTAGTGTGAACGTTGTCTGCGATATATTGTCTGGTAGTAACCGTGTAACATGGCCAAACCATTTGACTTGCTGTTTCTGGATATGCTACAATACCGGTATTATTCCAACCTTTTCTCTGATAGTATCATTTCTTATTTGGTCTCTTCTTGTCACATTTAGTATTCTCCTCAAACATCTCATTTCTGTCGTAATGATTTTTCTTTTGTTCATGGCTGTTAGTATCCATGTTTGACATTGATACCTTAGGGTTTGGAGGAAAATTGTCTTGTACAGCGCTCTTTTTGTTTCAGTTATGATGTGTTTGTTTTTCAGTAAAGGATTCATTTGTCCAATGATCTTATTTGCTTTATTGCATCTTTTCTCAGTCTCAGCGTCAGTTTTCCATGAGGATGATATTATGCTACCTAAGTATTTGAAATGTTTCACTTTTTCAAGGGCTGGTTGTCTTGGAAAATGTTTGTTAGGATTTCTTCTCTCATTATGGTCATGATTTCCCTTTTTCAGCACTGACCTTCATGTTGTGGCTTTTACATCCCCTTGCTAAATTATCTATCTTTCTGCCTGTAGGTCTTTTTCTGATGCGACTTTAAGTGCGTAATGGTCCACAGAAAGGAGTTCGTTTATGGCCCATTTATTGAGTATGTCTTCTGGAAGATGTTGTGGGTTTATCGGCCTTCTTTCTGGGGTTGGGCTGTTGAGCAGTTTTGTGGTGGAGTTTTTATTATGTACGTTAGCTTCGGTGCGGATGTTTCAATGTAGGAGATGTTATGTAGGAGATGTTATGTAGGAGATGTTATGTAGGAGATGTTATGAATAGTACGAGAGATAAATATTTAGCTTTGCCTCATTCCAGATTTTATGATGAATGGTTCATTTGTTCTAACTGTACGCTGCCTGTTTTGATAAGAGGTTTTTGCATAGTTTGATCAGATGTGTACTAACTCTGTACTGATGTAAGATTTCCCACAGTTTATATCTATCTACTCTATCAAATGCTTTTTCTTGATCTACGTAAGCTATGTGCTCTATCTATTTGTTTTTACCGATTTTTCTGTTAGTTGTCTTAGGGAGAAGATGGCATCTGTACATCATCTATTTTTTTTCTGTCTGCGATTCATTTGGTTCAATCACTGGTAGCAGTCTGTTCTCTAGGTTCTTGCAGAACATTTTTCTAGTATGGCTTAGGAGTGAGATGGCTCTGCATTGGTTGCAGTCCCTTTAACTGCCTTTTTTCCTTTTATACTGGAATAATTACAGCTTTTCTCTAGTCCTGTGGTATTTCTTGTTTTTTTCCATACCAAGTTATAGAGTATATGAAGTCAAGCTATTCCAACTTCTTTCGCACATTTGATTAACTCAGTGGGTATTCCATCACATCTTGGGGCTTTGTTCATTGGGGTCTTTCCGATGGCTTCTCTGCTTTCAGCTTGTAGTATGCCTGGTTCCAGTTCTATGGGGCCAGCTGTGTTTGGCTTGCCTCGAATGGTACATTGAGTAATTTGTCGAAGTTCTGTCTCCATCCTTGTAATGCCCTCTCTGGTTCGCATATTGGATCACCATTAACATCATTCACAACCTCCGTTAGGTCCAAGTACTCTGCTCGCTTCTCATTGCACTGATCTTTTCATAAACGATTTTCGAAGCTTCTTTGTGATTGTTGTTTAATACTTCACTGTATTCCTGCCATGACTTTACCTTTGATTATTTTATAACCCGCTTAGAGCGTCTTCTTGCAATTCGATAATCAATGTAGTCTTGCTCCTACTTACTTTTCATCCATTCTTTATATTTATTCTTCTTTTCTTTTACAGCCTCTTTCACCTCCTCATTCCACTATGTTGTTATTTTCATTTCTCTGCCTCCTTTTTTTTAATGTACCACATGTTTCTCTTGCGGCTTGTAAAAAGCTGGTTTTGAACAAGGCCCATTCCTCTTCCACTGATTATGTTTCTGTTGGTAAGTTTATGAAGAATTCTCTTATTTTCTTCTCATATTATTCTTTCACATTCTCTTCATTGAGCTTGCTTAGTTTTTGTTGTTTCACTTGTCTTCTTCTTGTTAGTCCTGTTATGGCTTTTCCTATGTGTTCTAATAACTGCTGTTACTGCTTTTTTGGTCCGTACTTGAACTTAGCTTGGGTACTGCTCTTGCATCCATGATTGACCTTTTTTTGTTGTTTCTTGCTAGAATTAAATTAGTTTGGCTTCTGCATGGCAAATAATTCCATTTGTACCAAGTATAAATTTAGGACCCTCTGTGTTTAAAGAATGTGTTTGCGATAAAAAGATCATGCCAGCTGCACAGTTCTAGGAGTCTGCTACCATTTTCATTTCTAGCTGGCTGCTGGTCACCGAAGGCACCAGGTGGAATGCCAGATCTGCTCTACTAGCTCCCAGTCTTGCATTGAAGTCCCCCACTGTTATAATATTTTCCTCTTTACCTATGTTGCTTATTGTGTCATGGAGGTTGTCAAAGAACTCCTCACATTCTTCCTCCATGTTTGGTGTATTGCAAGGGGCATATATTTAGATATAGTTTGTAGTCTCTTCATTTTCTTTTATCTGGACAGTTATAATTCTTTGTCATATATTTTGTTCCCAAGATTTTTCCAGTGGTGGCTGGTTCTATGATCTTACTCACACCCTGTTTTGCTCTTTCTTGCTCACTTACTCCGGAGTATAGGAATACATAATTCTGATGCATTTGTTCACAGCCTTTACTCTCAGTTTGGTGTCTGCAACTCCCATGATTTTTAGTTTTCCTCTTTACATTCCTTCCACTAATTCCTTCTTTTTATTATTTATGCCGAATAAGTTGATAGTACATCAAGAATAGTTTTTTTTCTCTCTCTTTGAAATTTACCATTTCCGAGCCGTTGTCTGTCTATATCAATCCGTCTATTCTTCCTGTGTTTTCTATGAGCGGTAAATATATCCACCGTCGGCTTGTTGGGCCAGTCGATGTTTGAGGGCAGAAATTAACCCAGGGAGCCCATCTCCCTGAGCGAAACATAAATGTCAACTTGAAATTTTTATGTTGTGTCACGATGTCGCAACACGTGAATCAGGCTTGCTCGTTTTATGCTTCAGTGCATCGGCTGCAAAGAACATCAAGCTCACAGTTTAAGTGAGATAGAATACGGAAGATGATGCCGTGGGTGAGTGCGATAAAGCTCTTCTGTTTAGTCTCCACGTCGGAGTCTACAGTTCGAAGACTACTGAGTCCAACGTCCAATGAGATTCATGAGACAGTGCAATGATGCTTGTTTCCGAGGCTTTTGTGAAGACCCTGCGATTGATAGAGGCTAAGAGGCTTGCGCCAGCCATTGTGATGTACTTCTTCTTCTTCTTCTTCTCCTGAGCCATTAAGGCTTATTGCTGCAGATAAAGTTCCCCTCCATTTCTCTCTATTCCTAATCTTCTCTCTCCAGTTGGTGACACCAATTTCTTGTATATCCTCTTCTGTCTTGTCTTTCCACCTCTGTCTTGGTCTACCCCATGGTCTTGTTTCCCTCATCTTTTGTGCATACATAATTTTCGTTTGTCTGTTTCTCTTCCATTCTTCCTGCATGCCCCAGCCAGCATAGTCTGTTCAGTTTCAAGACATTTATAATTCCTTGGGATTTAAATAAGCTGTTCAGTTCAGTGTTCTTTCTAGCTCTCCATTCTCCACTGTTGGTATCCTTTATACCATGATGTACACAGAAACATTAAGTAACGTCTTTATTACATTTTAAAAAAAAATAACCACGGCCATAACTTCAAGAGCTTTTAAGTCTGCAATTATTTACATGTCCGACAAGAGCAAAATCAGAAAGTTAGAATAATTTGAATAATCCTAATACTGGAACTTGATAGACCCGTGGATGAAAACAGTACCTACTGCTTATCACTCTGAGTGTTAGGGGGCAACTGCGAATAGTATGTGACCCGTATGTAGCTGGGATGAATGGAGGTTACGTGAGATTAAGAATGCATTCATCAGTTGACATTTTGCGGAAAACCACGTGCATTCGTTAATATTTAAACCTGGGTAGTTGCGACAGTCTAAGTCTAAGTCGCGGAATTTCCGTGTCACGTGGCCTCGTTTCCTTTCCGGGTGTCACGATTTCAGACGCATTTTAAAGTAATGGGTGTCAAAAATCTATGTTCTGTGGCATTTGCAGATCTCAGGGGTGTGAATTGTTAGTGCTTTCACATTTCGAGGTCATTGCAGCATTTCAGGTAAGGATGCTGCGAGCACTTGTCCACCCTGCTTTTCTTTTCCTAGGGGAACCCCGAAAATATATTTTTTTTTTTGAAACTGGGTTGACCTCGGTGCCGATCGAGTGCGAAATCGAACCTGGGACCTTCGGATCGGCAGCCAAATGTAGGTCCTAACCACTACACCACAGCGGCTTACTTAGATATAAAATATCTTTGTTTATTAGGTTGTCCGATGGACGATTCCATAAGTGCTCTGTATTCTCTTTGTTAGGATGCTGGCCTTCCTACCGGAGTCCGTGGTTCGAACCATAGTCGTACTCTTATCATTTTTCTGTCTTTCGCGTGCAAGTACTGTGTCTGCTATTTCTCCTTCTCTCGGTTTTAAATCCTCTGTCTACTATTTTTTTCTCTCATATCTAAGTACTGTCGACTATCTCTCTCTCTCTCTCTCATGCACACACACACACATACACACACGTCAAAGTACTTTGTTTACTATTTTTCTTTATCTCACATCAAAGTACTTTGTCTACAGTTTTTCTTTATCTCACTTCAAAGTACTTTGTCTACAATTTTTTTTCTCTCACATGTCAAAGTACTCTGTCTACTGTTTTTCTTTCTCTCACTTCTACATGATTTGTTTACTATTTGTTCCCTCTCCCGTCTAAGTACTTTATCTATTATTTTTCTTTCTCCCGTGTCTAAATACTTTGTCTTCTGACAGTACTTTGCTCCATTACCTTACTATGCAAAAGCCTGGCTATCTTTTTTAAGAAACAAAAAAATGTTCATCAACTGGAGAGTGCTTGGTAAATCAGTTGTCAAAATATACATATATCACGTCCTGTTAACACAATGGTATAGATAAAATATATTTCTCTCCATAGAAACGTGTAACAGTATATTACTCGGAGCATATTCTGACATGAAAACAAACGACTTGGAGAATTAGATGTCTCACGTATCGGAGAAATCTCATTACAGAACTGGCATAAATCAAGGGAGGCCTCTATCAGCGTTATCAACTTTTTTTTTTCAGTATCATCTACGGAAAGAAAAAAAATCTGATCAGCAAAATGACGCTGGCAGCTCCTCCTTGTAATAGCTAAGCATTTATCTTCGAAAATGAAGAGAACTCTACGGAACTCAAATTCTTTGAGATACGGACAAGGCGTTGAAAAGATCACCAACATCTCTCTTCATATTTGGCACTTGGTTCCTAAGTTGTATTCGTTCAATCTTAGTTTAAAAACTGCATCTTTATGAGTTTCATAGATCATTTATTTTACAGTGTACTAACTAACAATCTCTGTTGGGGTCGAGTGCTCTGCTCGCTTTTACATTGCATGGACCTTTTTATAAAAGGTTTTCGTAGGCTCTTTGTGACTGTTTGTTTAATACTTCACTGTATTCTTATCTTATCTTATCTTATATCCTTCCCGTGCCGTTAGACGTCACATAGGGCTCGCAAAGTAGTTCGCCAATTTTTCCTGTCTTCGGCGAGTCTTTCAACCTCATCAAAGGATGTTATGCCTGTTAACTTGGCCTCTCTTAATAATGTCCTCTTTAGAGTTTCTCGCGGTCTGCCCCTTTTTCTTCGGCCTGTTGTGTTCCACTTGATAGCTTGTTTTGGGATTCTCTGATCATTTCTTCTCATCAAGTGACCAACATATGTCCATCTCCTTTTCCTGATCACCCGTGAGACTGGTTGTTGTTCAGTTATCTGTCTTATCTCTGCATTGTTCTTGAATTCATTCCACTTGATGCCGAGTATTTTCCTTAGGCATTTGTTTTCAAAAGAGTCTAATTTCTTTTCTATTTCTTTAGTTGTTTTCCAGCTTTCGCATGCATAAATGAGGGTGGATATTACATTTGAATTGAATAGTCTTAACTTGGTTTTTGTGCTTATAACTTTTGAATTCCATATGTTCTCAAGATTCTTGAAGATTGATGCTGCTTTTGCAATTCTGATCCTAACTTCCTTTCTAGTGTCACCATCCTGGTCTATGTAGCTGCCAAGGTATGCAAATTGATTGACTTCTTCAATATCTGTCCCTTCTATGTGTATTTTTCCATTTTGATTGATGGGAATTTTCATTATTACCATGATTTTACCTTTGCTTCTTTTATTACCCGCTGAGAGCGTCTTTTTGCAATTCGATATTCAATACAGTCTTGCTACTGCTTACTTCTCATCCATTCTTTATATTTATTTTTCTTTTCTTTTACAGCCTCTTTCACCTATGCTGTTATTTCCACTATGTTGTTATTTTCATTTCTCCACCGTCTTTTTCGTAATACCACATATCCCTTGCTACTTGTAAAATGAAGTCTGGTATTTCTCACCCTGCAGGTAGATATACTACAAAAAATTAATACTGAAGGTTGGCTAGTAAGAAAGATTAAACAGAGAAAACTTAAATATTTTGGACGTATTAAACGTCATGAGAATTTAGAGAAGACAGACTTGGAAGGGTACATAAAGGGAAAAAGAACGACTGGAAGACCAAAGCGAAGATGGCTGCAAGATATCGTTGATAATCTGCGAATGGACGCATCAACAGCAAAGCATCTTGGTTCCGACAGAGAGCCCTACACTGAGAACTGTTAAGGAGGCAAAGTTCCGCAATGGACATGCAAATGCCTGACTGACTGACTAACACACGTTTATCCTGTACGTACCGGATCGCTCTTCAAAAAGTAAAACAACTAAAGAAACTATGAAGAGGAACAGGAAGAACTACCAAAAATAAGATTTTTAAGGGCATGCATCTTTCTCATCGCAGCAGACTGTGAGACCTGGAAATTTAACAAAACAGCTGAGAAATACATAAATACCTTTGAATGTAAATGCTACAGAAGAATTCTTCAGATATCATGGGCACAAAAAATACCAAATATATCCATACTAAAAGAACTTAATATTTAAGAAGGCTGGCTAGTAAAGAGGATTAAAGAG
The DNA here is from genome assembly GCA_009760885.1 of Achatina immaculata. Lineage (NCBI taxonomy): Eukaryota > Metazoa > Mollusca > Gastropoda > Stylommatophora > Achatinidae > Lissachatina > Lissachatina immaculata. The sequence goes on from CM019702.1 coordinate 14,964,136, forward strand.
AGAAAACTTAAATATTTTGGACACATTAAACGTCATGAGAATTTAGAAAAGACAATCTTGGAAGGGCACATAATGGAAAAAAGAAAGAGAGGAAGACTAAGGCGAAGATGGCTGCAAGACATCGGTGATAATCTGCAAAGGGGTCAACAGCAGGACATCTTGCTTACAACCGAGAGGCCTTCAGGAGTGCTGTTAGGGAGACAAAGTTCTGCAAGGGACATGCAAATGATTGACTGACAATTTTTACAGGCGTTGGCGATCATGCTTCGTGATTTTCTGCTCTCCTTAGTTTAGTTCTTATTGGCTTCGGCTGCTTTTTCAGCAAGTGTCTGAGCTCAGCTGAGCTAGTTAAAATATGATTCCTTTGGTTCCCCTCTCCTTTATTTGTCTGAATTTCCATTGACTGACATTTTGTCTAAATTCACCTTGAAACTAGTTGGGATATAAATATAACGCAACGTTGAACCGAATGGAACTAAAATATAATTCACCATTGAATTGAATGGAACTAAGATATAACTGACCATTGAAATGAACAGAAAAAAGATATGAATGACCACTGAACTGAAAGGAACTAAGATATGACTGACCGTTGAACTGAAAGGAAATAAGATAGGAGTGATCATTCAGTTTGATGGAAAGAAGAGATGACTCACCACTGAACTGCTTGAATCTAAGGTACAGCGCACCATTGGACTGGTTGGAACAAAAATATGATACATCTCTAAAATGACTGGAATTACCATTTAACATTTTGATTTTTTAAAAAAATTCAATGACGCTGTAAAATGTTTTTTTTAAAAAACCCAGTTATTACATTATTATACAACTTACAACCTGCTATTTCACTGTTATAGATTGTGTATCTGGCCTGGGGGCCTCACCACCAGATCTTTTTCCTATTTGACTTTCCATGTTGCTGTTTTGGGTTTCTTGGTATATTTCCAGAAGACAGTTTGACTGTACTAGTCATTGATCGTAGCCATTATCCCTACATTGAGATCATCTGCCTACCATCATAGAATGGTGACCATAACCAACATTAACTGTCAGCTGCTCTCCCATTCCATCCACCACCTGCTCCCATGGCTTCACGTCACCCTGATCGGAGGGCTATATGGGTACTCCACTTTGCCCAAGGGTGTCCCGTAGACTGACGGAGGTAAGGAGACGTCTTACTTCTCCTTTGATAGGGGATACCCCCACCCCACTAACCAGATGCATCAGCGGCAGGCCATCTTTTTCACAACCGAGAGGCCTACAGGAGTGCTGTTTGGGAGGCAAAGTTCTGCAAGGGACATGCAAATGAATGAATGAATGAATGAATGAATGAAATTGTGTATTACAACGTGTCTTGAAAATATCTTTCACTGTATTATACTGTTTTACAACATTCAAATATATGAATCAATATTTTCCACTTTGTCTTTCCACGAAATCTCCGGCCAGGAAAAAAAATTGGTCATTAATCTTATTTCTTGAATGTCCAGTCCCTTGCCTCTAAGTGTATCATTTTCAGATTTAAAAATAACCTTAAATGTTTTGGAAAAAAACACACAAAATTTCTTTCTCTGTGATATTCTTAAACGGAAAATGTCCGTGTGACGAAGACCTACGGTAGAAATTCTGAGATATTCAGAATATACCCAACATGTCTTGTTCATCTGACAAATATCCCGAATACCATCCTATAGTGTATCCAACAAGTCTTATTCATCTGACAAATATCCCGAATACCATCCTATAGTGTATCCAACAAGTCTTATTCATCTGACAAATATCCCGAATACCATCCTGTAGTGTCCAGCATGGTTTTAATATGCTTCGTGGTGTACTCATCCTTTTACGTGTTAAACTTGCAATAACTTTCTTTAACATGGCGCCCCCGCCAAATTTAAGACAGTAGGAACAAGAAAAAGTTCCCCGTCTAGCTGTGCTAGTCGTAATAAGTTGAGATGATGGTAAAAAACAAAGGCAGGAATTAACTTACTGTACGTGACAAAGCAGAAAGTAGGGATCGACATGCTGCACGTGACAATGAAGAAGGTAGGGATCGACTTACAGAACGTGATGGTGAAGAAGGCAAGGATCAATGTGATGTACATGACAATGAAGAAAACAGGGATCGACAAGACGGGGTTAGCGACAGCTGGTAAACCCACACGGTGGGTGGAAAAGAGGTGTGTACCGGTCCTGCAGCTGTTGACAGTCAAGCTGCTCTGGTCATTAGCGTTCCCTGATGCTTCCAACTATACGTATAGTTCGGTTAAGGCTTCCTGTGCTTCTGTAGCATTTTGACTTAAAAAGAGTGGAGACACTCTGAGGTTTCTACGAAGACTTCCTGCTGACAGCATGATTCGTATAAGCAACCCGACTACTTGTTTAGAGTGCTGAACAATACGGAACTGAACGCACAAGAAGAAGAGGACTTAGAGAATGCGATAAAATGTGACAATACTTATATTTCACGAATTTAATTGCCACATATATCTGAATGTAAAAGACTACATTTAAATCTTGTGTCATTTTATATTTCATTCACGTTTGTTGCGTAAAGAGTGTACTTGTACTAAATTGAATGTTTGTAACAGAGTGAAGTTGAATAGCGAAGAGTAGAATGTTGAACAAGCTAGAGTGCCCATTTCTTCACTGTGTGGAAACTGGAAGTTCTTTCGCCCATTCCTTTCTCATACCATATGGTATTATATTCAGTAATAAATATATTCTATTCGCCCGTCTCTTTCTCTCTCTCTCTCTCTCTCTCTTCTCTCAAGTGCTCTGGAGACCTTAAGGTTGCTAGCCACTATCTTCTCATGGAACGTGCATAGAATTGTGATTGCTTTTTTTCTCGTGATTTTGGACTAGTATTTGCCATTGTACAACTTCTCTGTAAACTTCTTCATGTGCCTTTGGCCATCTTTCTGTATCTTTCTCTAACAGAATCAAATGTAATTCAATAGGGGTAAGTAAATAAAACTACTTCAACGAACTCCCTATCCGATGTGATGTAGTTTTTATTCAAAATTTTCATTAGTGATTCAGCTATCAAGATTTCATAACCTACTTCCGTAATGCCACAGCAGGATTTAAGGATATAATGTTAGTTGGCATAATTTCTTAGATCTGTCTGTACACTAAAGGTAAAGTATCACATCCGGCTATCCTTTCTTTCACTGCTCCTCTTTCTACTTATTTCTGTCTCTGAGTGATCGAGCTCCTCCCAGCGGACTCCATCAACCGATATCGTCGTGACAGATGAGTGCAATAACCATTATGCCACTCATGCCTCCAAAGATGAGTGCAATAACCACTATGTCACTCATGCCTCCAAAGATGAGTGCAATAACCACTATGCCACTCATGACTCCAAAGATGAGTGCAATAACCACTATGCCACTCATGCCTCCAAAGATGAGTGCAATAACCACTATGCCACTCATGCCTCCAAAGATGAGTGCAATAACCACTATGCCACTCATGCCTCCAAAGATCTTCAAATCAGTAGCTAAACTTGACACCTTTCAGCAAAAAACAATAACACTTATAATAACTGGCATGGAGTTCAGTGCAGATTTTATAAACATTTATTTCAGATAAGAGGCAAGTACAACCTACAAGCTCTGGATTCACCGACCCGTGACGATTCAGACGTCATGGCGTCCCCCAAGGGTGAGACAAATCAGGAGCAAGACGTGCAGCACCTGTTCCGTGCCATTCGCAAGGGCAAGGCCCATCTCACCAGGTTTATGCTGGCTGCGTCCAACAACTCGTTGCTCAACTGTTGCAATAAGGAAGGGAGGACACCGCTCATTGAATGCTGCTATATTCGTGTAAGTTGTTTTTGTTGTGTTGCCTCTAGTGTTGTAGCTAGCCAAGTTTTAATGACTGTCCTAAAAAGAAAAACAGAAATTACACGAATCTATCTGGTTTTGTTTCCTGGCTTTGGAGAATGAGATATTTTACATTACTTTGTAAGCTAAATATACGTCTTCGGTTTTGGAGGGTTTTTTTTTTTTGTTTTGAAAGAAGAAACATGGCGGCCGTATTTATTATACATTTAATGTACATCTTTTGGAGTTTTGTTTAGAAGTGAAAAATTAAAACTATCAGGATCAAAATATTCCGCTATGCGTTTCTTTCCTTTGTCAAAAATGGCATTTTCACGTCATAAAATCATTCAAGGGCATGGTTGTTCTAGAAATCCTGGGGTTTGTTTTTTCCGAAGTTCGAGAACTTGTCCGTGAAGTTTCAAGTTAGCGCTATGTTCCGCGGGATCAAGATCGAATGTTTTACCTGCGAAGTATTTTCATTACATAGCTTGAGGTAAAAGTCATCACACAAGCTAATGTTACACGCGATTGGAGCCACAGTGTGTGGGTGTGTCATGACCCCGGATGTAATCGTATGGACTTCCACATCGGGACTGAAGATTTTGTCAATATTATTAATAGTAAGTTCATTAATTAGTTCCAGTTGTAAGTAAAATGGTCAAAGGTTTGCATGCAAACTTCTGCCTCACCTTGTATTTTACCCTTTATTAAGAAAAAGGTAAACCCCCCCGGGTTTCAAGCCTTTAAGACATATTGGGGGGCACGGTGTTAGACCTGTATTTCCGAGATCTTCGCCACGTGAAAGTCTGATGAGGTCCGCATCATGTCTGGCCGCATTTACCTTCCCAGGTTTCTCTGGTATCCAATTTTAGAGGCTGGGTGGACCCCGGGGCCTTTTTTTGGTGTGGTGATGCCAGGAAAAAAAAATTCCCTCGCTGCTGGGACTTGAATCTCAAAACCACCGGGTTTGTAGACAGAGGGTTTAACCACTCAGCCAACCAGGCCGCGCTGTGCCAAATTCAACAAGAGATCATGTCACTCATTTACTGCTTTTTAAAAAAAGTGTTTTAAATCATAGCAATTTATTTAGCACTCATCTATTTATTTATTTTCGTTGCTCCTTACGTCCTCTCTCATCGTTCTAGTTATCATGACAACCACTGATGTTGTGATGTCATTTTTTTTCTATAACATCACTCATGCCTACATGCATATACCAAAGCAGGAGATTTCTTTTGTCTGTTATACCCAGCATGTAGCGAAATGATGTTGAGACAAAGCAGTAGAGAGAATAAACGAACACATGTACGTACGCCTTGTTGTCAGAGGTTTAAGAACTGGGCACACAAGCCCGTCTGATATTCTGCGCTTCATCTTACAACTTCTACTCTATCACAGAATTCAGCATTAAGTTTTTTTTAAACATAATAAGCATTATAAAATCATCTCTTGTCCATATACTCGACAGTCTCATCTTTGTAACTACATGCAGTAAATGTATATTACATTCTCACATTCATTATAATAAAAAAAGCAGTATTGGAACAAATAACAGTTAAGCCATTCCTTGGATTAAACTAATTTAGACTTTAACTTCGCGTGTATTAGAGGTTATCAACCATACATACATATATACGTAGATCTATACGTAGATCTACACTGTCTATTCATACCTAAATAGACTTGCACACAAAAAACATACATATCAGGAAACCATGGTCGTCATCAAACAGATCCTGACAAAATGTGAAGTTTTATAAGAAGGTACATTACTTATGAGTCTTAAGAGTGCTGGTAGGCCATTAAATAGGTGTACAGCTGAGTAGGAGAGAATTTTTTTAATAGGTCAAAGCTTGATTGTGAGAAAAGGCAATTGTTTTAAGCGTCGGCTGTATACTGGCTTGGATTTGAACAATGATCACAAATACGGCGGAGCATTGTGCAATAGAAGTCTATGAATAAACTTGGCTTTGTTGAATAGAAATCTCTTTTTTTTTAGCGGTATAATGCCAAGATGTTTGTCCTCAGTTGTAGTTTATGTTATATGTTTGTCACCGATATCTTTACTGCTCGTTTTCTATGAGCAAAGTCTTTTCATTTTTGACATTAACTAGGCATCTCAGATTGTAGAACAGTAATCCATGTGTGTTTTATGTTTATGATATGTAGCATATATTTCCTAAATGTATAAAGTAGACTTTGGAGTAGGAGCAGCTTTATTACTTACGATCTGTAATTGTTAAGTAATAAAGCTGCTCCTACTTTTTTCCTAGTTTATACATTTTGGTATCACAGCTTGGTATCACTGCAGTGCTTCCTGTATAGTTGTATACTTATATACTAATTATCATATATTTCCTATTGTCTCTGTCAATAAAGTGTTTAATTTAGGCAACTTGGTAACGTCTTTTGTGCAGTGTGTTTAGTTAGACTATAGTCATGACCATTCCATCTGAGGTAGTTATCAATCGTGAGACCTAGAGTTTTATGTTCACTAGCATTCTCTACCTGTGAAGTTCCAGCATGGAGTTACAGCGTTGCTATCAGTGGATTTCTAAGCTTCTGTCTTGCTGTAATGAGCATGAATGTTGTTATGTTGCTGTTTGCCTTATTTCCATTCTTTTGTTATTACTCCAGTTAATTAGATTGTCTGTTTCAAATCGAGATGATTCTGGGTTAATACAGAAGTTGTAAAACTACGGTCGTCAGCAAAAAGCCAGAAGACGATTTATTGAGATGAAGTGGAAGATCATTGATGTAGATGGTCAAAAGCAGAGAACCAAGAATAAACCTTCTATAGAACACCATTATCAACCATAGATGAATTTTACTTAAAGCGTTTTTTGTGAGGCAAACTACCTGCCGTCTGTCACGAGCAAATGATTGATACATTTCCTTAGACTTGGTGTAGTCTATAAGTTTCAGACTTTATGACTAGGACGCCATGATCAATCATATCAAATGTCTTTTTAAAAGTCAAATAAAAACAGCACTACATAATTTATCATCATTTACATTGCATAACCAGTAATATTCCCGGAGAGCTGTATGGCAAGAATGTTTCCGCCCAAAACCTGAGTGAGAGTCAACGAGCAATTCATTTGCTTGCACGTGATGTAAGACTATTCTTTTGTATGAGTTTTTCTAGGGTTTTTGACAAAGTCGATAGAATGGAGATTGGTCTGTAGCTTGAGGGATTGTGTAGTCGAACCAGATTTTTAAACGGGGATATACTTTTTTGAGTTAAAGAAAACGAGGAAAATGAGATTGCGCAATGCACCGATTGTAAGTGTGGGTTAGTGTATCTGTTATGTTACTGGTGCTAAGTACAGTAACGTCTTCTTGCTAATTATATCAAGTTTTTCTCGGTTATTGTTCTTTAAAAGATAAAAGATAATTGTAAACCTTTCTAACCGAAAGCTGGACTGTTTCAGATCTGCACATTTACAAACAGTCGAGAGAAAAACAGTCAATAAAAAAGATGGGGAAAAAACAGTAGGAAAAAAAACAGCGGAGAGCAACTGGTAGGGAGAAAAAAGTAAAACACATAAAAGGTAGAGAGAGAAGAGAAGAGAGAAACATAAGAGATAAGACAATAGAAAGGAAACAACTGAGGGAAGGAGGTAGACAGAAAACAGTAGAGAGAAATCTCTCTCTCTCTGAACCTTAAGTGCCCAGGGCACATGGGGCTTCTGCAAGGGTTTTCCACAAATGCCTGTCTTTCGCCTTTTTTTCTGCTCTTGCCCAGGTGAGCCCTCTATTGCTCAACATCCTTTCTGTTGTTCTTCTCCATGTCTCTTTTGGTCTACCCTTACTTCTGCTCCCCTGTGGTGTCCATCTTAGTGCTATTTTTGGTAGTGAGTTGTCAGTCATTCGGAGCACATGTCCCAACCATCGCCAGCGACTTTCCTCAATAACTGTTGTCAGTGGTTTCATCTGCATTTCTGCCAATAAGATGTTATTTCTTATGGTGTTTGGCCAAAATATTTTTTTAATTCTACGTAAACATTTAGTCTGGAAAGAGAGAAATAGTGGAGAGAAAACTGTAGAGATAAAACAGTTGATGGAAGGAGGTAGAGAGAAAACAATAGAGAGAAACAGAAGAGAGAAATTAGTAGAGAGAAAACACTTGAGGTAAGGAGGTAAAGAGAAAACAGTAGAGATAAAACAGTTGATGTAAGGAGGTAGAGAGAAAATAATAGAACGAAACAGAAGAGAGAAATTAGTAGAGAGAAAACAGTAGAGAGAATATTGTTGAGGTAAGGAGGTAGAGTGAAAGCAGTAGAGAGAAATAAAGAGAGAAATTAGTAGAGAGAAAACAGTTGAGGTAAGCTGGTAGAGAGAAAACAGTAAAGAGAAAACAGTTGAGGTAAGGAAACAGTAGAGAGAAAACAGCTGAGGTAAGGAGGTAGAGTGAAAGCAGTAGAGAGAAATAAAAGAGAGAAAACAATTGAGAATGAGAGTTAGAAAGAAAACGGTAGAGAGAAAAAGCGAAGATTAACTGACTGATTGATTGATTGATTCAACTTTAAAGCTTAGAAAAACGTAGAGAGAAAGCCGTAAAGAGAATGCAATAATGAGAAAAATACGATGAGAAAAAGTAGAAAGAAAGCAGTAGACAGAAAAAAAAGTAGAGAGAAAACAAAGATGAGAAAAAAAAAGTAGACAGAACGCTATAGGGAGAAAACAGTACAGAACAAAGCGGAGTGAAAACAATTAAGAGAAAGCAGCGGAGAGAAAAAGTAGAGAGAAAAAAAAAACTGGACAGAAAAAGTAGAGAAAAAAAAGAAGAGAAAACAACGGAGAGAAAACAACGGAGAGAAAACAATGGAGAGAAAGAAAAACGGATATCAGGAGAAAACATTGCTAATTTCCCTTTCAGTGCTTGAAGAGAAATCCAAAATCCCACATCTCGATCCATCTTTTTTCTTCCCTGTGTAAAAAAACAGTGATATTATTTAGGTCCACTAGTGAGTTTAACGTTGGCTTTACCGCAAGACCTCTACAAGACTTGATGAGTGTGGTCTCCATAACTCAAAGAAAGCTTTCACGGACATGGGCTGACCAATATGTCAGGATTACCAGGCCAGACTTTGTTGTAGTTTATGAAGAAATTCTGGAGACGAATTTCAGAAAATGAAAAATTACAAGAAAACAGAAGACAAATGTTGCATATACGCAGTATGCACTGTTGGCTACCATGTAGCAGACAAACTTCACTTCATTTTCTCAGAAATATCATAAGCTTAAAATATCTTCGCCCGAACGGTTAATAGCAGCCTGTCCACTATGTAGTTTCTGAGATATGTCATCATCATCATCATCATCATGCGCCGTGCCGACTGGTGTTGGCCATTATACTTCTCCCGATCCTTCATGCAGGCCATGAGCTCAGTTGGTGATCTCCTCTTACACTCTCTAGCCAGACTGTCCAGTATCATTTCTCTTGGTCTTCCCTTGGCTCTTCTTCCGTCTATTTTTCCTGTTGTTACAATATTTTCAATGCAGTTGTTATGGAAATAAGAAAATACAGTATTTAATCATTCACTACGCTGAACGTTGCCTTCTCGGTAGCCAATCTAAAGTCGTTTCGTTGCCTAGTAAAGATGTCTGCTTCTTTGAGTTAACTCGCTTATAATATCACTCATATACCGACCATTTCGCTCGTTCGTCTTCTCGCTCGCCAACTTCTTTGTTTTCGGGGAACTATACTTTCCATTAATACTTTTTAACTCTAGGTCAGTGTTTCCCAACCTGGGAAACGCGTAGTTGATGCAGTGAAGATGTTGAGGCACATCATCGTGTCAGTCTGGGAGCTGGTCACGTCGGAAGAAGGTTGGGAACCACTGCCCCATGCCATCAACACAACACAGTTTATTGTCAGTATATTGATAATAGAGCAGATATAGTATACATTCATGATTTTGTATCTACTTCTAAAAAGTCCCTTTCATTTTTCTAAATTTACTTTCAGTTGTCATGAATTCTGTACGTTCCACTTTACGTCTCTAGTGTCACTATGATTCGTATCAGGACCATTTAGATCTCTGCTAAAACTGGTCTTGTCTTGTGTTATCTCCCTATAACTTCGAGCTGGTGTTCTTTGCAGCCGATGCTGTGAAGGTGTTGAGGGCGGCGTGGGGGCGGGTTGTGGTACCTACTTTTTCAGTCCCGGGGTACAGCTAAAAGGCAAGGGGGTGTGCAATGCTTCTTTAGCAGGCTCCACCACCATGGGGGACTATGGCGATCCCTATCTGGTTAGCCAGGCTATGCCTGTTACCGGGGGTACCAACGGAGAGGTGGAACAGGGTCTTTAATTAGCTATGTTTCGCTAACCCTGACGCTAACATATTTTTTATCTCTTCTAAAAAAAAACAGTTTTTTTTTTGTTTGTTCGTGCTAAATTTCATCCGATTTATTGTTTCTCAGAGTGTTGAATCTGTCTCCTCATTTGAAGCACAACTATCTGTACATGATATTTCTGCACTTCGGACTTCAGCAATTGAAAATCAAGGCAAAAATAGATGGGTTTTTTTAAAGAAGAAATATTAGATGCGTGGTTTTGTTTTCGACATTTTCTTCTACATCTGTGCAATGACTGGTTCCACTTCATATCCTTCGAGTAAAGTTTTTAGGCTTTATATAACGGTTTCAAATTTCTGACGACGTCAAGGTCTTACAGCGGCGAAATTGTTAACGTACTTGTCTCTTCTGGCGAAGGCTGCCGGTTTGAGTCTAACCGAAGGAGCCTTGTATCCCAGACGTAGAAACTGGCACCTAATTTATTTTGTTGTGCTGTGGAAGGAAGGCAAACAGGTGTGATGCTGACCACACTCGGCCACTTTTGTGCGCTGACTGGCTAATGGAAATACGAGCATTAACTCCAGTATCCCCAGGTACCTTATTTACACAATAAGACATCACTTTACGTATTTCTAATGTGTTAAAACTATAGGGTTAACAATAACCGACGGTAATAATATGAGAAATGCTGATTGGCAACTAACATTTATTCACAGTAATACTATCACACGAAAGAGAGAATGCGGAAGAGAGAGAGAGAGAGAGAGAGAGAGAGAGAGGAAGAGAGGCGAGAAGAACCTGCCAAGAATCCATTCTGAAAGATACCAACCACACCTTAATAACTTTTGATACGATCACACTCTCTCAATACCACACTTATCACATCTTTCTCCTTGATATCCACTCCCTATTTACCTCTATCCCCCATGAGTATGGACTCTTAGCACTCCGCTATTTTCTCGACAAAGACCCTCACCCCATCACTAACATTCACATCATAATCAGACTTACACTGCTAGTCATTCATACATTTGCATGTCCCTTGCAGAACTTTGCCTCCCTAACAGCTCTCCTGTAGGCCTCTCGGTTGTGAGTAAGATGGCCTGCTGCTGATGCATCCATCTGCAGATCATCAACGATGTCTTGCAGCCATCTTCGTCTTGGTCTTCCTCTCTTTCTTTTTCCCATTATGTACCCTTCCAAGACAGTTTTCTCTAGATTATCATGATGTTTAATGTGTCCAAAATATTTCAGTTTTCTCTCTTTAATCCTCTTTACTAGCCAGCCTTTTCAATATTATGTTCTTGTAGTATGGATATATTTGTTCTTTTTTGTGTCCATGATATTTGAAGAACTCTTCTGTAGCATTTACATTCAAAGGCATTTATGTGTTTCTCAGCTATTTTGTTAAGTGTCCAGGTTTCACAGGCATATGTTGCGATTGGAAAGATTTTATTTTTGTGGTTCTGTCTGTTCCTCTCCACAGATTCTTTAGTTTTACTTTCTGAAGAGTGATAGATGTTCTCCTTTTAATTTCCCTCATTGTATCTCCATTATTAGTTAGCAGTGATCCAAAATATTCAAAACTCTCCATTTCTTCCAGTTTTTCCTCATTAATACATATTTCAGCTGCCTTGTTTGTTTTGTTAGTTGTCATCAATTTAGTTTTATCGCATTAAGATAGAGGTTTTGCTCTTCGCTTTTCTTACGGGTTGACATAATTAGTTTTTCCATTCCTTTTTGTGTTGTGGACAGTAATACTGTGTCATCACACAGCTAGTACTCCTTCTTCTTCTTCTTCGTTCGCTTCTACCACCAAAACCGCACTGTGATCCTACTGAATTACACTTGTGGTCCTCATTAGGTCCGGTGGTCCCCTGTGCGGTCCCCGGCGGACCACACGAGATCCACGAGAGGACCACAAGGGGTTCAGAGTATCACAGGGCTTTAGCCTATATTCTTGGTGGGTCTCTGAAGCGGTATTGCGTGACACCGTGGTTTTCATTGCACCAGTTTAGTCTAGTGTTGGACTTTCTCACCGGAAGACCTCGGCGTGTTTAGGATATCAGTGCATCCCCGCTGGGTGAGAGGCGGCAGCCCACCCAGGCCAGAGTTGGACCTTCTCACCGGAAAACCTCGACGTGTTTTGAGATACCCGTGTATCACCGCCGGGTGAGAGGTGGTTGCCCATCCAGTCCAGGGTTGGACTTCTCACCGGAAAACCTCAGCGTGATTAGGATACGCAAATATCCCCGCCGGGTGAGAGGTGGTTGCCTATCTAGACTTCCCTGGTCCAGTGTCTCCGACTTCAGCATTTTGCGGTCGTGGCCGCTACCCTTCCTAGTTGTAACCAGGATGGAGCTTTTGTCCAGGAGGATGAATCCTCGCCACTAGTGACTTCTACCCCTGGGTTGAGCCGGTTTAGGCATTCCCAGTATGGGCGTGTTTGGGACGGGACATGCATAGCCTTCAAGATTCACCCCTGGTATGAGCCGGTTTAGGCAAAATTCACCAGTATGGGTGTTTATCAGGCGTTACCGACCTCTAGTGCGGAGGTGGCATGACATGTCTAGCCATCGAGTTCCACCCCTGGTGTGTGCCGGTTTAGGCATATTTCACCAGTGTAGGTGTATTTCGGACGTGGGCGGCCTCTAGAGCAGAGGTGCCGTTGTATAGCTCTCGTAGCGATACTACTGGACATACCAGGTTAAACTTCACTTTCCACCACTTTTTCCCATCGGCGCCGCACAGCAACCTTTATTTCCGCATTTACTTCCTTAACCGGGAGGAGCTTCACTCCACGCGCGGCATTTGAAAAGTCAAGCCAGCAGTGACTTAACCTCTGGGACAAGCTGGTTCATGCATTTCACCCGATATGACTGCACTCAGGACGTGGCCGACCTCCAGACCAGAGGTGCCGTGATTTGACTGTTTGCTTCGCTTTGTTCTTTCAACCACCCTTTCCGCAGTGATGCTGCGCGGCAACCTCATTTGCAAATTTCTTCATTGGCCGGGAAGAGCACCGCTCCACGCACGGCAGCTGAAGATCTCGCCAACAGCGAGCAGCTAGTACTAAACCTATATTCTTTCGAATTCAACGGCAAATACTTTGAGCAAATCAGTGGTGTTTCCAAGGGAACGAAAATGGGTCGCAGTTATGCATGTCTGTTTATGGGCTTTCTGGAAGTCAAATTATGGGAAACCTACACTGGCAGACTTCCAGAATTCTATAAAAGGTACATCGATGATGGCATTGGAGTCATCAGTATGCCACAGGAAGACATAAGAAAATTTACTGAATTCGCCAACTCACTTAGTAAAAAAGTAAAGATAGTCCCATAGCAAATGCCGTAGGGGGTGAAGCGTTAGAGACCTCATTATGCTGGGTCATCAGCGTATGAGGTAGGGTGACCAGTTTCTTTCCTCGCTGCCTTTACTTCCCAGATTTTCTCTGGTACCCATTTTACGAGGCTGGGTCGACCTCGGGGCCGTATTGGTCGGAAAAAAAATCCCGCTCAGCTGGGGATTCGAACCCTCGACCATTTGGTTGCTAGACGAGTGCTCTAACCACTACGCTAGCCGGCCCCCTAACTCACTTAACAATAACATAAAATTCATTTATGAAATTTCTGAAAAGTCTGTCAACCTTTTAGACATTAAAATTTCTATTGGCACAAACAGACTTGTCACCTCTGTATTTTACAAGCCCACCGACAGCCACATCTATTTACTTTACACCTTCTCCCATCTTGAAGCCTGTAAGAACTCCATCCCATACTCCCCAGCTCATCCGTCCTCGCCGCATATGTCAGGATAATTTGGACTTTATAGATCAGTCCAACAAGTTATTAGAATTTTTCCGTCATCGCCACCTCCCGGGAAATGTCCTTCGTGAAGCCTTCAAACGTATCCATCTAGTGAGCCGCAAAGAAGTATTCAGGAAAAAAGCATGTTACTCCATCGGACAGAGCTAAGTTAGTACTGCCTTTCTACCCGCACAGTCAGATGGTTAAGAAAATTCTTTTACGTCATCTGCCGCTAATCCGGCTCGACCCCGACATTTGCGACACTTTCTCTGATCCACTCATGTTGGCGTACAAACGTCAGCCAAACCTTAAGGACATCCTCGTCCACAAGCACTTGAAGCGGAGCCTTACATATGTTGGTACCAGAAAATGTAACCGCCCCCGTTGCGTTACCTGACCTGTAGTCTGGGAAACGAAAACAATCACCTTTCCCAAAACTATCCTCACTTTTCATGAGGGATTCATATGCGAGTTCCGTAATGTGATATATGTCATCGTATGCAAAAGATGCAGGATATCGTATATTGGTGAGACTGGCCTCAGATGAGGGGACTGCATGCAGAAACATCTGTACGATATCGCCCAGCATGCTTCGAAACCAGTCCCTAATCATATCAAAGGCCCCAACCACAGAGGAAATTCTGATTTTCTTGTAACAGCCATCAAACAATGTCACGCAGATGACACAAGCCGCCCAGCGCTTGAGAACCGCTACATTCAGGTTTATGAGACGCTGGAACCACACGGGTTAAACTCGCTATTCAGCTACACCTAACATTCTCCTCTTCAACAATTATAATCCTTTTCCACTAAGCTCCATTCCCTTCTCACTTGTTGTACATAGTTCAGAACCTCCTCACAACATCACATTACAACCCCTCTAACCTAACTATAATCATCGTTTTCACCTTCTCCTGGCTAGGTTAACATTGTACCACTTTCTCTCTCCTCCACGGTTTCTCCACCCACCACCCCCAGTTACGACCCACCGACCACACATCACAGGTCTCCATTTAAACAGTCTCTACGCCCTACCATGTTCATTTCTGACACAGAGTCGGACAAGCCACATCTTCTTACAGGTACAGCTAAGTGCTCTATTCATTATTATTTTTTAAAATAGCATTCATGTGAATCTATAATCTCCTCTCTCTATTTCTTCGTTCTGTATATTTTTGTATGATTAAAGCTCACGCCGAAACGTCACAACTTTGTAGTCGTTAAGTAATAAAGCTGCTCCAACTATTTTCCTAGTTTATATATTTTGGATAATGGAAAGAAGATGTGAAATTGCGGCCAGCGAGCCATATCTGGCTACTGGCGTCATGGTTGGCTAACAGTAACCGACGCTGACCCATCCCTCTGCTAGCGCCTCTTAGTAACAGGTTTATTCTGGCTAAGGGGACAGGGATAACCATTGTATCCTTGGCGGCGGAGTCTATGCTAAAGGAGTATTGCACCTTTTCAGTTTTTTTCCTCTATTTGTAAAAATTCCATTCCGAGTTCCAAAAATAGTCGCCGTATCCTACACGATGATTGCATCATCATCATCAGGTGGCGTGCTGATTGGCGTTGGCTATTATGCTTCTCCAGAGTACACGATCCTTCATGCAGGCCATCAGCTCAGTTGGTGATCTCCTCTCACACCATCCCGTCAGACTGTCCAGTATCATTTCTCTCGGTCTTCCTCTGGATCTTCTTCCTTCTATTTTTCCTGTTGTTATAATATTTTCAATGCCCCCTCTTCTCATTGCATGCCCTATTAAAGTACACTGTCCCTCTCTTATTTTTTTGACAAAATTTTTTTGTCTCTTTAGCTCTTCTCATACATTCTTCATTAGTTATTTTTGCTGTCCATGAGTTTCGCAACATTCTTCTAATAAACCACATTTCTGGTGCTTCCAATGTGCAGACCTGCCTATTGTACATTATTCACTTCCATATAACAAGATAGGTTTAATATAGCACTTTAGGGCTCGTTTTCTAACATTCATTGATAAGGATGTGTTACATAATATATTTCTCATTCTCTGAAATGCAATCTTTGCTTGACATATCCTGTTCCTAATTTCTGTTCTGCATTTCCCATCTGAAGTTATTACTGCTACAAGGTATTTTAATTTCTGCACCTGTTTTAGAATAGTTCAATTTAATTTTATACTGCATGTTGGTGGATTCTGTTTCTTAGATATAACCATAGTCTCTGTCTTTTTGATGTTCAAAGTAAGGCCTTTCTGTTGTTCAAAGTAAGGCCTTTCTGTTCACTTTCTTTGGCAACTTTATCCAAGAGATTTTACAGGTCTTGTTGGTTCTCAGCTTTCAGTACTGTGTCGTCAGCATAACGAAGGTTGTTGATATTGTATCCTCCAGTTTTTACACCTGGTTCTGTGATTATCATTCGTAGAATATTCTCGCTGTACAGAGAAAAAAGGTCGCACCCTTTGTTTTATAGGTTGATATTTTTGAGTTTTATATTCAATTCGAATTGCTGCTTCTTGCTGCCAGTATAGTTGTTTTACAATTCTCGTATCTTTGCCGTCTATATTGATATCTTCAAGCATTTTAATAATTTCATTATGTTTTATCGTGTAGAATGCCTTGGTGTAATCAAATAATGCATAAGTAGAGATCTTTCTGTACTTCTAAAGCTCTTACAGACAACAAGTAGCATTCTTCAACAATTCTCTATCAAATTCTACTATATTTGACACAGGTGTTCCGCAAGGTTCTATTCTAGGCCCGTTACTCTTTCTATCTATATCAGTGATCTTCCACTTCATCTTAAACACTCTTCTTGTGACCTTTTTGCTGATGATTACACAGTCTACAGCAGTGACTACGACTGTATTAACCTAGAATCAACTCTGCAGGTCGAATTAAACAATCTAAATAGATGGAGCAAAAACAATGGCATGATTATAAATACTGATAAAACAAAATCAACGATCATAATAACAAGACAGAAATTACAAAACGCGAAAAAAACAACACTTCGGCTCTGTACTAAAACATCACAGATAGAAAACGTTAGCGAGCACAAAACACTAGGTCTTATTACTGACCAACATCTGACCTGGAACTCTTATGTGCAGAGTCTAACAAAACTCATTGCGGAGAAAGTATACCAGTTAGCCAAAATCAAGCACTTCATCGATCAAGACGCAAGGAAGATATAGTACATATCATATATACAAATACATTTAGACTATTTCTTAACGATCTGGGATGGTTGCTCAGTGTCAAATACAAAGAGGCCATACTCAAGTCAAAAGCGAGCAGTAAAGCTTATTAGTGACAAAGATCAAGCACAAACAACTAACCAGCACAAACGTATCAAAATACTGCCTCTTTAAAACTATTTCCGTGCGGGAGGAAAAACACGGATGTGTCATGGCATGCGGGAGTAAAAACGCGGGTCTTGACTGTAAGGGGGTCTAGTTGTAAAATGGAATGGAAAACAGTATTTCCATGTACTTCCGTATACGTAATATGTGTCAGAGTATAGCTAAATGAATGAAAATTTCATAAATGCAGAGTTTTTTAGGAAAAAAGAAGTAATGTGATGTTTTTAGACACTGATTGTGGCCAGCTCACCATCGGCTAGGTCTAGATTCGCGCTACTTACCCCTACTTACCATCTAAGATGTGTAGATCTACTTGTCGATCTCTTATTGTGACTCCGTATTGCATTTCCGCTGAATGAATGTCTGAAATAACCTCCTAACTACTCCTAACTACTTCTCCAGTCGTCTAAATATGTCTAGATCTACTTAGAAAACATTCAAGAGCAGCGGGGTGGCCATAGGCTATATCCATACCCCTATCTACATCGTCAAAAATTGAAAAATTTCCATGCTTCGCGTCCTTGTTCTCGCTCAGCATCGCTCGTAACTAGGCACGCATTCTCCATTTTGAAAGTGTCACCGGAATCGCGGACGAAATATGTACAATCTAAATGTTACACCGCTTGTTTTAATGAAACAAACAATGTCGAGTTTTCGACCATACGCACGCTTGGGACCACCGGAAGTGTCGAAAATTCGACCATACGCACGGAAAGAAAGAACAAGTTCTCTTCAACAAAGCGAAGTTGGTACATCAAATTCTTTCACAGTATGCTCCGCCTTATCTATGGAACCTGCTTAAATTTAGCCCAAAAGTGCAACCAACGCTTGAACAAAATAAGTCTTCCAGAGCCTAGACTGGACCTTTACAAGAAAAGCTTTACACTATTCTGCTGCTGCTCATCTTTGGAATAGCTTCCTATCCTGTATTTAAAACAAAATATAAACTATACTCCTTCCTAAAACTTCAGACTTTTCCAATATCTTTTTTTGTGTCGACTACATGCCTCCACGAATGATAAAACTTAAAAAGTTATTTTAGACTGCCCTTACAGACACTGAATTCAGTTAATTGTTTATTCTGAATAGTAATGAAATTTTTGTTTGGTAGATAGTCATTAATATATGTATGTTGTTAGTGATTTATGTGTGTATGTAGTTAGTCATTTATATGTGTATGTTGTTAGTCATTTATGTGTGTATGTAGTTAGTCACTTATATGCGTGTGTAGTTACTTTATTGTTAATTATGTTTGTTATATGAACAGCATATTTGTAGAATGTCTGGAACAGAGTGAAAGTTGTATGATAAAGGGCAGAATGTCAGGCGGGTCTGCGTGCCCAATTTTTAAACCCTTTTGAAATAAAGATAAATCAATCAGTCAATCAAACAATCAATCAGTCAATCAATCAATCAATCAGCCAATCTGGTGGTGTTCGTAAAGCATAAATGGCACTGTATGTTCCGTTTCCTTCAACGAATCCGAACTGTTCATCTGCTATTTCCATTTTTTATCTTTTTTTCCCCTCGTTCATCTCATAATACTCCTCAGAAGTAACTTTGTTATGAGAGGCTGATAGTCCTGTGGTCCTCACATCCCCTTTCCACCTGGTTTCTTTGGTAGTGCTATAAACGTGGATTTAAGCAGGTCGGGGGGGGGGCATATAACCACTGTTGTTGTAAATGTCATTCAGTAACTTGGTTATTATTTTTATTCCTTATCTCCTCTAGCGCCTCTATTTCTTCTTGTGATAGATTATCAGGCCCAGTCGCTTTTCCTTTCGTCGCGTTATTGGCGTTGACTGCTGCTTCAGCACATTCATTTCATCGCTTTCAGTGAGAATCCTCCCCACCCCACCCCCCCCACCCCCACCCCAGTTCTGAGAACAAGACTAAGAACAAGCAAGAAAGTAAACTTATCGAAATCTGTTGCCTTTTTCCTCCCTTAATGTGAAAGAGTGTTAACAGATCTACAACAGTTTCTGTTACTTCACAACAAGACACTACTGGACAAGACACTTCACTCCTTCATTTCCCAATGTGTCTTTATATCCATTCTTTCCCTCTGTTCATTTACCAGCTCTCTCTCTCTCTCACTCTCTCTCTCTCTCTCTCCAGGCAGGACGTACTCCAAAACCGCTATTCCCCATTACAGAATAACGTAGCATTAGTTCTGGGAATAACGAACTAAAGTTAGGAACTAAGGCCCGCAATGTTTTAATTTAAAAAAAAACAACAACATCATTGTCTAGTTCATCTAAGACCTTTTTTTTTTTTAAGCTGGCTGCCTCCCTCGGCCTGTCACTTTAGATGAACTGAACAGGCTCTCAGCTCTAGGCCGGTTCCTCAATCTTGGGAGTAATCGATCCCCGGGCCAGGAATCTCTGCTTTGAAATACTGCCCGCAACCGGTTTGTTTACAAGCGGAAAAATATTCGGTTTATAAATAACCTTATTCAAGATGAGGGGGGAGAGAGGGAGGGAGGGAGAACTCGACGATGGAGATGATTTTCTTTTAAAAAAAAATTAATATGCGAAGATATTTTGTATAATCTTCCTGTAACTGCTATTTGGAGAAGATTAATATATATGATATGTGTTCGCATCCAATATTCGTATGCCCTTATTTAATATAAATAAGGCTAGAAGAAATGCGTAGGTTAATGAGTTCTGCTGTCAGCTACAAGGGATAATGTGTTTTCCTTTGTCAGTTCCAAGAGAGCCAGGTAAGAACAGCCGGGTGACTGCGGTGTCTTCAGCTGGATTTGAACCGCCGAGCTCCACGTTAGACACTAGTGCGTAAGCCACTTCGCTACTCAAAGACCCTATAATCCCAGGTCTGGTAAAGATTCCTGACGGTTTTCAATATATTTTTTTTTTTAAAATTGAAAACCAAGGTTTCCCTGCCGGATCTTGTAAATGGCCGTACATCTGACCACATACGAGTGATGTCTCTCCCTTTTTTTTTTGTACTGTTCGTGCTAGTTGCTTTCTTCTTCAGTTCAGCATTGAAAGAACACACTTCTTCTTTCTTCTTGTTCTTTGAACTGCGACGAGCTGATGTTATTTGCAACCGATGTGGCGAAGACGTTGAGGTACAGCGTCATGTCAGCTTGGGAGCTATTTTTTTTTCAGTCTCTGAATGGAGCTAAATAGCGGGGGGGGGGGGGGGGGGGATGGCGCGGCGGGTGCAGTGCTTCCTCTGCCATGAGGTCTCGGAGAAACTCTGCCTCTTTAGCCAGGCCAAACCTGAGTAAGGAAATCGCCGTTAAATAAAGAGAAACGTCGATATCTACAACATAAATAGCGTCATTTATTCACATACTTGTCTTTATAATCTCACCTTTCAAGACGTCATCTTTTCTCACATATGTGTCTTTATAATCTCACATTTCAAGACGTCATTTATTCACATACTTGTCCTTATAATCTCACATTTCAAGACGTCATCTTTTCTCACATACTTGTCTTTATAATCTCACATTTCAAGAAATCATTTATTTACATAAGTGTCGTTAGAATCTCACACTTCAAGACGTCATTTATTCACATAAGTGTCTTTATAACGTCATATTTCAAGACATAATTTAGTTACGTACGTGACTTCAGAATAGCACATTTCAAAACGTCATTTATTCACGTACGTGTATCTTTATAATTTCACATTTCAAGACGTTATTTATTCACATACATGTCCTTATAATCTCACATTTCAAGACGTCATTTATTCACGTACGTGTATCGTTATAATCCCACATTTCAAGACGTCATTTATTCACATACGTATCCTTATAATCTTACATTCAAGACGTCATTTATTCACGTACGTGTATCTTTATAATCTCACATTTCAAGACGTTATTTATTCACATACGTGTATCTTTATAATCCCACATTTCAAGACGTCATTTATTCACATAAATGTCCTTATAATCCCACATTTTAAGACGTCATTTATTCACATACATGTCCTTATAATCCCACATGTCAAGACGTCATTTAGTCACATACGTGTCCTTATAATCTCACATGTCAAGACGTCATTTATTCACATACGTGTCCTTATAATCTCACATGTCAAGACTTTTTCTCACATTTTGTATGATCGTTTTAAGTATTTAAAACCAAAACAGGGAAAACAAAAAGAAAACCCGCAGAAGTCAGTAGATTATAAATGATAAATAGCGGTTGTGCACATTTGTGAATCATCTGGTTTTTCTCTGTGATATAATCCTTCGTATTGTTTCTCTTCAGATCAATATAATGCCATTAATAAAGCTACTGAAATTGTACTCCCCGGGAATATATTGTTGACAATATGCAAAAAACACGAAACTAGAAGCGCCATGGATGTCTCTTCCTGTTTCGACAAAGTAAAAACATGGATTGTCCATTAAAGGCAACAAAACAAATTTCGATAAAACATGCATCGCTCGTTTTCTAGGCTATTTGCAGATTTTCCTGCATTATATTTATTCATTACACAGAGATTTATGAAAATTAAAGGTATTCTTATATCCTAGAGCGAATCAATATTAAAAAAAAAAAGGTTGGATATTGTGAGACAGGAAACTGCTTACAATCATTACAGGGAAAAAATGGGCTTCATCAGGAGTTTAACCGGAGGTCCTTGATAGATTCGGTATTTTGAAACATGATGCCTGAATGAAGTTCAGCTAAAGTGTTTAGACTTTCCTCCCTCTGAATTTAAATTTAGTGTGTATGTATCATATGTATATGCCTGTGTGTATGCATATATAAGTCAATCAATCATTTTGCATGTCCTTGTAGAACTTTGCCTCCCTCACAGCTCTCCTGTAGGTCTCTCGGTTGTAAGCAAGATGCTCTGCTGCTGATGCATCCATCCACAGATCATAAACGATGTCTTGCAGCCATCTTCGCCTTGATCTTCCTCTCTTTAATTTTCACATTATGTATCCTTCCAAGCCAGTCTTCTCTAAATTCTCATGACGTTTAATGTGTCCAAAATATTTAAGTTTTCTCTGTTTAATCTTCTTTACTAGCCAACCTTCTTCAATATTAAGTTCTTGTAGTATGGATATATTTGTTCTCTTTAGTGTCGGTGATATGTAAAGAACTCTTCTGTAGTATTTACATTCAAAAGAATTTATGTGTTTCTCAGCTGTTTTGTTAAGTGTCCAGGTCTCACAGGCATATACTGCGATGAGAAAGATGCATGGCCTTAAAAATCTTATTTTTGCAATTCTGTCTGTTCTTTTACATAGCTTCTTTATATATATATATATATATATATATATATATATATATATATATATACGTACACACACACGAGGTGTGATTGATAAGTTCTCGGCATAAGATACAACGGATTATTTGTGGACAACTATTTGGCGTCATTTGTCAACATAGCCCCCTTGCAAGTTTATGTACATAGTCCAACTATCCTGGAGCATACGGATCCTTTCTTTGTAAAAGTCAGCATCTTGTGCCAGTAGACAGTGGTCTACAGCTTGAATGACGTCATCATCTGAAGCAAATTTGCGACCACTGAGTTCCTTTTTGAGTTTGGTAAACAGGTAATAGTCCGAAGGGGCCAAATCTGGGCAATAAGGAAGATGTTCAAGAAGCTGGAAGCCGAATTCATGAATGGCAGCCAATGCCACCGCCGACTTGTGAACTGGAGTATTGTCTTGATGAAAGATAACTCCTCTCGTCAATTTTCTTCAGTTTGACCCTCAGTTGCTTCACAAGATTAGCGTAATAGGCCCCGGTGACCGTTCTGCCCTTTTGAAGATACCAATAGCACACTTTCTGAATCCCAAAAGATGGAAGCCATCACTTTCCCTGCAGACAGAACCACCCTTGCTTTCTTTGGAGGTGGAGGTACATAATGTTTCCACTGCTTTGACTGTTCTTTGGTTTCTGGTTGAAAATGAAGGACTCTAGTCTCATCCATAGTCACAAATTGCTGAATAAACCTTTCAGGATCTGCAGAAAAATGACCAAGATTGTCTCTTGACATGTTCAGACGCTGTCGTTGTGATCAGCTCCAAGAGGTTTTGGGACCCATCGAGCAGAGACCTTTGTCATTTGAAGACCATTGTGAATAATGGCATGAGGACGTTTCTGGGAGATGCCCAACTCAGTACCAATCTACCACTCAGTTAGACGTCATTCCTCCATTATCATGTCATGGATTCTGCCGGTGGTTTCATCGGTGGTTACCGTTCTTGGTCCTGCTGGACCGGGATCATCTTCCAGACTCTCCCTTCCATGTGTGAACTGAGGTGCCCATTTCTTCACTGTGCTGTAAAAAGGGGAATTCTCCCCTAGAGTCTCCATCATATCCTCAAAGATCTCCTTCGAAGATAATCCCTTAATGCAGAGGTAGTGAATGACTGCTTGATGAGAAATTTTATCCATTTTCTCAGTTTCTGCCACCCCTTACCACTTCAGTAGCCTGTAAAAAAAATTGGTTGCAGTTAATTTCTTGAAACTTGGTATTCAATCTTAAAATAATCGGATCTACAATTGTAGCTAATATCAGCTGTGTGTTTTAGCATTTGTACCTTATGCCGAGAACTTATCAATCAACCCTCGTGTGTGTCTGTGTATATATATATATATATATATATATATATATATATATATATATATATATATATATATATATATATGAGTGAGTCAGCGACCCATTGCTGACATGCTGGAGTCACGTTTGGCAAACCAGAATCATAGCTGATAAAAATCCAGTAGCACCTCTCTGCTGACGCTGCCAGTAACAGACTCATTGAGGACAACGAGGCAGGGCTCGGTATGATTTCTTCCTCACCTACTTTCGTCTTTAGCATTCTACCTATACCTGGCGTAAAAGCTTCTCCCTTGGACTCCAATCTACCTTTGTAAACCACACGGTTTCTATTCTTCAAAGACTTCACTATATTTATATATCACTCCCGGACATAGTTCATACAAGTCACAACTCAGTGGCTCGTCTGTGGTTGATACCGGTATTCCTCAAGGCTCCATTCTTGGTCCTCTTCTCTTTGCTATCTATATTAACGACCTACCACTACATTTAAAGCACTCTTCATGTGATCTTTTCGCTGACGATTGTACTGTTTACAATAGTGAATATGACATCCATAACCTACAGACAACGCTCCAAAATGATATAAACAGTTTGATTAAATGGAGTAATAAAAATGGTATGTTGATAAACACCAACAAAACAAAATCCATGCTCATCACTACAAGACAGAAACTGCAAAATGCAACTAAAACTTCACTACAGCTTTGTGCTGGGACTAAGGCAATAGAAAATGTTCATGAACATAAAACCCTAGGACTCATCATTGATCAGCACTTAACTTGGAATTCTCACGTACATAACCTAACAAATTTGATTGCACAGAAAGTTTACCAATTAGCCAAGATTAAACACTTTATCGACAAAAACACAAGAGAAATATACTACATATCACACATACAAACACACTTAGATTATTGTTCCACAATCTGGGATGGATGCTCAGTCTCAAACACAAAAAGGCTCCACTCACTTCACAAGCGAGCATTAAATCTTATTTGTGACAAACACCCAGTACAGACTGTAGATCAACATAAACAACTCAAAATTCTACCCCTGAAAAATAGAATCATTTTTAACAAAGTTAAGTTTGTTCACAGAATTCTGTCGCACAATGCTCCGCCTTACTTGTGGTCACTGTTTACGTATAACACTAAACATAGCCAGCGTTTAAAAAACTGTCTTATTCCTAAACCCAGAATTGATATGTACAAGAAAAGCCTTGCATACTCTGCAGTACAGCTCTGGAACACTCTCCCCTACAATTTAAAATCCATTGGTAATAGTTCATCCTTTAACTCAAACCTGTTTCATTATTTACTTGCATGTAATTATATGCCTCCATAAAATAGCCAGCACTCTCTCAACACATGGCTCGTAAACCATCAAGTACTTCAGTGACATAGTTAGAAAAGCAACTTGTTAGATATTGTTAGAAATTATTTTAATGTTTGTTTAAAAAAATATGTTAGAAGATCTGTATTTACAATGTATTTTTATTTATGTATATGTCTGCGGGTGTATGAGTGCGTGAGTGCTATTTTATTAGGTTAATTACTTCTTCTCTTTTACCTTGAATGTAGTAGTTAAATCTTACACTCTTTTGATATGTTTTTACTTATTTAATTTGTATTTTTGTACTAAATTAAGTGTGTGGGAAGAGTGAAAGATGGAGTGATGAAGGGCAGAATGTAAGACGGGCCTGCGTGCCCAAATTCTTTACCCTTGAAAAATAAAGATTATTCATTCATTCATTCATTCTCTTTTTTTCTATTTGTTCCTTTTTATTTACTGTATAGCATTCATGTGAATGTATATTTTATTTTCATTCTCTATATCTTTGTCCTGTATGTTTTTGTACAATTAAGGTGTCAAACGGAACGGTAAGATTGTGTGTGCTCTTTAATTAACAAAGCTGCTATTACTTCTGTTTTAAATAGTTTTAACATTTTCTTATCACAGCTTAACTCCGGCGGCTTAGTGTATATTTATATATTTGATTTTATATATACTCGCACGTTTACCAAGACCGTTCATAAAGTGCTGCAGCATCGAAACATCTCAAGTAGGAGGTTATCAATATAACTCACTCCTGGTCTCAAAGAGTAAAGCTAGAATAACCAAGGCATTTATCCAATTTAACTAACTATGGTCATCTAAACACATCAAAACAAGAACCAAATTTGGGCTTTTTTAATACAAGCGTAAAGACTCTCCTGCTATATGCAGATACAGGAGTTATGACCAAAACAATAAAACAGAGGATACAAACATTCAAGAACTATTGCTTGAGGAGGATTTTAAACATTAAATCGCAGAACAAGATCAGGAACGAGAAGGTCTGGGAAAGGGCAGGACAAGAACCTATGAACCCACAAATCATGTCTAGGAAATAGAGGTAGATTGGCCACACTTTGAGGAAACTCGACACCAGCATAGCAAGACAGGCACTGACACGGAATCCTCAAGAAAATAGAAAACGAGGAAGACCACACTTACTTGGAGAAGTGAAATTATGACGGTGCTCAGAGACGAGGGGCACACATGGAAGGAAGCAGAGACTAAATTCAATTGGAGAGCCTGTATCTGTGGCCTATGCTCTCAAAGGAGCGAAAGGCGATGATGATGATGATGATGTTTGTGAAACTTTTTATGATATTCTGCATATGAATGAGACATCTTTCTATAAGTCATTGTAGAATAACGCGAATCGTTTTACTTCCAGCCAGAGATAAACGGGCTAGCAAAGAACAGCGACATTCTTCCTCATCGAAACCAAAGAAGTTCATGCGTATCTGTCAACCGGAAAATTGATGATTACGTCCCTATAAAGATGTAAAGGTCCAATCCTTGATCATTATATTACTCTGATGAGACACTGCCAGCAGCGAAGCTTACTGTGATCTAATAAAGAACCACTTGAAACACTCAATCAGGAAGTAATATCGTGATTTGATTAGTTCTAGTGTCTTGTTACAGAATGATAACGCGCGGCCTCACGCAGCAAGTGCAATACCTCAACAAATTACAGGTCTGCGTTTTGAGTGTCTTCCACATTCTACATATACACCGAACCTCGCACATTGTGATTATCATGTACTTGGACCCCTAAAGGAGGCCAAAGATAGGAAGAAGTTCGATACTATCAGAGGCAGTGCATAGTCGATCATAAGGTTTTTTTCCTCCAGAAATTCAGGCATTAGCAGCTGTATTGAGCTTGTTGGAGGCTATGTTGAAAAGTTTTAAGTTTTCAATCTTATCTGTACATTTTATATCAATAAAAAATATTGCGGTAGCTTTATAAAAAATTTTTTCTTCCTAGCAATTATCATAAATCTGACCAAATACACAAACAAGTTTTCTGAGATTCAAAGTTTTCAACAAGAAAAACGGGAAAAAGAAGAAAATTAAAAAGAAATGCTTCATTTACATTGCTATTTTTTTTGTCCATTATATTTTGCTGATAGAGCAACAATGGTTGCTGGTTGTTGGTGTATCTCCCAGACGCTGTTGGGATGTCTGTCAGAAACTATATTAAAGAACTCTGAACAGAAAATTAGTATAGAAACTGGAGCGGATTACGACAGATAGTCTGAAAACTCAGACCGCACTCAGACTAAACAAACTTCTCTGCACCCTCCACCACAGCTAGCCTCGTTGTCATTTTTTTTCGCCAAACCGAGTCTTCTACAAGGAGTAGCAAGGGAGAGACTTTGACAAGGACTTTGCAAGCTCTGGTCAGTTATCCTTGATATCCATTTCGCTCCTTTAGAACATTCCCTTTCGCTCTCTAATCATTTAGTTGAAATAGTTTGCTCTTGTCTAGTATAGTAAAGGTCTTTAATCGAAATAGTTTGTTCTTGTCCAGTATAGTAAAGGTGTTTAGTCGAAATAGTTTGTTCTTGTCCAATATAGTAAAGGTCTTTATGTAAAAGTATAGGATTAGGTAATCTTATCTTATCTTATATCCTTCCCGTGCCGTTAGACGTCACATAGGGCTCGCAAAGTAGTTCGCCAATATTTCCTGTCTTCGGCGAGTCTTTCAACCTCAACAAAGGATTTTATGCCTGTTAACTTGGCCTCTCTTAATAATGTGGATTAGGTAATAGGCTTGGATATATAATAAGGTAATAGTCTCCCCTGCAGAGAGTTAAGTTTGGATATTTGTAGGCGTGCAGCGGGAAAATCCGTTGTAGAGACGTACGCATGCGCACTTGCATCATACGAATTGGTAGGAGACGAAGGAAGAAGCAGACGATATTAAAAGAAACGGTTATGACCGGCAGAAGTGAGAAGCCTTCAACAAGTAGATCCACAGAAGTTTTCCTTTATAGTTAGTAGTTAGTTGTGCTCTCGTAATAGTAGTAAGTAGATTTGTAGTCTGCCCTTGTAGATATTCCTAGTGGTTGTGAAGATTATCATTTTCAGGACAGTTCCTCAGATTTTTTTTAGTTTTTTTTTAGTGTAGAAAGATCTGTAAGAAGCAATTTCCGTCACCATCTTGTCGTGTGAGAGGTTTTCTCATGGCGACGTCAAGTCGCCCGGACACCACTTCGTATAATTGTAACTCCATCAATCTTTTCACATACTCCCATTCTGGCAACGCCCACACACACAAAAAATGTGCTTTCATTAATAAATCTGTTTCTCCTTGTAGTGCCCAGAGTTAGGTGGTTGTCGATTTATGTTTGTAACGCATCTATGAGGTGACATGTTCAGTTGATTTTTCTATACAATTCGCAGTCGTGTATGAACTCTACCTTAATTGTCCCCGGGTTGTGTAATGTTACACAGAGTATACCAATGTAACAGAATGAAGGCTGCTAGATCAATCACAGAGACCAAAGTCTTCAACAAGTCAGCAATTACAGTAGATGCCTAGATACGTTCATTGTGCAAATATACGCACGCAAGACGCAGCAAACACTTCGTTGTTACTTAGTCGAAATAGTTTGTTCTTATGTAATATACCGAAGGTTTCCCTATAGTTTAGAACTTGATGAAAAGTATGGCGACATAGCAAAGATAATACGTTTCATTTTGCAGACTAACTATAGTATAGACAGAGATCACCGTGGATTCTCACATATGATTTTGAAAAACGACCGCCAAATAACACTTCTTATCGTCGCTCGACTCCTCCTCCTCCCTTTTCAAAGTAGGAATTCATACGGCGTTTTTTGGTCCGCCTGCAGGCACCGTAGCTCAATCTCTAAGTCGTTTGTCACGCAATTTATAAACAAAGAATGCATTACCCCCCGACTTGATGTATGTATCAAGTATCTTTGCTCTTATCCCTGACATTTCTTAGGCTTTCATTAAGCAATTATGTATTGAACTGCCCGAACTATGCTATAGTTCATAGACAGTGTTAGTGTATGAGAAATCTCTCTCTCTCTCCTCCGTTACATAGTTGTTACTTTTTTTATAACATTCTAAAAAAAATATAGAATTTGTTAAATTCTATCAAAGAGAATTTGTTAACTTCTGTCACACATTGAATGTTAAATTCTGAGTTAAGGGCTGAAAGTAATATTGAGCTTGTTAACCTGAAATTAATACAATAGCTAATTTAGTATTATTAAATTCCACAGCCTTATTCTCTGTCTTAGAAAGTTAACGTTCAGCTGTTTTTTTTTTCATGCAGTAAAATTAATAAAACAGTTATTTTGTCATATGCTAAAATGATAGGATTAAGCAGAGGGAGGGGAGAGAGAGAGGGGGGCAAACAAATGGAGAAAACTAAAGAGCAGGACAGACGCAGAAATAAAGATAGAGAAACAGAGACGGATAAAGATAGAAAGAAACAGACATGCAGAAAGAAAGACATACATACAGATAGAAGGACAGAGAAATAATGAGGAGAGAGGCAGGGAGATAAAAAGAAACAAGAAGAAAAAGAGCCAACGCACAGAGAGAGAGAGAGAGAGAGAGAGAGAGAGAGAGAGAGAGAGAGAGAGAAAATGTTTGTAGCTAGAAGTAAAACACAGGCTGTGTTCAGCTAGTTTAAGTCATGTTTTCTGCCAAGTAATTCATTCGATAAGAAAGGAAGACAGAAAGAAAGAAAGAGAGATGGAAAAAAATAAGAACGAAGAAAGAAAGAGAGAAAGAATGGATGGATGGATGGATGGATAGATGGATGGATGGATGGATGGATGGATGGATGGATGGATGGACGGATGGATGGATGGATGGATAACTAGACTAAGGATTTTCCCGCTATTTATGAGACAACTGATAAATATATATTTATGTTTTCAGGACGGAAACCAAAGTACTGCAGTCCATTAGCAAATTTAAATTGGCTGGAGCAATCCCCAAAATCCACCTACCCCCTTCTCTCTCTCTCTTTCTCTCTTACTCTCTCTCTCTCCGACATTTCCCACTTAGAAAACACATCTTGTGGAAATTCAATTGGATATTTTCACAATAACTTCTAAACGGAGTGCATATTAATGCATAAAAACTGAGAAAACTATCTCAGAGCCCTAATTGGAATGATTATCAGCCGAGCTGGACTAGTAACTGTGTTGCTTCTATTCACTGGCTGAAAATGAACTATTTTGGGGTTTTTTTTAATTGACAACTAAAGACGAGATGGTAAAAAATGACATATATCCACATGTGACATCAGTTCACAAGTGTAAGTATGTATATTATGTATCACAGCTGTCAATTACAACATATATATATATATATATATATATATATATATATACAAGTGTGTGTGTGTGTGTGTGGATGCATCAGCAGTAGGCCATCTTGCTCACAACCGAGAGCCCTACAGGAATGCTGTTAATGGGGAAAGTTCCACAAGGGACACGCAAATGAATGAATATATATATATATATATATATATTATATATATATATATATATATATATATATATATATACAAGTGTGTGTGTGTGTGTGTGGATGCATCAGCAGTAGGCCATCTTGCTCACAACCGAGAGCCCTACAGGAATGCTGTTAATGGGGAAAGTTCCACAAGGGACACGCAAATGAATGAATATATATATATATATATATATATATATATATATATATATATATATATATATATATAGATATGACACTTCCGGCGTGACATGCAAGATGGCGTACGTTTTTTTAATGCTCTCGCTGGCATGCAGAAATCAGCGGAATTCCGCTTGATCTGTCACATATCCTAACACCCTTATCCTGGGACCTATCTAGAGGCGATTCCGGATGGGAAAAAAAAAGATATCGTTACGGAAACTCGCAGAGAAACCAACCGAGCATCAGGGATGCCAAATCCGAGGAGCTCATTCGTCGGCCCAAAGCATGTGACAAGGATTGGATTCTGGAATGTGAGAACGATGGCAGCACCAACAGAAACTACTCAGGTCATCAAAGAAATGGAGAGATACCATCTAGACATACTGGGCATCAGCGAAATGCGATGGCCAGAAGCAGGAAAAAGATCGGCGGAAAACGGTAAGTTAATAATACATTCAGGCAGAAATTATGGTAAAATCCGGGATAGGGTAGGTATTATTATGTCAAACGTAGCAGCAAAGAGCCTTGTAGAATGGGAACCAGTGAACAGTCGTATAATAAGAGCACGATACAACTTAAGACACGGAAGAATGACAACAACACAGTGTTATGCACCTACGAATGATGCAGATGATGATGTGAAAGACGACTTCTATCACCAACTACAACAAATCATCAACAAAGTCCCTAAACACGACATCCTAATTGCTATGGGGGACTTCAACGCTAAGTTAGGGAAAGATCAAACCGACGTTGAAAAAGTGATGGGGAAAGAAGGAATTGACATGGTTAATCAGAACGGAGAAAGATTAATTGAAATATGTCTAACAGAGGGCATAGTCATTGGAGGCACAATATTCCCACACAAGGAGATGCATAAAACAACGTGGATATCTCCAGATGATAGAACTAGAAACCAGATAGATCATTTTTGTATTAGAAAGCAATACAGAACATCTCTCATAGATGTAAGGGCTTATAGGGGTGCAGATGTTAACAGTGATCACAACCTGTGCATAGGGAAAATAAAACTAAAATTGAAAAGCCAAAACAAGAAATCAGTACACTGAAAGATAAACAGCCACAGCCTACAAGAAGAAAATAGTAACATTAAATTCAATCAGGAACTTGCCAATCATTTCAAAACACCCAGTGAAGTTGAGGGGATAGGTATAGATGAATTATGGAATTCTTACAGCACAGCCATAATCACAACAGCAAAAGCAAGCGCTGGACTGAAAAAAAAACAAATAGAAAAGCATGGATATCAGATAAAACATGGAAGTATATACATGAAAGACGAACAGCCAAATTAAACATGTTGAATGCAAAAACGCATTGTTGCCAAAGCAACATACAAAGAAATAGACAAAGTAAAAAGTTCAGCTGGAAGGGATAAAAGAAAATACATAGACAATATGGCAAAAGAGGTAGAAAAAGCAGCAAAAACAGGAAACAGCAAAACTTTATATAACATACAAAAGAGGCTAACAGGTACTATTACATCTAAAGAAAGACCAATCCTTAGCAAAACTGGAATCCTATTAACATAAAATAAAGACCAAAAGCAAAGATGGGCTGAACACTTCCAAGAAATTCTTAATCGGCCACACCCAAAAGAATTGTTAAACCTTGAAACTGACTTACCACCCCCACAACTAAATGTCAACCTAGATGAAATTATATTGCATGAAATTGAAACAGCTGTGAATTTAATGGCTAACAACAAAGCTGCAGGTGAAGATGAAATAATAGCTTAATGCTAAAAGTTATCAATAGTGACAACATGAGACAACTACAGAGAATGTTTAACAAGATTTGGAAAGAAGAGAAGGTCCCTTCTAATTGGGAAAAAGGAGTCATTGTTAAAATACCAAAAAAGGCAACCTTAGTGACTGTAAGAACTGGAGAGGAGTAACCTTAATATCAGCTGTGTCAAAGGTATTTTGCAAGGTCATTTTGAATAGACTTAAAGATATAGTGGATACTGCAATGAGAGAAGAAGTAGCAGGATTTCGAAAAGGGAGAAGCTGTCTCGACCAGATATTTACTCTCAGAATAATACAGAATAATACTTGAAGAATATATTGAAAAGCAGAAACCATTATTACTGAACTTCATAGATTTAAAAAGGCATTTGATAGCATACACAGAGATTCATTATGGAGAATTTTAAGTCTATATGGAATACCATCTAAAACTGTCAACATCATTAAGGACTTATACAATGGATATGTTTGTGCAGTCAAGACAGAAGAAGGGATGAGTTAATGGTTTCAGATTGAAACATGTGTGATACAAGGATGTATACTGTCTCCTTTACTTTTTGGGATTACAATAGACTTCATAATGAAAAAATGCTGCACAGGTAACACAGGTATTGACTGGGTACATGGGACAAAACTAGAAGATCTTGATTTTGCTGATGACATAAATCTTATCAGTAATAATGTGAATTCCATGCAAGAAAAAACAGATAGCCTGTCTTCAATGGCTAGCAAAATAGGACTTGAAATTAACAAGGACAAAACAAAAATAATGAAAATTCCTCTCAATCAAAATGGAAAAATACACATAGAAGGGACAGATATTGAAGAAGTCAATCAATTTGCATACCTTGGCAGCTACATAGACCAGGATGGTGACACTAAAAAGGAAGTTAAGATCAGAATTGCAAAAGCAGCATCGATCTTCAAGAACCTTGAGAACATATGGCATTCAAAAGTTATAAGCACAAAAATCAAGTTAAGACTATTCAATTCAAATGTAATATCCACCCTCATTTATGCATGCGAAAGCTGGAAAACAACTAAAGAAATAGAAAAGAAATTAGACTCTTTTGAAAACAAATGCCTAAGGAAAATACTCGGCATCAAGTGGAACGAATTCAAGAACAATGCAGAGATAAGACAGATGACTGAACAACAACCAGTCTCATGGGTGATCAGGAAAAGGAGATGGACATATGTTGGTCACTTGATGAGAAGAAGTGATCAGAGAATCCCAAAACAAGCTATCAAGTGGAACACAACAGGCCAAAGAAAAAGAGGCAGACCGCGTGAAACTCTGAAGAGGACATTATTAAGAGAGGCCAAATTAACAGGCATAAGAGAGAGAGAGAGAGAGAGAGAGAGAGAGAGAGAGAGAGAGAGAGGTTTTCCACTGTCTGATTATGGGATAAATGAAGGTTTAAAAAAAAAAGAAATGTAAAGGTACCCCTGTTATGCCATAAAGACACTTACGAGATACGGTTTTATTGTCTACATTTTCCTGGGGGTGTGGGGATTAATTTTACCCCCAGAAGAGAAAAAAAAAACCTGCCTCATTTTGAAGCGACCCCATGTGTGTGTGGGGGGGGGGGAATGGGAAGTGTCGGAGAGAGAGAGAGAGAGAGAGAGAGAGAGAGAGAGAGAGAGAGAAGGGGGAGCTGGATTTTTGGGGATTGCTCCAGCCAATTTAAATTTACTAGTGGACTGCAGTACTTTGGTTTCCGTCCTGAAAATTATGAATTACGGAGTCATCCTTACCTCTGTGTTTTATACATATATACATATATATATATATATACATATGTATATATAACTTCTTATGACCGTTGTATTAAATAAGATTTATTTTATGAATATTAAAATTACAATGAGATAAATCTCTCCATTCAATCAATACGTAATACCTGATAATAAAACACGAACGATGTTTATAAAAGTGGGGATCAAACGATCTTAAAATCTTCCCCTCTTCTCCACTTGCCTCCCCTCCCCCCAAACACATTTTCTGCTTCCAGAGAATCCTGTACGCACAGTTAAATCTCTGGACACACCCGAAAAATTTGGTTTAGCAAGCATCATTAATATTTAGTCTTATTTTCCACCTTTGCACTGTGCGCAGACGGCAATGACAGCAGAGGTATCGGAGGTGATCGTGACTTTTATCCTCATATCATCGGCAGTGATTTGTTTAAAGAGCCCTTTTTTACCCCCCTGTTCCAATTACCCCAAGCTAGGAAAACTGGAACCTGTCACTTGTGTTGGGGGTAACTGCATCTTCAGGTGTAAGTTTTTTTGCTTGGACGGCGAACTACACCATAGTGAACCATTAGATTGTCTGTGAATTCAAGTGAAAGAGATTATACGCGGATATATTGTTATAACGCGCATAGGAGTTACCATTTCTTGGAAGCAGATCAGAGGAAAGATATTTTACTTATAACGGTGTTTCAAAAAAGAGTAAAATTACATTTGCAAATTATTGTTTATATAAAACATACCTGCAACAATATTTCATTTCCGTTAAATTGTGTTTCTTACACCTAGCAACAGTAAAAAATGTTTCTTATACCTAGCAACATTAAAAAGTGCTTCTTATACCTAGCAACATTAAAAAGTGTGTCTTATACCTAGCAACATTAAAAAGTGTTTCTTATACCTAGCAACATTAAAAAGTGTTTCTTACACCTAGCAACATTAAAAAGTGCGTCATATACCTAGCAACATTAAAAAGTGTTTCTTATACCTAGCAACATTAAAAAGTGTTTCTTATACCTAACAACACTAAAAAGCTTTCTTTTCATTTAAAACGAAATGAAATTCTCTGCCGGTCAACAATTCTTCTTGTTCTGTTTTACACGTTCGGCAACCTTGGACAAGGATACCATGTGACCTCACGATTTCCGTCATCAGAAGTGAGTAGCCAGTTTCTCTTTAAGGAAAGTTATCACTGTTTAAGATGAGTACTGAAAATAACAAAACTAGACAAAATCAGAAATGACACCATCAGAACAAGAGCTGGAGTAACACCAGTACTACATTCTTCTTATCTTATATCTTTTATCCTTCCCGTGCCGTTAAACGTCACATAGGGCTCGCAAAGTAGCTCGCCAGTTTTTCCTGTCTTCGGCGAGCCTTTCAACCTCATCAAGGGATTTTTTATGCCTGTTAATCTGGATTACTTTGAAAAGTACTACATTACTTGCACTCAAATGGTTTGGCCACGTTACGCGACGATCACCAGACAGTATACCACAGAAAGCATCCATGCTAAGAATGGTAGGAAACAGAGGGAGAGGCCATCCACGCAGGATACCATTATCCATTATATGAAACAAACCGCTGAGGTTTGTTTTTCCAGAAGTCAGTTTTTCCCCTCAACACCGAAAGGTAATCGAGGAAGAAGAAAAGAGAAGACTGTTTTCTCGTTTTCAAACTGAACCAGATTTGGACTTTAAGCCTTCATATCGAGCGCAATCTGACGACCGTGTTCTGTAGTCTGGAGATCGTTCTGGTGTATACAGAATGAGTTTCTTGTCGGGAGGTGGTGGTGGTGGTGGGGGGGGGGGGGGGCGCGAGGAAAAGATGGGGGGATGGGAAGTGTTGGGAGAGAGAGAAAGCGGAAGTGGGATTTGTGGGGATTGCTCCAGCCAATTTAAATTTGCTAGCGGATTGCAGTACTTTGGTTTCCATCCTGAAAACTATGAATTACGGAGCTCTGCTTACCTCTGAATAAAATATTAGAGGAATGAATCAGCAGTCACTTCTTTGACCGAAAACATTGCAGTACTTTCCCGTGATGACTGTTTATGATTATTTTACTGATACTTTGTTGGAATTCGTCTTAATTACCTTAATTGGAAGACTGAAGTTTAATCTTCATGTTGGGTTATTATCTATAGCCACGTCGTGTAATACAATTTGGAAGTCGCTAGTATACGTGTTACAAGCTGACTAACATCTGGAAATCAAAACAACTCAGTAGGTACACGAAACTCAAGATCTTCAACTCCTGTGTAGTGCCAGTACTAACCTATGGTTGCGAGAGTTGGAGAACATCCCCAGCAAAGGAAAAGATACTAGATGCTTTTGAAAATAAGTGCCTTCGAAGAAATATTTCTTAAACAAATTGGCCTCGAAATCAACTCAGCAAAAGCTAAAGTTCTTGATCTCACCAGCAAACCGGACAACATTAAACTTAATGGCCATGCTCTTGAAAAAGTCACTAGTTGTACATACCTAGGAAGCAAGTTAACACCCGACTGCTAAATATCCGTTGGTTTCAAATCGGTTACATCAATAAGACAAGAAACTAAACAAGACTACGTACCAAACTTTATCAGAAGAGGGTCGCTGGAATTACATCGGCCACGGACTTAGAATGGAGGAAAAACGACTCCCACACCAAGCATTTACGTGGTCACCAGGGGGTAAAAGAAAGCGGGGAAGACCCAAAGACACACTAAGAAGAGTTATCACCAAAGAGTGTTCAACAATGCTCATCAGAAACACCGAAGATCTAAAGCAAGTAGCAAGGAATCGCCAGACATGGAGAGCCTTGTCCTCCGCCCTATGCGCCGCCTTTGGCCCTAGAGGATCAACTAACTACCTAAGTATACGTATTAGGTGCCTAGGAAATGGAAAAGACGTTAAGAGGGACAGCTTATATTAAACTAAAATTCTAATTACCGTAAGAGCTGCGTTAGAGAATGTCAATCGTTTCCAAGCACATGAAACAATAGAACCATTCAATCTAATAGATGGGGAATTGGTATTCCTTCTTTCAGTCTGAAGCTTTTAGATATGATGCTTATGACAAATTGCGAGACCCACTTGAGGGGTATTCAGTTAAGACAGATCACATCACGGGGGGCCGTCTGATCTGGGGACAGCCGCTTGTTGACTGAGTCAAAACCGATGACAACTGCGACACTGAGACAAAACAGACCCTCTCTGTAGTCATAGACTGTTTTACAGATTCTTTGTTTGCTGTATCGATCTTATCAGCAACACAGAGTCGTCTGTTTCATTATCTGTAGTGATTGATATTTTCTGAATAAACAGTCTGCCAAGAACAGGGCGGATTTGCTTGTTTAAGTTTCTTTCTAGTCGGGGTTTCGGGTTTGGTGGAGATAATAAATATTTCACGAACAGAACACGATTCAGTCTTCTTTCGGTATCAACGCTTTTATATTTTTTATCATTATTATTGTGACTTAGGGCAAACTTAACGTTATCCGTGTCTGTCTAAGGCCATAGTTCGTTATCTGTTTCCTGAAATGACCTTTTTTGCTCTCATGGAGTTATAAGACACTCCACCATATCAAGAGAGACACAGAAAACTCCATAACGTTGTGACGCTCTAGACTTTCGAATATCATTCAAAAAATACCCACATCCCTCCCCTCCTCTTTCCAACCTCGTTCACCTCTTTGCCCTCTCTTACTCCACGAACGTGAACTCACTCTTACCACATCAGATAAGTATTTCCTCCTCGCAGATCCTGATGCTTTTAGATGGGAAATCCTCCCCTGGTTCATGATTCCTAAGGATCTGAGAATTCCTGTCTTTCGGCATCTCTCATTTTCCCTGTCTTGTCGGAGCAGAGGCTCGGTCTCTATGGGTTTTTCTTGGCATGTTATTTTCGAAGACAGCCTAAACTATTACGAGTGCATTTCCATTCAGGCCAAAAACTGTCAAGTGCACATAAACCTTCAGGACGTTTCAGTTTGTATCTGAAGTTAAATATATAAACACACACAGTCTCTGGCAACTTTTATGTGAATTTAGCCTCTCGCTTCTCTTCTGATCTCTTCGTCCGGTATGTTTTTACATGTAGTCCTATAAGACGAAAGCCAGAATATTAAAACTGTTTTATCTCACTCTCTCTTTCACATACATACATACATACATACATACATACATACATACATACATACATACATACATACGTATATACATATATACGTACAATCATATATTGACGAAGGCAAGACAGAAAGTAATCTCAAACCAATCTAAGTAACTAAAAATATATGAAAAGACCTGTTGTTTCCTCCTAGAATTTTTAAATAAACTTTTATTTACCCCAAGACATTACCCCCAATATCACTCAAAATCAAAAGCAGTGAAGATGTAGTTCCTAAGAAAAATGATAATACCATGGACATATAAGAAAGGAAATGAAAATGTTCTAAGCGAGGCTGGTTAAAAAGAGAGAAATTACGGCAAAATTCAGAACACAGCAATCCAGATTTGTAGGACATGTTTTGAGAACAGGTAAACTGGAACGCCTAGTGACAACAGGAAAACTAGAGGGAGAAAAGGACAAAAAAAGATGAAGAAACAAGATATTTGACGGACTAAAAGAGCGGCACAGAGCTGGATCCAACTTATAGAAAGAGTAAGAGACAGTATCCTGTCATGCCTTAGAGGCACATAGGGATATGGTGTTAGTGCCCATATTTTCCTTGACCTGTCAGCATAGTTAAAGGGTGATTTGGTCAGTATCATGCCTGGCCGCTTTTCCTTCCCCAACTCCAGAAGAAGTCGGGTACCCATTTCTACAGCTGGGTGACTGGGGTGCCGCCGGCCAGATTCAACCCCCCCCCCCCCCGACCTTCGCCATGAGAGACCAGTGCACTAATCACTTCGCCACTCAGACAAAGGACGGTAGGTTGTGGAAATCAGTGACGACCAATGCCTGATTAACATGGATCACAGAGAGAGAGAGAGAAAGAGAGAGAGAGAGAGATTACCCTCACACTATGTTTCAATAGTAAAAAATATACCACGAACAATTCACAGTAATTATAGAAAATCATATGAGTAAACAGATACTTTCCTTCATATCCACCTTCCTGTTTGATCCCTACAGCATGCAGTCAGTCCATCTTGGCGACTGAATGCATTTTTTATAAACGTTCTGGCGAAATATGTGCGAGAATTAACATGTTGATGAAAGAGACAATGAATAACGATTTGTTTGTAATTTAAATGATGTCGAAAAGCTCTGACAAAACGAAATGTCTGTTTGGAGATTAAGGCAACGATAGTTGTTGTGATTAGATCTTAAAACAAATCATTTTTTTCCATTCTCAGTCCATCCG
This sequence comes from Achatina immaculata, assembly GCA_009760885.1. NCBI lineage: Eukaryota > Metazoa > Mollusca > Gastropoda > Stylommatophora > Achatinidae > Lissachatina > Lissachatina immaculata. The sequence continues at coordinate 15,003,887 of CM019702.1, forward strand.
GTGATTGCTATTGCTTTCTTTAAGACAGTTGAAATGTAGCAAAGGACACTGTGATCTGTTCGAGAACCGTCTGAAACCGTCAATCAGATCAAAACATCGTGGTTTGCTCAGTTCTGGAGCTGTGGGTGTTCCCCCCCACCCTCTATTTGTTATGCTTGAAGTGCAAGAATTGCAAGAACTAATGTATATAGTGGTAAAGGAAAGCGAAAGAACATGCTCTTGGATGGATGCTGCGGCATACGGTGGAGCATATATGGGAATGTCCCGAATGCAGTGAAGCCGGAATCTGAATTTTGAACTTTGAACTTTGAACATTGAAAGAACAGGACATAGCTTGAATAAGAAGTGAACTGAAGTTGTGATTATCTCCAAGAAAAGAGGGATCCGTAAATGCAAAATAATAGTAAATGCTACTACATTAAAGCAGGTAGACAGTTTTAAATTTCTAGAAACAATCTTGACATCAGATAGAAAATGGCTAAAGGAAATAAAGAGTAGAATAACCTAAGCTAAGATAATGTTCCAAAAGATGAATGGTATTTTGTTCAACAAATCACTGTCACTGAATATAAGGAAAAAAGGTGCTCCACATCTACATAGAGCCAGTTCTCATTTAAGGATGTGAAGCCTGGACAATTACTAAAGAGATACAGAACCGTCTGGAAGTCAAGGAAATGTGGTTTCTTAGAAAAATGTTAAGGACACCACGAACGGGAAGAGAATCAAAAGAAAAAAGAATTGAGAGAGACCGATTCGAGAAGACACATAATGACAACAGTCAGGCAAAGACAGTCTAAATTTATAGGATATGCCATGAGAAAAGGCAAACTAGAACACATCGTGACTACAGTTAGAGGGGGAAAAGAGGCCGAGGTAGACCAAGAGAGAAAATCCTGGATGAAATGGCAAGCTGTCTTGGGAATAGGACACCAGAACAACACATGCAAGCAAACACAAAACAAGGAATTGTAAAGCAGTATGACCGCCAGCGCCAGTAAGTACGGCACTCGATGGATAGATATGCTTGACGGATGATTCTGTAGAGTTTGTTTTATGTTTCTATTTATTAGCGGGTAAAGACGATTATTATTTTGCGACGGGGCTTCTATGCGAAGAAACTATTTTTTATATGTGAAAATTCAAAGATTTCTGATGGCGCAGTGACCACCCCCGAACCCGACTCGTCACGAATGGCCGATCGTGAACGTTCTCCACATGTTAAGAATACGTGTGAATAAAGGCTTTTCCGAACAATCAGTGGCGGAAAATCAGTGAAGACAGTCATCGAGAGCCAGATGAAATAATGAGTGATATCACTATCCCTATAAAATAGGTCACGTGCTCAAAGAAATAACTGTAGGGGCGAGTAAGAGGCGCCCTAAAATCTCTAAGTCCCGGCTGCCTTCTGGATAGGACAAAGTCCAAAGACTTGGAGAAAGACCGTATGGAAACCTTCAAAGGAAACGGGAAACAATTTGTTGTAATTCTCATGAACAACTATGCAAATCTACAAAAATAATCCTTAGAAAAAAAGGCAGTCATCACTCACTGGATATATAAAGGGTGGGAGGGGGGCCTTGGAAAGATCATAACAACAGGAAAGATAAATGAGAAGAGAGGCAGGGGATGATCAAGAGAAAAAACATGGACAATTTAACACGATGGCACAATGTTAGAATTCAGAATTTAGATAAGGCTGCCATAATTAAACACGTCCGAAAATGCTTTCATAGCTTCCTCGGTACGTCCATACAGTACAATGACTAATAGCAACGACTGATAGCAACGACTGATAGCAATGACTAATAGCAACGACTGATAGCAACGACTGATAGCACGTAATTCTGTTCTGACTGACTATCCTTTTTGGTTGATTTGACATCCTTGAGAAGAACGCTGATGGAGAACTATCAGAGAAATATTTTTCGCTTTCTCAATTTTCATTTTTTAATGGGAATGATAATTTCTGCTCAGTCCATTGCCTGCCCGTCCTCAACCATATCTGAATCAGCCAAATTATCCGCTCTTTCATTTCCTTTAACGCCTGCGTGGCTTAGTATTTTTTTTTTTTTAATGACAGTCAGCGGGCAGCTTTGATTTTTCTTAGCATGTTTATCGAATCACTCATTATTCATTCTTGCTAGCGTTTATGTGTCTTTACGCCGCCCAGAGAAGTAAGGGCGAGTGCCACTAGGGCTAGTCTGACAAAGGCGTCGGTGATCTCTGGGGGTAGGTTCTCTCGACCAGAAGCAAAACCGAAAAAAAACTGTAAAGCATCATTTGTGTAGAACTGAAAAGAAAAAAAAAATATAGCAGACACATAGAAGGAAAGCGCGATTGCGTATATCTTATAGAGGAAACATTTTATCATTCCTTTCAGCGAATTCTAAGTGATGTTGTGGAGGACAAGAATAGAGAAAGTGAATGGGACCAGGGTTGCTCAATTTATGGACCATGGAATAATAATATTTTCCTGGGATGGGCGGGGGTTAAATTCTTGTTGAAGACGCTTCGCATGAAAAGAGTTTTCCATCGATTCATTCTAGGATTGTACATTGGGGTACACAAGACTGAGTAACACGGCGATATTATAGCTTGGAAACTGCTATTTCTTTCTGGGTTGGGGCTCGCTTTGTTTGTTGTTTCTTTCTTCCGGGCTATACTGGAAAATTTCCCAGCTTAGTCCTAACCTTACGGTGATTAGCTAATCTTCTGTCCCTGATGAAGGTCGTTATGTCTGGTGGATTTTTAAAAATTATCCCCCCCCCCCCCGTTTTTAAAGCTATCTCTTAATAAGAGTAATATAAGACAAGATAAAATGAAGTTATTTTGTCCTCCAGGACCTCTAAGTGTTTAAAACGAGAATTCATACCTGAAGGGCGAAGTGAAAAAAAGGGGGAGGGTGGAATTATATATCCTTTGGGGGTTGCTGAAACCAAATGATAGGAGTGTGAGACTTAGATTCTCGAAAAAGAAATTGTAGAGAATTTTGTTAATTTATATTACTTTTTGCCCCTGTGTGGTACCCAGGAACTGGGCATATGCCCAGGAAGCAAAGAATAGGACCACTGTACCCTACCACGCATGATTATAAGAGGCAACTAAGGAGGGTTCGGCATAGGGCCACAACCCTATCAGGTTAAAAAAAAAACATCAGACTGCTACAGAAACAGAAGCAAGGGGAAAAAACAAATGCAGGTGGAAGCAGAAACGCATATCAGGAAACTGAGCCCATGAAGGTTGTGGATGAAAGCCAGCCACTGGAAGTCCCCAGCCCGGATGCAGACCTACTGAAACCTAAACACAAGATGCAAATAGGCAGCTGGAATGTAAGAACACTTAACCAGACTGGAAAACTAGCACAAACCATCAAGGAAATGCACAGATACAAACTAGACATACTAGGAATACAAGAAGCAAGATGGACAGGACAAGGCAGAAGGAAATTAACAACACAGCACACAGAAGATATGGTCAGGTAAACAAGATAATCACGAAGGGGGTGTTGCATTGATTATAACGAAAGAAGCATCAAGAGCATTGATGAAATGGACCCCTATACATGAGAGATTGTTATATGCGAGGTTCAACTCAAGATTCACGAAGCTGTCTATTATAGTTTGTTATGCACCAACAGAATCAGCTGAAGAGGAATTAAAACAAGATTTTTACAACACCTCCAAGCCACAGTAGAAACAGTACCCAAGCATCATGGGCGACTTCAATGCAAAAGAAGGTGAGGGAAATGAAGACAGAAGAAGAATCATGAGAAGATAAGGAATCTGAGAAATAAATGAAAATCGAGAAAGACTGCAGGTTCTGCGAAGAAAACATGATGGTCATCGGAGCGACAATTTTCCAACATAAAAACATCCATAAAGTGACTTTGAGGTCCCCAGACAAATCAGTAGAAAGCCAAACTGATCACATACTGATAAACAACAAGTGGAAACCATTACTACAAGATGTGAAAGCAAGGAAAGGAGCATATGTAGGAAGTGATCATAACCTTCTGGTATCGAAAATAAGACTAACATTAAGCAAAGTCAAAATGGGAGAACCAAGAAAGGCACACTTTGATACAACAAAGCAAAAGACCACCAAACAAGAAATGAATTCTCGATTGTACTTAAGAACCGCTTCAGTGTCCTACAAGACAAAGCAGAAATGTCCATACTAGAATTCAATGAAACTTTACAGGAAACAGCATAAGAGGTGCTGGGATATCGGACAAGGAGAAAAGAGGGATGGATAAGCAAGACCACATGGGGGGAGATAGAATAAAGAAAGGAAATCGAGAAGAAATTACTGAGCACCAAATCAAATCACAAAGGCTGAAAGAAAAAGCCGTAAATAAATATTGCAGAAAAAGACAAAGAGGTGAAGGAATTGCGCCGTCCAGATAAACGTCAATACTAGAACTTGGCAGAAGTAGCAGAGAAAGCAGCATATGCAACCGACATGAAAACCATCTATAAAATCACAAAGAAGATGACAGGCAACTTCAGCACAAGATGTGACAGTCCAATAATGACACGTAAGGGACAACTGATCAGTGGAGAAAGAGAAAAAATTGGTAGTAGAGTAGTAGAAAATGGAGACAGCAGACTTAATAGAGCAAACCAGGCGTATGCAATGCTGCGGAATATATGGAAATCTAAAAAAAACCTAAGCATGAAGACGAAAATCATGATATTTAAGAGTAAAGTTATAAATGTACTATTTTATGGATGTGAACGTTTTAAATGACCAAAACTATAGAAAACAAACGTAATTCTTTCCAGACTAAATGTTTACGAAAAATTCGAAGAATATTTTGCCAAACACCGTAAGAAACAAGATCTTGTTGGCAGAAACGCAGATGAAGCCATTGACAGCAATTATTGAGGAAAGACGCTGGCGATAGTTGGGACATGTGCTCCGGACGACTCACTACCAAAAACAGCACTAAGATGGACACCACAGGGGAACAGAAGTAAGGGTAGCCCAAAGAAGGCATTGAGAAGAACAACAGAAAGGATGCTGAGCAATAGAGGGCTCATTTTGGCAAGAGCGAAAAAAAAGGCAAAGGACAGGCGTTTATGGAAAATCCTTGCTGAAGCCCCATATTCCTTGGGCACTTGGTTCAGAGAGAGAGAGAGAGAGAGAGAGAGAGAGAGAGAAAGAGAGAGAGAGAGAGAGAGAAAGAGAGAGATTACTTTTTCAGCTGTTCATTCTATAGCTCTCCATGTGTAAAGTAACACCTAGAAGTTCAGATCGTTTCAAGCCAAAATGGTAGATGATGATGATGATGATGATGGCTTCGACCGTGTAGTTGAGGGGATATGTGGACATGTTGGACAACTCATTGTAGTGTCTTTAACATCAAAAATTTTGACAACCACTGGTTAAGAGTATCAGTAACGATGATAATAATGATGACAATGATGATGACTGTGATGATGAATGTGAAGATGATATACGTATTATTCTTAAAGTTCACCAATAACATTAGTAACACAAACGACTGCACGTGTACCCTAACATGCATGATCATAAAGGGCGAGTAATACATATGGTTATTATTTCCACAGAGACTTTTCTAACTTGGCATGGGACGTTTCTTTTCATGTGCTACACTCACGCCATTTCGTTATAACTTAGGACGATCTCTGTGAGGTACCTGCCGAGAGGTATTAGAACTATATCCAACGGTATCGATCTAATTTCACCCGATAAGGAGAATCAATGCTGTAATCTTCTAACGTCCTCGGCGATTACCTTTTCAATAAGGCACGAATATGCCATTACCGAAACCAACGGTTCTCGTGTTGTTGATGTGGATACATGAACGAACGAGTATGTCCCATAACATTTGCATGTCATGGTGGTGTCTTCACATTTTTAGGCCACTACAGCATCTGGGGTAAGGATGCCAACAACCTGTCCTCGCTGTCTTTCCTTTTCCTAGGGAAAACCCAGGTATCCATATTTCGAGGCTGGGTTGACCCCTTCCATAACCCTCGTCACCTTGAACATCTCATTAGGCTTGTCATTGGGAATTTCCCGTGCCAGGATGCTACACCATCAAACATCTCTTCTCTCTGTCCACCTCTGTGTCTTCTACCTTCCGTCTGCCTTCAAATTGTAGTATCACACTATTATGTTACTCGGGAAAACTATGCTTACTTCTTCTATACAATTGTAGCATGGCCATGTAAGTAATGATTATAGTTGTTATTATTGTTATTAACGAATATGATTATGAATATATTATAGGCATAATAGTAATATCTAATAGCAACAGAAAAAGTAAATTGGAAAATTAGAGCAAAGTACAAAAACAAACTTCCTTGACACTTTATGACTGGACGCTGACACGTGTAAACAGAATAGAATAAACGAATAGATAGTCAGAAACGAACAAGATAATGGGACATACTTAGGTAAATGACAATTGTATATAGGGAATTGATGCAGATGACAAGCAAGACACCTGTTAGCGTTAGGACGCTATTAGGACAGTATTGCACACGGTTTTTAAATAAAGGAGTGACCAACTCGGCCAGCTGACCAATTAAATATTTTGAGGCGTGGCCTATTGCACAATTGACTTACGACATATAAGTCACGGGGCAGTTTGGAATCAGACGAAGAAGTACGGAAGTACAGGAAAGAGGAGACGGGGGGGGGGGGGGGGCCCAAAGACGGAGGAACAAGGACGGTCAGTTAATAGAGACCGGTCCAGACGTAAGAGTAAGGAGCATGAGAAGGAATGAGCCCCCAAGAAGCAGAAGTCTAGAGGCTAGCGGACAAGTGAGGGGGATCGTCAGAAGTAGACGGAGAAGAGAAGAACAGCACACGGAAAAACAATCAGGGACAATGGGACGATCAGAGAGGAACAGCAGACAGAAAGGGACGATCGAGTAGGGAATCGTCCGACCAGGGACAGTCAGTAAGCAGAGGCCGGTCCAGACATCAGTGGAAAACAGTCCATGCACGATTCGAAAACGCTCACTAAGAAACACGGAGGGGACAGAAATACAGACGAACAAGAAAGAGAACGAGACGTCACAGAATCAGAAGTAGTATAAGACTGAAGATGTGGTTCAAGTAATTAAAAAGATTTGTTACTCTGAAACTTCGATAAAAGAGATTTCAGGCGAGAAATTAGCTGACCACTTGTTGCAGATCTATTAGAAAACAGAGTTCAGAATCGTCCTAGTATCACATGTAGAATATCTTGAAGTAGAGAACATTGCCGAAATTCTGTATGTAGAATATGATAGGGTTGGATATTGTGAGCCAATTATTATATGATTCAACGACGAAACTAACGAAGTTTATGTCATATTACATCTTATTTCAAGTGATGTTGTGAATTCTGAGTCGAATATCTTAATTGTCAGAATTAAATAATGCGCTGAACATCTCATCTGACTTGCTCTGATCTAATGAATGTGGTAACGTTTTGTGAAACCTGTGATGTGTTAATCAAAGAGCATCTGTAAGCTTCAATACTTATAGAATTATTCAGAACCCCTTCTTTAGTCAGAAATATATAATTCACAACCATCAATATTATACAATCTCAAAGATGAGAAAATTGTAAACGCTAATTCCTTTATGTTCTGATTTCTTGTTTTCAGCAATTGTGATAAAACTGCTGGATCTTTCTGTATCACACACATTAAATTGTAATCTCTATACCTGCTGAGAATGAAACGCTGAGAATAAAATAATGCAGAAAACTAAAGATTGGCTAAAGATACAAGAGATAAACAACACAGAAAGTCTGTTAGACTTAAGTTGTAGGAACAATTACATGTAATGAAAAATGAAAAGGAATAAACAGAGCGACTCAGATAAGGAAGTGCACGTAATGAGGTCTAAATAGCACAACACTGCAATAGTTGCAGTAGAATGAACAAATGAAAACATTCATCTTATTCGTCTTCGTATTATTATATTATTATTTCTTTACCTTCTTCTACCGCCCAAAGTCATGTCAAGTCTATATAAACCAGCACCCAGCACGCAAGTCCACGGGTTTTCTTGAGATTTTCCAAGTAGCCTTGTAGCTGTATGGAGGTGAGCACTTATTAACGTGGACTGTCGTCATTACCCCGTGATGGGAGTGACTTACTTTTGGACAGTCAGCTGATTTAGATAAAAGAGTCCAGTCTCCATTGCCCGCGGGCATGGCTGCTGTTCCGTTTCCAGGACGAAGTATGTCAGTTTACCCATTTCTGCAGAAGTTATGTGAGAAGTTTTCTGGGTCTAATCAGTGCTCATGTCCGTGGTCAGTGATTACCTAAGAAATCACCCAACAGTGCGCCCTGTGACCCTTCCAGGACAGCAACAAATTCTCTCCACCTTTCATAGTCTGCGGCCAGCCTTTGTATTGTGTCCCAGCTTTGCTGTATGCTGCTCATTTCTGCCTCTATAGTTCTCTGCCAAGTAGCCTTTCCCTCAAACTCTCTTATCCCCCCTCGGGTGTTCATCGCATGGTTTAATGAGTGTGCTGTAGTTAATCATAGAAAATACATTTCATGCAGTTACCGAAGCCAACTCGGAAGTTCGAATGGTTTAGTCAGTGCACGAACTGACCTATGGCAGGATAACGAGGAAGACCTAGACTTGGAGAAGGGAAATTATGACAGTGCTCAGAGACAAGGGATGCACATGGAAGGAAACAGAGAATAATTCCAGGAACAGGGATGACTGGAGACCCTTTATCCGTGGCCTATGCTCTCAAGGGAATGAAAGGCTATGATGATGATGATGATGATGATGATGATGAGGCAGGATAGTGGGTCATCCGAGAAGACTCTCTTGAATTGATAGTGTGTAGATTTGATTGGGTGTGTTTTAGTATGTATGTTACAGTGCTCATGCCTTAAGTGTATGTACTAGACCCCGACCACAAAAACTAGTGATCTTTTTTACCCCATCCCACCCCTTACATAGTCTTTTTGTGGCAGACGTCCTGAGAAGCGCCTATACAATATTCAAGTTAATCGTTAAAGAGTTGTGCACACACCGTCACAGTTGTAACAACAGTGAGATAGCGCATGTCTCACATGAGTGGCTAAATATTGCGCCAAGATGTAAGATTACCATATTGGCTTAATTCCACACAGACGTAAGACCCTGAAAATATTACACACTTCTCAGGCAACCCAGGTAAAACCAGTTCTCAGCGACGGATGAAACTTTAATTTTCAACAATTAATCCAGCTTCTCAACAAGACTTTTGTTTAATACGTGCAACCAGATGATGATGGAAAAGCGTGACTCTGAACGATATATATATATATATATATATATATATAGAGAGAGAGAGAGAGAGAGAGAGAGAGAGAGAGACTATCACACTAACTGCACTGATATGCAGAACACAGTTCCAGGCAGCCCCTAGCAATAAGTTCATTCGGAGCCGTGAGAAATACTAATAACTAAGAATTACTACTCTCCAACTACAAACTAACACAGCTGATAAGAACGACACTACCACTTCTCGGACGATAACACCGACCACTCCAAATCCAGACTAACTAGCGAGCCAATGTTTCTGGCTTCAGTTTTCACACAATACACGCGCGAAGCACGTTGCACTCCTATCTGTGCATAATATTTTAAGGGAAACTATAATGAAAAAAAGAACAATTGTGAAACAACAATTCAAGGGCGTTAACTTCCAAAAATTTAATAAGGGTTGTTCAGCTTATCCAGGAGATATTGTGCTACATTTTTCCTAGTCAACAGGACGTTTTTAGATCAGCGGACCGTGACAAGGAGTATTGTGGGCCTCGCTGAAGTCCCAAAGCAGCAAAAGCAAATACAATATAAAAAAAATATTCTGCATTTTTCACGCAATGCGTGGCGGCAGACTGCACGGTTGGCAAAGCCGCAGAATTGTAGGTCACTTTATTAGTATGTCCGCAGTGCGGCTATTGGAGAAAGGATGGTCCAGACAGCGTTTCTTCCAGCATCAAACAGAAATGTGACGTACATAAAAAGACGGCATTGCTTTTGAAGTGCGACACGGGCGTCTTTCTGGCCGCGTTGCTGAAACATGCAGTTTTACAAGGTAATTTTATTGTGCGAGGGAGGAGAAGTGAAATATTATTCTCAGCAGTTGTGTTTTAGTTTAAAAATCATATTTCATTGGCTTGAGAGCGGTTATTTTGTACTGATGCTGTGTGTAATTCGTACTGGATTAATCAATGGATTCCGTTAACCCACGTAGTGATTGTGGAGACTTTTCAGATAACCTTTTTTTATTACTTAAACTTTAATACTTTAGACGCTAAAATGGATCGATTTGTGAAACGTAAGCCTTTGACTTCGCGCAAACAAATTGATAGTAGCGGCAGCGAAAGTCACTGTCATCGAGACGACGTTAACGTTGAAACTTGTAAGAAAACTAAATACGCTCGAAAATATGATGTGGAGTATATTAAGTACGGTTTCATTCCATCAAAAAATGACCAAAATCTGCCACATTGTATTATTTGTTTGCAAATCCTCTCTAATGATGCAATAAAGCCGACGAAATTGCGTCATCTAAGTACACGACATCCAGATCTACAGAATAAAACCATAGAAATTTTCGAACGTAAAGCCGAGGAATATAGTAAACAGAAGACAGTGTTAGAAACAAGAGCCACTCTCATCGAAAATGCTCTTAAAGCATCGTACCTGATTGCCCAGAGAATCGCAAAATCAAAGAAACCGCACACGATTGGGGAAGATCTTATCCTGCCAGCCGCTTTGACATTTGTTCGGCTCGAAATACGCTATAAAACTTAAAAGCATTTCCATCTCAAATGATACTGTCCGCAGAAGAATATCTAAAATGTCAGAGAACATTCTCGCACAGCTAACTGAACGATTGCAATCTACTAAGTTTGCTATTCAGTTTGATGAGTCAACTGACATCGCCGGCGAGTCACAGTCTCATGTTTATGTTCGCTATTGTTGGCAAAATATTACGCAAGAGGAACTTCTTTTTTTGCAACTCACTGCTAGCGAGAACGACGGCCGATGAAATATTTCGTGTTTTAAATGATTTTTGCACAACTTTTGGACTGCAGTGGACGAACTGAATCGCTGTTTGCACCGACGGTGCTGCCACAATGACCTGCCGCAACGGTGGTGATGTAACTCGAATAAAGCAAGTGTCCCCCGAGATTGTAGGTACCCATTGCATGATCGATCGTGAGGCACTCGCTTCAAAGAAGTTGAATGAAACGCTGGGATCTGTACTCGAAGACTGTGTTCCGATTGTAAACTTTATAAAATCTAGAATAGTGAACAATCGGTTATTTGCTCAACTTTGTACTGAGTCAAATGCAGAACACAAGCATTTCCTATTGCACTCGGCTGTGCGTTGGCTGTCCAGAGGAAAAGTTCTTGCAAGGGTGTTTGAGCTTCGTTTAGAATTGTTGCAGTTTTTGATAGAACACAATCTCGACCTGGCGTGTAAGGTCGCTGATATTGAGTGGCTTGCCATGCTGGCATACCTTGCTGACATTTTTAGCCTTTTGAACAGTTTGAATATACCACTGCAGGGTAAAGATACCAGTATACTCAAGATATACGACAAAGTTGGTTGCAGCCTTTAAGAAGAAACCATGACTTTGGCGCACGCAACTCGAGAACAAATTACAAGACATGTTTCACTTGTTCTGTGAATGTATTGAGTGCAGTGAAGGTAATGGCGATATTCTGGAAAGGGTCAATGGTGTAAGAAAACGGGATCTGGCATCTCTTGCTGAGTATTTTGACAAATATTTCACGCCCGAAGACATTACAGTGCACGACTGGATTCATAATCCTTTTCAGTGTGCATTCTCTGAATTAACAGGTCGTGCACAAGTAAGAATTAGCGGAACTGTCTAGCGATCGCACATTACAAATCAAATGTAACGACCCCGCTGTGGATATCTCATCATTCTGGTCCAATGTTTGGCTGGAATATCCATTTTTGCCAGCCCTGGCGATGAAAGTTCTTCTACCTTTTTCAACAACTTATTTATGCGAAGTTTCATTTTTGCATTGACTGCCATGAAAACTTAATATCGTTCAAGAATGAACGTGGAGGATGATCTTCGAGTGTGTTTGTCACAAATTCCAGCCAGAATAGACTGGAAACAGTGCCATCTTTAAGGTAAATGAAAAGAACTTTTGTCTAGCAATCAATATGCAGTTAAATATGCAGAGAACATATTACATAATACTTTATAAAATTAGATTTATACCTTGCTGAAATGTACTTTATGAGTAGGCCGCAAAAATATTTGACGTTTAAATGTGGGCAGTACAGCAAAAGGGTCTGAGAACCGCTGGTTTAGATTTTTTTGTGTGTTTTTGTTGAATTCCTGGAGGAAAGACTAAAACACTAATAGTGTCGATGTAAAGAACCAAACTTGTACTTGTACAAACTCCCTGTAACTGCTAGCTGGTATTCTTTGCCGCCGATGCTGTAGAGGTATTGAGGTACAGCATCGTATCGGCGTGGGGGACGAGTTATGGCAGCTACTTTTTCAGTCCCGGAGTACAGCTAAGAAACAGCTGGTGTGCAATGCTTCTTTAGCAAACTCCACCACCATGGGGACTATGGTGAGCCCTGTCCTGTTAGCCAGGCTAGGCCTGTTACTGGGGATACCATTGAGGAGGTGGGACAGGGTCTTGATCAGCTATGGTCGCTAGCCCTAACGCTGACATATCATCTATGGGTGGCCGATTTACTCATCGAACATGCGTCTTCACGCACGCAAAGAACCAAAATAAATTACAAGCATTACAGAAGGATGTTAACACGCTGCTACCAGTGGATCACTAGTGGATGTAGCACACCCTGACTACAACAAACTTTTAACCGAAATATCAACTAAAAGTATACGTTACATAACACATATTTTACCCAGTATTTGACAATAGCGAAGACTGGATACATACAAGTGGGAAGAAGTGAGATTCTATGTGTATAAGATTTCCAAACCATGCAACTGTTTTCACAAAATGGGTTTCTCTGTAAAGTGAAAACTGTCGTTTAATGTTGTATTACGATGGTTTTACCGATTTACGTTAAAATGTGCTTGTACGATAAGAACCGTCTCTCTTTTTAGACACACCAAAAATAATGTGAGAAATTTGCTTAGCAATCCCTCTACTATAAGGATTGCCCTATTTTTCAGACAGTATCAAAATAATGAGAGAAATTTGCATTAGGACATCTTGCAAATGATGACAGATCAGACGGTTGTATGACAGAGTTCGGCACATGTGACAGGGGTGGAAGCGGCTGTAAACGAAGATTTCATTTTGGAAGCCTGGAAACTGATATATATGCATATATATATCCATCCGACCGGGGCATAAACAACACCAACTATTCATTACAACAAGTGTAAAAATCACGTGCACTAGCATCGTCCTAGATAAAATGTTAGGGCATTTTTAAAAGTGTCAGCATGACCCAGCAGCTATCTTGCCGATTTGTGCTGCATCTGCAAGAGGCATCCTTGGTGAACATTGCTCACCTTCCAATCATTTTTATTAAAATGGTTTAGGGGTATTTTTGTCATTTGAAAAAACACTATGCCACCGCGAAGGCGTTTTAGCACCTTTGAACGCCATCGGGTCATAACCTTGGTTGAAAGCGATTTATCTGGCCGTGAAATTGCACGGCGTTCGGGGATGTCCTATTCTACCATCCAAAGGCATTTGTAGCGATTTCGCGCAGCCGGAGGACTATAAGACAGGCATTGTTCAGGCCGACCTCGTTGCACGAGTAGACAAGATGACAGATACCTGCAGCTGTCAACATTTCGTAGCCGGACAGTAACGTCCTCCACTCTGAGAAACCAGCTAATGAATATGGCAAACGTCAATGTTAGCGACAGAACAATTCGCAGGCGTTTAAGAGAATCTGGGCTGGCTTCACGACGACCAGCTAGAGTTGCCTGGTACCGTGGGGTGAAATTATTTTCACAGACGAATCCCGCTTCAGTATGTCCTTCAGTGATGGCAGAATCCGTGTTTGGAGAATCCCAGGGGAACGGTTCCGTGACGCCACTATCCAAAAGTGGATCGTTACGCAGGAGGATCAGTTATGGTCTGGTGTGGCATCAGCAGGCATTGCAGGACTCCGCTCCATGTCATTCATGGCACCCTAACCGCCTAGCGATACCTGAATGAAATTCTGCAAACCATTGTCTGGCCTACCTTGCAAGTCACGGGTGCAGGAGCAATCCTACAAGACAATAACGCAAGACCACATCGGGTCGTATCGTAGAAGATCTTCTTCAACAGCAAAAGATCATTAGAAGCGATTGGCCAGTTCGGTTGTCCGATCTGTCGCCCACTGAGCACATTTGGAATGTCCTAGGCAGACTGGTTTCAACAAATCATCCTCCACCTGTTGATGTCACCTTGCTGACCCTTTTCCTTCAAAAAGAGTGGCAGGCCGTTCCACAGAATGTCCTAACCCTGGTTAACTCAATGAGGCAATGGTGTGTCGAATGTCTGGCAGCGAACTGTGGCCACACGCGATACTGACATGTTTGTTGTTTGAAGACCACTCTTGTGAATTTTTGGACGAGGGGTGAGTGATTTCACCAGCTTGCTGTATGTGTATTCCTATTCTGATTTGCAAATGAAATAATTGAATTTGTTCGGTTTTAAATGCTGTTTTCTTTGGTACTAATGGCTTGTTTGTTAGTCAGTTGATTTTATTTTTGTAAGAATTGAAAAAAACCAGCCCTTAACTTTTGTCTAGTGTATATATATATATATATATATATATATATATATGTGTGTGTGTGTGTGTGTGTGTGTGTGTTGCATTTTTGTTTTTGTTTTTCAAATCCTAGCAACAAACAAATCTATCCTTCTACTTTTGCCTGTGATACAGGTGGACATGGAAAGAAAGTATGAGGAAGGTTATAAAATTTAAATAAAAGATATGAATGTAGAAAGTAGAACATTCGTAACAGGATGAGAGAACTGAGCAAAGAGATGATTTTAGTAAGACCAGCAGCCCCGTCATCAGCAAGAAAACGGCATAATTGTGTGTTGCTTCAACTATCAACGTAGCACGGAGTAATACATAAGCCTGCATGATGATGGAAATATAATAAGAAGAAGTGGCATCTCCCAACAATTTGGATATTATCTTTTTATTAATGGCTTCGGATTATGCGTGCAGTTTATCATGTTTTTTTTCTTCTTCGACGTTATATGTCACATTCGCACAGAAAATAGTTTTATTAGATCACCTATAATGCGAAGTGGCAATTTCACGCTGATAGATGGCTATGGTGCACGCATAAGGTGGAGCACGGAAATCTGGCATTAGAAGAAAACCCACCCAAAAAAACGGCATTTTTATGGTAAATTTGCCGTGGGGTTGGAATACGGGATTGGAAGGTATCTTGAATTTGACCTTTTTTAGTGGAACTGTGCACCAAAAGAATCTAGCATATGCAGTACAAATACTTTCATCTTGTACATTTCCATTTTCTTTATCAATGAAAAGACTATTTTGTACTGTTTTTTTTCCTATACTGTGTGACATTTATTAAATGACTGATTTGCCTGCATTTTCGATATATTACCTTCAATACTTTTTTCGGTACTTGAGAATTTTATTTCTCTTTCTCTCTATCGATATTTTAACTCCCAAGATGAGTCTAAAATTCACGGAAATAGATTTTTAAAGTTCGTTTACTTGCAGGGAAAGGTTGGACATATTCCGGAAATGACAGAAAATTTTCATGACAATACAGCACACATGAAATGTGCCTGATGAAAATATAATACGAGGAAATTAAAAACCTGGCTGTAAGAGACGGTATATTAACCCAACATTGCATTGGTTATCTAACAACTGAATTGGACACGGTATGAACATTAGACCAGAGGCTTTAAACCTATAGAACCACATATCACAAGTAGTTATCTGAACGTTATCAGGTGGTCCGTGGCTGTGATATCGAATTGGTATTAAATGATATCTTCTTCTTCTTCTTCCTCTTTGAGCAGCTGCCGAATCCAGCAGCATTCCGGGCCATTGAAGCCTGTTGCTGCAGATAAGACACATCTCCATTCCTCTCTGTTCTTGATCTTATCTTGTCAGTTGTCTCTCCCAAGAGCGCGTATATCTTTTTCTAGGTTGTCTCGCCATCGTTGTCTAGGTCTACCTCTCTGTCTATCCCCTTTCATCACTTCTGTATAGGCGATCTTTGTCTGTCCTCCTCCATTCTCTCTAAATGCCCTACCCACCTCATAATTTTCATAGTTGATGTTATAAGCGGAGAGTTATACAGCGTGTAGATTTCTTTGTTACGTCTTATCTTCCACTGTTGCGTTATAGGGTCTCTTACTGGTCCATACATTCTTTTCAGGATTCTATTCTCAAATGTTTGTATTTGGTTTTTCATCTTGTTTAGTTGTATTCCGTGTTTCTGAACCATATAGTACAACTGGTCTAATCTATATCTTATATATGTTTAGTTTAGTGTTGTAGGATAGAATTTTTGATTGTAGCAATTGTCCAGGAGCAAAATGTGTCTTGTTTTCATCTTGTATTCTATCCCTTATCTCATCACTTAAAATGTTTTAGTTACTGGATATTATTCCTAGGTATTTACTGGAATCTGCTCTTTAAATCTTTATACTTTCTATTTGGATATGATCTTCGTGTTTATCTTTTGATCTTGCTATTCTCATGTATTCAGTTTTCTTCTTGTTTATCTTCAGTCCCACTTTTTTTTGCTGCTTGTTCTTTCAGATACTTAAAGACTTTAGTTGTATCTTGTAAAGCTTCTCCTACTATATCTATATTGTCTGCATGTCCTAATATTTTCGTTATGTCATTTTGTGGTTTGTTCTTCATCTATTGTTCTTATAATTTTTCCCCAAGACCAGACTGAACAACACTACGGGGGGGGGGGGGGGGATCTCCTAGCTTCAGACTTGTTCTTATTTTTAATGATTTTGATTTTCTTCCTTTATGTATCATCATGTTTTCTGTGTCTTCTATAAATATCTTAATTATATTTATGAGTTTTCCTGGAAAAAAATCAAGCTCCTTCATTATGTTCCATAGACTATTTCTGTGTATGCTGTCGGATGCCTTTTTGAAGTCTGATTATCTACTGAAAGAAACACTCAAGGGACCATTGCATTGCGATATTACATAAAAGATGGTTGTCCGCAACTTATATTTATTTGAAAGAGATTTCATTGAATGTAAAAATATTGGGAACCACTTCGTTAGACAACACAGAGCACAGATAGAGGAATGCCGTGGAATCCCACGATCCGCGCACACTAAAAGACTGATAGCGTAAATCAAAAGTATTTTTCTCTGAGCCCATTGTGCTTCCCATTTTGATAATTAAACTACGGAGCAGAACAAAACACAGCTTCCCTTCAACTTATTTATCAACGTTTTTCACAAATGATCACTTAGCCAAGACTTATCCTGTCTAATATCGTTCTGTTCTTTGCTCTAAACCTCGCCTTTCTAGCCTCCACGCGTCAGCCCCCAGCTCTTAAAGCCCACTCGGTCTGCCCTATAAATTGAGCGTTCGTGACCCAAATCGGATGACATTATCAGAGCCAACGCTAAACTGACCGTGAGTTGTCTGAGCTCTGTCAAGTTGTCCGAATTAAAGCAAGCAGCCAAGTATAAAACACGAGTGTGAGGCCAGGACCAAAGTGAATGCCATTAACGAACAAGTGAATTTCTTTTAGAGGTTTTTTTTTTCAGAATAGAGATTCGCGCCCAGCCCTCAAACATTACTTCCATCGGTGCCCCTGCGGTGTAAGAATCAGCGAATGGAGCTCCACCACGCTTCAAGCAAACGGGGAAATGAAATAAGGAAAAAGCGGACAAGCTTGATTTTAACCGGGGCGTTTTCTCTGATGAATCAGGTATCCAGGTTCGGTCTTGTTCGGGAAATGAAATGACCTGGGAATATTTGGGGCCGGATGCCTTTTATTTCAGCATTGTAATTTCCGGCCGTTTCCCCTGCTCTTTTTTGTTGTTATTGTTGCTGTTGTTGTTGTTGTTGCTGTTGAAACGGAGGACTGAAAATGACTGAGGTTCTCTGCTGGTTTCCTTGTCAGCTAGGACCGCTGATTCTTCTACTAGAAAAGCTTTTAAAAGCTGACGTACTAATGGGAAATAGCGAATGATATGGCATAGGTATATTAAAATAGTTTTCACTGGCAAAAACGGGTTTGATATTTAACTTTTTTTTTTTTGTTCAAAAGAAGTACACGTTACTACCAAATGTGACGGACGCTTCGTTTTGGCAATCAGACACTCATGACCAAGACCCTGTCCCACATCTCCCTTGGTGCCCCAGTAACAGGCCTAGCCTGGCTAACGGGGCAGGGATACCTATAGTTAACATGGCGGGTGGAGTCTGATAAAGAAGCATTACACATCCGATGCTTTTTAGCTTCACTCAGCTGCTGAACAAAATAACCGTCATAAACCGCTCCCAAGACAACACCATGCTGTGTTCAAAATCCTCATCGCATCGGCTACATAAGCGCACCAGATCGCAGTTCTATAGAAGAAGAAGAAGAAGAAGAAGAATCAAGTGTAAGTGAATGCTAGTGCATTTTTTAAAATTAGGTACATGAATGTAGATTATTCCAAGTTGAATTACGTGTAGGACTTGTGGCCTTAATCAAAGGCAGCCATCACATTTCTGATTGAAGCAGGCTTCGTTAAGTACCACTAAATCTAAGACAATTATGTGAAAGCTGTATTGAACAGCTGAGACTCATCATCAGTCATAATCATCATTAGTCAGGCGTTGATGGTCATGCTTTCCCACATTCATTCATTCATTCATTCATTCAGCTTTCCGAGTCATTTCGGCCATTAGCTGCAGACAAGACGAGTCCCCATTCCTCTCTGTTCTTAGTCTTCTCCTGCCAATTGTTCACTCCGAGGGCTTGTAGGTATTCTTCCAGGTTGTCAAGCCACCGTTATCTTGATCTGTCCACAGCTGAGAATATAAAATGGTATACAGCGTGTTATTAAACAAACAATAAATGAACGATACCATTTTTAGAAAAAATGAAAGAGCTTCAAAGAAAATTAACATCTTATAATCTATATTAAAAACTCTAGGCAACATCTAAGAAGATATCACGTAGAATAAAACTAGTTTGAACTTTCAACAAATTCAGCTTGCTGCTCTCACAGGCCTGCCTGGAAAATTGAATGATTAATAAGAAATGACCAGAAAATACTTTCGAAATGTAAAGTCATGATTACGTTTTTAAACGGGTAACGTCACTAAAATTTCTGAAATTCTTTTGGTTTGTGTACTGTAATTTGTTCCACTGTAAATCGATATAGTTTCAGTTATAAACACCATACATTCAGGACTGTAATAACTCAAAATTTCATCCCAACTTCTTCCGTGCCGACAGGAAAAAATGCTGACGTCCATTTCGTACCACGAAAAATGCGCGGTGCTGTGATATTTTTGGGGTATAGTTGAAAAAGTGAATTAACAAATTATTTCCATGTTACACAATTATACTTATTATACATCCAAAAAAAAAAGTGAATGAAGATTCCATAAATGCAGAGGTTTTTAAGAAAAAAATAACTGGTGAGAAAATAAGACCAAATTTTCAGCCCACCCCCCCCCCCAAGAAAAAAAATTATTATGACACAAATAAAATTGTTTTTTACTTACCATTAGAGCTGTAAATATCCATTTGTAAAACTTGACACGGCAAGGTTTCCCAACTAATACTGTCTTAAATAACTCACTACAAGCAGTTTTAGTCTTTCTAGGAGGTCGAGAACTACATGGGATACATCCAGCAACATGTCGGAGGGCGTGTCCATTTTTCGAATATGCTCTAACAAAATTCACAAATCTAAGTACAAACAAACTCAAATATGCCGGCCCTTCTGCCCACACTGCTGCAAACAGGATGAAGGATAAATCTGACATGCGAACCAAAATGTGAATTGCATTTATACGAAACAAAACATGTGCCAGAATTCTGGCGTATGGCACCAAATAAAAAAATTGGCTCTGGCAGTATACTGGCATAAGGCACGGAAAGAGTCAAAGCGTCTTTATATCTGTCATGTGGCAACTCTTATGCCTACTTGCGCATAAAATAAAATACAGTAGTTGTATAGGTTTAATGACGCCACAATGGATCTGACGGTTTGGTTGGCTGAGAGGTTAGTTAGGCGCTCGGTATGCTAATCCGATGTTACCGGTTCAAGTCCCAGCAGTGGGTTTTTTTTCTGGTACCACCACACCAGAAGGGCCCCGGGGTCCACCCAGCCTCTAATAAATGGGTACCAGTGAAATCTTGGAAGGTAAATGTGGCCATACTTGATACTGACCACATCACACCTTCATGTGCCGATGATCTGGGAAATACGGGCCTAACACCGTATTCCCCCATATTCCTTAATGGTATGGAACAGAACTTGTATCTTTACTTTAGCGAATCTATTCACAAAACACTCTTAGGTTTTTAATCTTTTAAAAACCACGGAAATAACATGATTAGTATCATGTCTTTTAAAGTTTTTGCTTTCCACGTAATAAAATTCCCCTCTCTTCTCCCCCCACCCCCTCACAGAAATCATCCCTTAATATCTCTTCATTCAAAGCGTATTTCAATCTATGGCCCCAAAACAGGTGATGAACATGCTGAAATCTCCTGAACCCAAACCAAGCGTCATCGATCACTGTCTTTGCCACGTCCAACATAAACAGAGTGATCCCCTCAAGAGTTTAGAAAGAATACATCCCTGCAAATCACATACAACCCAATTCTGTAAAAAAAATACCTCAGATACGAAAATATCAGCAGGAGGAAATAGAGATGGACAGGACACACACTTCGAGAGCCTGCCACAAACATAATTAGGCAAGTTCTCACCTGGAATCCCCAGGGAAGGAGAAAACAAGGAAGACAAAGAAACACCTGGCGAAGGAGCGTGGAGCAGAGATCTGAAAGATCGTCTGTACCTTAAGACTGACATAAGAAAAGGCCCATGACAGAAATAAATGGAGAACCCTTTTTGATGGCCTGTGCCCCAGATTGGGGTAAAGAAAGCGAGGATAGGAATCACGCGCGCGCGCACGCACGCACACACACACACACACACATATATACTACAGTACTTGACAATCTATATATCACCATCAAGTATTTCCTAAAAGAACACATCTTTTTCTTTCTTTTTTTTAAATTTAGCTTTCTTTCCTAGGCAACTAGTTTTCTCTCTTTTCATATTTCAGTTGTATTTATATTTTCAGTATCTTTACTTGTACATTCATTGATTTCCTCTCTGCTTTGGTCATTATTGGTTTATACGGGCTGATCGAATTCTCCCTTGTACCCAGAGGTAAGTTCTAGGGTTCTCGTGTTATCGCGTGTCTCTCAGGGCGATCTCTCTTATTCCATGTTTGTCCGTCGTTCGGGGATGCTCAATTTTCTGTCTGTGCCTAACTGAGGGCTCTCTTATTTTATGTCTGTACTTTGTTGGGGTTTTTTAAAGTCCATATTTGTATCTAATCACGGGCTGTTTTATTTCGTGTTGCACCTAGTTGTGTGCTCTCTTATTCCACGATTGTCTCTAGTTGTGAGCTCTCTTATTTCATGTTTGTTTATAGTTGTGTACTCTCTTATTCCACTTCAGTCTATAGTTGTGTAGTCTCTTATTCCATATTTGTCTATAGTTGTGAGCTCTCTTATTCCATGTTTGTTTATAGTTGTAAGCTCTCTTATTCCATGTTTATCTATAGTTGTGTGCTCTCTTATTCCATGTTTATTTATAGTTGTGTGCACTCTTATTCCATAGTTGTGTGCTCTCTTATTCCTTGTTTATTTATAGTTGTGTGCTCTCTTATTCCATGTTTATTTATAGTTGTGTGCTCTCATATTCCATGTTTTTATCTAGTTGTGTGCTGTCTTATTCATTTCAGTCTATAGCTGTGTGCTCTCTTATTTCTTATTTGTCTATAGTTATCTGCCCTCTTATTCCATGTTTTTTTTGGGCTATAATCGTGTGCTCTCTTATTTTGTGTTTGTCTATAGTTCTGTGCTCTCTTATTCCTTGTTTTTACCAAGTTGTGAGCTCTCTTATTCCACAGCAGTCTATAGTTGTGTGCTCTATTATTTCATGTGTATATATAAGTATGTACTGTCTTATTCCACTTTAGTCTGTAGTTGTGTACTATCGTATTTCATGTTTGTCTATAGTCTCTTAGTCCATGTTTTGCCTTGTTATGTGGTGTCTTATTCTACTTTAGTCCATACGTGTGTGCTCTCTTATTGCATGTTTGTTTTTAGTTGTGTGCTCTCTTATCCATGTTTGTCTCTTGTTATGTGCTCTCTTATTCCATTTTGGTCCTTAGTTGTGGGTTCTTCAATTTATGTTGTCAGTATTTGTTGACTTGTATTCTGTTTTTTTTTTCTGTGAGCTTCCTTATTTCACGTTTTAATAATTTTGGGCTCACTTCTTACTTGTTTGTACCTAGTTGTATGATCTCATATTCCGTATTTGTCCCTAGCTGCAAACTTTTATTTCCTGTTCGTTTTTATGTGTTGGCGTTCTTATTTATCGTTTGTTCTCCGTTGTGGGCTCTTATTTTCTTTATTTGTCTCTACATATGAGCTCTCTTATTCCCTGTCTGTCTCACTCTCTTATTCCTTGCTTATTTCATATTGTGGAGTATTATTTACTTTTTCTCCCCCGCCCTCCCCCCGATTTCTGACTCATATCTGGCACCCTTTAGCTGGTTCTCTTGTTCCTTGTTTGTTCCTCATAACTCTCTATTTTTTTTTTGTTCTTTTCTGTTCCTCATAGCTTGCTTTTCTACTTCCGAATTCTCTGCCATGGCAGACTGTCTCCTGTTCCAGTTTATCCTTCCTGGTGATTGTTCATAGTTTCTTTATCTGCTGCAATGGACAGCTCTTGCTGTCCTTGATCACTTATTGCATGTATTTCTCATTCCCTGTAATGAGTTTACGTTAATATAGTGGCTCTCACCATTTTTTTTTGGAGGGGGGGGGGAGGGTGCCAAGAGAGCAGCTGATGTGGGCCCTTCATTAAGAATGAAGCACAAAAAAAAAAAAGACCACAGATGTGCTAAGACTTTTTTTAATGAAAAAAAGAAGAAACACTAGAGAATAGATAGATGACTCCATTCTGATTTCTAATCTGTCCCTATACATACAGGCACCCGTACATGCAGTCTCGATTCCCCTCATGTTGAATGTTGTGAATTTTATTAGCTCTTCGGCACTCATACTCTGGTAAACTCTGATCATGTTTTTTTGTGTAGTTCTCGGTATTTGCGATTTCTTGCCTAACAGTGCGTGAAATCTGAACAGTTCATGTCTCAAAGTGTGCAAGGTATAGAAAGTATCATGTATAAAAGTGTGCAAGATTTTGAAGGTTTCATGCCTAAAAAATGTGCAAAATTTAGACTGTTTCCTACCTAAAAGTGCAAGAATTAGAATGTTTTATACTTCAAAGTGTGCAAGAGTTAGAATGTTTCATACATAAACATTTGCAAAATTTAGAATGCTTCATGCGTGCAGGTGTGCAAGATTTAATTATGTATTTAATTAAGTATGATTCATACTTCAAAGTGTGCAAGGTTTAGAGTGTTTCATGCATAAAGATGTGTAAAACTTAGAATGTCTTATACATAAAGATGTGCAAGATTTTGAATGTTTCATGCATAAAGTTGTGCAAGATTTAGAATGTTTCATATATAAAAGTGTGGCAGATTGTACTAGTTTCATTTATAACATTGTGTGAGATCTACAAAGTTTCATATCTAAAAGTGAGCAAACAATTAGAAGGTTCCATGTCTAAAAATGTGCAAGATTTGGAAAGTTTCATGTTTAAAAGTGTGCAAGATTTGGAAACTTCCATTTCTAAAAGTGTACAAGATTTGGAAACTTCCATGTATAAAAGTGTGCAAAAAGTTTTCACTTATAAAAGCGAGAATGAAATGAAGTTATATATACATACTTTACTTATGGCCTCTCCTCCCTGAATATAAACAAGATAGAACAGCAGGTATGCTCAGTGATTAGAATAGCACTTTGTGTGGCAGGGGAGGGAACGCACACTGACAATTTTATAATTTTTTCTTGAGACTTTGGTCTTTGCTGAACGTATTGACAAGGCTGACATCAAACTCATTTCCCATAACAGCACAAGAGATCATGTGACACCTCGAAATGGACAAGGAAATCTGTAAAGGATAAATCCCATTCCATTTGGTAAGAGACGAACCTCGAACTTCCATCAACCATTACCTGAACTCCTGCTGAGTTTCCAAAAGCAACAAGGACGTCTCCCTGAAATCAACGAGAAGACAATTTTTGGTGAATTCGAAAGGGAAATAATTACATTTCCTTGATACATTTCCTTATAATTGATTACCTCGGCATAAAAATAAACACCTAATTACCATTATCTGTCTGACTATATAAAACAAACCACACCGTGTCATATCTAATTCATTCAGAACTGTCTGCCAGCATCCAATCATATAAAAGGTAATCCCGCCTTCTCACTTTTTAAAAATTCTAACAGACACAAATAACATTACCAGACACAAGTACTGAAACCTGAAAATCGTGGGGGGACAACCCATATTCATCACATTACGGGCTCTTGTTTTGAATTTTGGACAATCACAGGAACATACTACAGAGTGGATGGATCCATTATGGAAATTGCTTTCCAACGTTTCCGATCAGATCCGGAATGATTAAACAAAAAACAAAAAAAAACAAAAACAGGTTCGGCAAGACGAAATACAGAAATTTAGCAGCAGGAACCACTCCTTCCCAGTCCATCTTTAAATCAACATTTTCCGTGGCCAGATATGAGCACATGTTGGATCCTTGAACAACGGCAGAGAATGGGCACTTGAGACTAGGCTGAACAAATAATGCAACATGAAAATGAGAAATGGCTGAATATTTTACCTTTCACAATATAGATCCACTGATGAGAATTGCCTTACATTAAAAAAAAAAAAGAAAAGCTGAGAATATCTGAAGAAAAGGAAAACAAAAACAAAACAAAACAAAACAAAAAGAAAAACACCGGGAGTGATGAAAAGGGAAAGGATTAATTCTGAGAAAATCAATAGCATTTTAAAAAAGAAAATAAGAAATGAAGATTTCGAATGTGTTCCCCTGACAGCCGTTTATTTATGACGGAAGGGGACGTCAGAGAAATGACAATTTTATAAACTAAAACAATGCACTAATTATAATTAGACTAAATTTAGATGTTATATTCTGGCCAAATACCATAAGAAAAAAAAACACACACACACTGCTGAGACAAATGCAGATGAAACCACTGACTTCGATTACTAAGGAAACTTGCTGGCAGTGGTTGGGGCATATACTCCGGATAACTAGGATTCACTACCCGAAAACGGCACTGATATGAACACAACATGGGGGACAGCTGTAAGGGTAGACCACGAGAAACATGACGAAGAACATCAGAGAGGATGTTGAACATTAGAGGGCTCACCTGGGCAAGAGCGAACAAAAAAAAGTGAAGCACATGCGTTTATGGAAAACTCACGCGGAAACCCCATTGTGCCTCGGGCACGTGAAGTATGAGTAGAATTAGACTAAATTTTACTACGAAAGCGTCTGTGACAAAATAATGACCTATATCAACGACCTATGAAACCTCATCATTAAAAAAGTAGTCCTTACTTTTCAAGAATTCATTTTCTGTAAATGGATAAGCTTTGCTACACTGTTAGGTTTACTAATTCGGTGGTATTGGGTTCAAGTCCCAGCAATGGGGATTTTTTCCCGGTACCACCACACCAAAAAGGGCCCCCTGGGTCCACCCAGCCTCTAATAGTGGGTACCAGAGAAATATGGGAAGGTAAATGCGGCCATGCGTGATAACAACCACATCACACTTTCATGCACCGAAGGTCTTGGAAATTCGGGCCTAACACCGTATCGCCGATATGCCTCAGTGGCATGGCAATTGGAATTTTATCTTTTTTTCTTTTGCTATATATTTTCCCTGTCACAAACGCCAGGTAGATATTTTAAAGTATACACAAAAAGAAGACTTTTGAATTATCTACAGTGCATTCCAGTCGTACGGGAAAGGAAGTATATAATATCTTCTGCTATCTCGATGCTCTCTGGTATTTTTTTTTTCATGGAAAAATATATTTTGTTTGTGTGCTTAGGAAAAAAGGGGAAAAAAACTCCCTCAAAACGTGAGGCTCCATTTTGCCTTGTTTTTAGATCACAATAACTATTACATTTCCATAGTTCACTAAACTAACCTAGTTAATCTTTATTGCAAATGGCAAAATCTTCTATACACACCGATTTTCACCGATATTGTTTACTAACTAAATAAAATATGTAAAAATGTCCACACTAATTTTACACACTTTATCCTTTCGAGGCGGAAGAGAGTTTTGCCAATGTTCAGATCAGTGTTCGCACTCAGTACAAGAAATAATTATGCAGAGTTTGGTAGATAAGTACCTCAATATGATGTTCTGACCTTTGCTCAGCAGTGCCTGGTCTATTTTAATAAGAACATTTCTTAGGGGGAAAAATAAACGGTTTTAAATTTTCAAGTGTGTATTTTGTGATCTTTGTCAATTCGTTGGAATAAATTGTTTCACATATTGAAGGTTTCCTGCATTTTTGCAAATATTTATCTCGCAAGATCTTTCAGTTCCTTAGTTAACATTTTTAGCTACTGACAGGCAGGCAGGCAGGCAGACAGACAGACAGACAGATAGACAGACAGACATACAGACAGACAGGCAGGCAGGCAGGCAGGCAGGCAGGCAGACAGACAGACAGGCAGGTAGGCAGGCAGGCAGGCAGACAGACAGACAGATAGAGAGAATGAATGATCGTTATTTTTAAAAGAATTGGGCACGCAGGCCCGTCTTACATTCTGTCCTCTATCACTCCATCTTTCATTCTTCCCACACACTCGATTTAATACAAGTATGCAAATTACAGTAGGAAAAAAACATACAAAGAGTGTAAAATTAAACTGTTACATACAAAGTAAAAGAGAAGAAGTAATTAACCTAATAAAATACCTCCCACACACGCATACACGTACACACACATACACAAACATACATATACATAAACAAAAATACATTTCAGTACAGATCTTGTAACATATGTTTGTTAATGAACATTAAAATAATTTCTAACAATATCTAACAAGTTATTTTTCGAACTATGTCATTTTAGTACTTGATGGCTGCGAGTCATGGGTTGAGAGATTGCTGGTTATTCTATGGAGGCATATAGTTACAAGCAAGTAAATAATGAAACAGGTTTGAGTTAAAGGATGAAGTATTTCTAATGGATTTTAAATGGTAGGGGAGGGTTTTCCGTAGCTATACTGTAGAGTATGCAAAGCTTTTCTTGTGCAGAACAAGCCTGGGTTTAGGAAGAAGACAGTTTTTAAACGCTGGCTATGTTTAGTGTTATACATAAACAGTGACCACAAGTAAGGCGGAGCATTGCACGACAGAATTCTGTGAACAAACTTAACTTTGCTAAAATGACTCTATATTTGAGGGGTAGCATTTTGAGTTTTGTTTTTTTTTTTTTTTGTTGTGCTGATCTGCAGTCTGTACTGAGTGTTTGTCATAAATCAGATTTAATGCTCGTTTGTGGAGTGAGTGGAGCCTTTTTGTGTTTGAGACTGAGAGATGAATGGATGGATGGATGGATGGATGGATGGATGGATGGATGGATGGATGGATGGACGGACGGACGACGGATAGATAATGTTTATATTATTTTAAATTGCTTGTCTCAGTAATTATAATTTACTCATGGGCAGCTAGAATGAAAAACAGGGAATGACTAAGAAAAGAAAATATAGAAATAACCTAATCAAATCCGTAAGAAAATGACAGTCATCATTCCTTGAGTATATAATGAGAAGAGAAGGGCTTGAAAACATCATAACAACATGTGAAAGAGAAGGGCTTGAAAACATCATAACAACATGTGAAAGAGAAGGGCTTGAAAACATCATAACAACATGTGAAAGAGAAGGGCTTGAAAACATCATAACAACATGTGAAAGATAAATGGGAAGAGAGGCAGAGGAAGAAGACCAAGAGAAAACAACAACAACAACAAATCATGGACAGTCTAACGCGATAGGACAGCAACAAAACAACAACAAAATCACTAAGTGTGCCGATGGACATTTTCACGAACCAAGATCTGTGGAGAAAGCAAGATCAGCAACGCAAGCCAGCAATGGACTTACTGGTGATGATAATGATGATTTATAGTTTCCATTTATTTAATACGTTCACTACCACAATACTTTATCCTCTGCCTGGTACAGACACTCAGATCTATCGTGTTTTTTTTTCAAATCTGGTAATTTCAATTTTGTAATTTTAATGACAAATCGCTCACTTTTTATATACCGTCATGTTCTAGGTTTGGAGGCGTCTGCCACTGTCTCCACAGTTTCCGATCTTTCATGTTTTCCATCACTTCTGTTGTTGTGCTGCTCCCATGCCATTCTGTCAAGCCATCTAAGATTTTCTCTCGTGGTCTGCCTCTACTATTCCTGCCTCCCATTTTTCCCTGCTGTCATGATGTTTTCCATTTCTCCTCTTCTCATGTTATGGCCACTTAGCCTGGATTGTCTCCCCTATAGCGTGTTTATTAAGGTTCGTTTTTTTTTTCCTTAACTTTTCTCAGGAATTTTACAATTTTATTTTAGCTGTATATGGTATTCTCAACATTCTTTGCTGAGCCACATTTCAGTTGTCCTTTCATTGTTTTTGTTAGTGACCACGATTCGCTCATATATATCATCATCATCATCATGTGCCGTGCCGACTGGCGTTGGCTATTATGCTTCTCCAGAGTACGCGATCCTTCATGCATGCCATCAGCTCAGTTGGTGATCTCCTCTCACACCATCCCGTCAGACTGTCCAGTATCATTTCTCTTGGTCTTCCTCTTGATCTTCTTCCTTCTATTTTTCCTGTTATAATATTTTCAATGCCCCCTCTTCTCATTGCATGTCCTATGAAAGTACATTGTCTCTCTCTTATCTTTTTGACAAGGTTTTTTGTCTCTCCAGATCTTCTCCTACATTCTTCATTAGTTATTTTTGCTGTCCAGGGGATTCGCAACATTCTTCTAATAAACCACATTTCTGCTGCTTCCAATGATTTTTGTGCAGACTTGCCTATTGTCCATGATTCACTTCCATATAACAAGATAGGTTCAATATAGCATTTTAGTACTCGTTTTCTAACATTCATTGATAAGGATGTGTTGGTCAATATGTTTCTCATTCTCTGAAATGCAGTCTTTGCTTGGCCTATTCTGTTCCTAATTTCTGTTCTGCATTTCCCATCTGAAGTTATTACTGCTCCAAGGTATTTGAATTTCTGCACCTGCTTTAGAACTGTTCCGTTTAATTTAATACTGCATGCTGGTGGATTCTGTTTCTTAGATATAACCATAGTCTCTGTCTTTTTGATATTCAAAGTAAGGCCTTTCTGTTCACTTTCTTTGGCGACTTTATCCAAGAGATTTTGCAGGTCTTGTTGGTTCTCTGCTATCAGTACTGTGTCGTCAGCATACCGAAGGTTGTTAATATTGTATCCTCCAATTTTTATGCCTGGTTCTGTGATGATTGTTCTTAGAATATTCTCGCTATACAGAGAAAAAAGGTCTGTAGATAGTACACATCCTTGTCGCACCCCTTGTTTTATAGGTTGATATTTTCCAATTCTATTTTCAACTCGAACTGCTGCTTCTTGCTGCCAGTATAGATGTTTTACAATCCTCAGGTCTTTGCCGTTTATATTGATATCTTCAAGCATTTTAATAATTCATATATATATATATATATATATATATATATATATATATATATATATATATATATAAAGGTAGAGGTAATCCTGTCATGCTTTAGAGGCACATAGGGATATGGTGTTAGTACCATATTTTCCTTGACATGTCAGCACACTAGAGGGTGATATGGTCAGTATCACGCCTGGCCGCCTTTCCTTCCCCAACTCCAGAAGAAGTAGGGTACCCATTTCTACAGCTGGGTGACTGGTATAAGCATATAGCTGACTGACTTTACGCAAGACTCGCTAAGTTACAGCGAGTGTTTTTCTGTTACGTCTCATAAAACTTGGATGTTTCTTTAAATTACAATGATTAATTTTACAGTTCATGGGAAAGCTACATCATACATTTTTTTAACCAAAAAAAATTATACCGAATCTGAGATTACAAAAAAGGTTTGTTTGATACCAGAACCATAGCAGTGAGGAAGCTGACAATAGCTAGCTGAAATTCATTAGCAGGTATCAGCATTAATACGACGTAGACTACCTGAACACATTATCCAACACATCCTTGTCAATGAATGTTAGAAAACGAGTCCTAAACTGCTATATTGAACCTGTCTTGTTATATGGAAGTGAATCATGGACAAAAGGCAGGTCTGGACAAAAATCACTGGAAGCAGCAGAAATGTGGTTTATTAGAAGAATGTTGCGAATCCCCTGGACAGCAAAAATAACTAATGAAGAATGTATGAGAAGAGCTGGAGAGACAAACAAATCTTTTCAAAAAGATAAGAGAGAAACAATGTACTTTCATAGGACATGCAATGAGAAGAGGGGGCATTGAAAATATTATAACAACAGGAAAAATAGAAGGAAGAAGATCAAGAGGAAGACCAAGAGAAATGATAGTGGACAGTCTGACGGGATGGTGTGAGAGGAGATCGCCAATTGAGCTGATGGCCTGCATGAAGGATCGTGTACTCTGGAGAAGCATAATACCCAATGCCAGTTGTCACGGCAAATGATGACGATGATGATGAAACTACCTGAATGTATGCTAGGTGTAACAGTTGGCAAGGTCACCCTGCTGCCATACTACTCTCTATCCGTTAACGCTTGCGGATATCAAAGTCACTGCCTTTTTAGATGACTCTAGAAAGTTTGTTTTTTTTTATTTTAAAAATCATTACTTCTTGTGTGACTCTCAGTCAGTCATTCCATGTCCCTTGTGGAACTTTGCCTCCCTAACAGCTCTCCTGTAGAACTATCGGTTGTAAGTAAGATGTCCTACTGCTGATGCGTCCATCATTTGGCTCTAGAAAGTAAAAAAAAAATCATTGTTTTCTGTGTGATTCCAGAAAGTAAGGGGGAAAAATCACTGTTTGTGTGTGTTACTTTAGAAAGATAAAAAAAATAATTGTTTTCTGTGTCACTCTAGAAAGTTTTAAAAAAACGGTTTTATGGATGACTCTAGAAAGTGAAAGTCACTGCTTTCTGTGCGACTCTAAAAAATAAAAAAGCCACTGCTTTCTATGTGAAAGTAAAAAAAAGATACTGTTTTCTGGATGACTAGAATGTAAAAAGCCACTGCTTTCTGTGTGAAAGTCAAAAAGATACGGTTTTCTGGATGACTCTAGAACGTAGAAAGCCACTACTTTCTGTGTGAAAGTCAAAAAGATACTGTTTTCTGGATGGCTCTAGAACGTAAAACCCACTGCTTTCTATGTGACTCTGGAAAGTAAAATAAAAAAAAAAACCACTGCTTTCTGTGTGATTCTAGAAAGTAAAAAAAAAAAAACCCCACTACTTTCTGGGTGATTCTATAAAATAAAAAGTCACGGCTTTCTCTGTGACTCCAGAAAGTCAGTCAAATCACAGCTTCTTGAATCTAGAGTCAACTATAAGGCAGTGCTTTTTTTTGTTTACTATATATAGAGTCTACACAGTCCAAAACATCACTGCCTTTTGGGTGCCTCTAAACAATCATGGGTTAAGATCGAGCTCTTAATATTCATACGGAATCATCCTAAGACCTACTACAGTGAAGCATTTCCCCTGCCCCTTCATTTCCTGCAGGCTTGGCCTATTTCCAAAATGTTTCCATCAGGTAATCCTTTTGTGAAATCATCACAGCAGCATTCCTAATGTGGCGCGGGTTGGGGGGGGGGGGGTTGTTCTATATCACTCTCCCTGGAAAATTGGGAGCTACTTCTATTTGCCTCAGTATGGTTTACACAGACGAAAGCACCAGCATAGCCCTCGTGGATTAATGCGACAATGCCAGTAAAAAAAAAAGTAAATGTAACCCTGTCATGCCTTAGAGGCACATAGGGATATGGTGTTAGTGCCAATATTTTCCTTGACCTGTCAGCACACTGGAGGGTGATGTGGTCAGTATCACGCCTGGCTGCCTTTTCCTTCCCCAACTCCAGAAGAAGTCGGATACCCATTTCTACAGCTGGGTGACTGGGGTGCCTCCGGCCGGATTCGAACCCCCGACCTTCGCCATGAGAGACCAGTGCACTAACCACTTCGCCACTCAGACACCCCGACAATGCCAGAGATATTTATTTAATTTTTTTTAAAAAGAACAACTTTATCTTGAAAGATGTTTTTTTTCAGAAACGCTGATACCAGTGATGTTCAACACAAATATTGTAGCCGTTTACATAAAGTTTGCATGTTATGTTATATTTGTTAATTAATTTAGCTAGTCGAGTTCCCCCCCCCCCCCCGCCTCCCCCGAACATTCAAGATATAAATTAACGGCGGAGCATGGGCTAGCTCGAATTAGCCAGTGAGGGATATGTAATTTGTTTCTAATGTGGTTAAAAAAAACTGTAACGGACAGAGGCATAAATTGGCTGTTAGGAGAGGCGTAATGTGGATAATTTAATGTTTGTTTCACGTTAACTTCGCGGAGCTGACAATGAATCCGAGAAATCCTCTACCAAATCTTTGGAATTTTTAAAGGAAAATATTGATTGTCTTTCCCTTATTGTATCTGTGCAGAAAAAAAAACAAACAGGACGAGCTTTGCTTTTTAGAGATGTTTCATAAATGTATCTCTCCAGCGAAAGGTATTATCTGACAAATTAGTATAAGATTTCTCCTGCCAATGATGTTGTTAGATGGTTGCCTGTTGCTTATTGTTTTTTTTAACTGCACGTGGGTTTTTTTTTAACCTTGTTATCTGTTTCAATAAATTTTTATGTAGGGTTCTTTGTTATGGCAAAGAGCGTCGAGCTCACTTCAGTGTGTTGTTGCGTTTAGTAATGATTGTAAATTACCTCGTCAAGTTTTCCTGAGGGAAAATATGTCAAATACTCCCAACTAGGACATAGAAAATGTCAAGGACTTGAGATTAATATTTCAATTACTTTTTTTTTTATTTTGTCATAGTAAGACACATTAGCAAGTTGGTGTCTTCAGCTGGAAAGAGAAGATTAGGAATCGAGAGGAATGGAGGTGAACTTTATCTGCAGCAGTGAAC
This sequence comes from Achatina immaculata, assembly GCA_009760885.1. Classification (NCBI taxonomy): domain Eukaryota; kingdom Metazoa; phylum Mollusca; class Gastropoda; order Stylommatophora; family Achatinidae; genus Lissachatina; species Lissachatina immaculata. Next base: position 15,037,289 of record CM019702.1, read on the forward strand.
CTTAATGGCTCAGAAAGCTGAAGAAGAAGAAAAAGAAGAAGAAGAAGAAGAAGAAAAAGAAGAAGAAGAAGACACGTTAGGAATAATAAACAAATAATCGAAACAGAGAAGCTGAGAAAAACGAGGTCATTTGTATTACTCCACCCTCGAGAGAACTATATTGCTAGATATTGTGAAACTAGTTTTGTTTCTATACCTCGTATCTTTCTCATGCACCATGTGGTACAACCGAGGCAAACGGTCCAAGCCAACACATGAAAGGCGCGATAGTTTCTTGATAGAAATTTTACATAAACAGAAGGGGGCCAAGAAAAGGAGTTCTCCTGGGGCCCATCCTTGAAAGGAAGTTTTCCAAAGCCCTTAAAAGGAATTTTATCCAGAGTCCTTTTAAGGAAGTTCCTCAATGGCTCTCAAAATTAGCATTCCATAATCGTTGTCCGCTGCACTGTGCTCTCCAGCTCCAGGAGTCTTTTAGTTTTCCTCTTAACTCTTTCCACTTCTCCTCATATTAACCCTTTTTACCTCTCCCAATACTCTTAACGCTTTTCACCCCGCCGCCCTTCCCCAGCTCTTAATTTCTCTATTTCTTCCTTGTTTTTCCTCTCTTTTTTTCTGTTTCCTTCTTTTACGTCGTCATTATGACCGAAATGGGCTTCCATAGCCGTGTGAGCGAGAAGGCCCGGCCCCTGATATACTCTAACCAACCGAGCTTTTGTATGCCTTGGCAAACAAAAAGCAACTGAACTGTGGTAAAAATTAATGCACGTTTTAGTCAATCCTGATCACAAGTCTACAGACACCGCGTATGCTGAGCTAACGAGCCAAATGCTTCACACTACATGTATACGCTATAATGCACGTGTGTATTTTGAAGTAACTTGCTAATAAGAACAAAAAGAATGTTCTATTTTCAGTGAAAGAAACAAGAAAGGAATTTTTCTCCATTCATCTTTCACTTGTCATCTTCTTCAAATATGAAACAAATGTTGCACATGAGTCCTCAAAATACCCTGGAATAATAAAGGGGTGCACTGAAATCATCTTAGAAGGGCCCGATATGGATGAAGACAGGCCCCTTAGCTTTATTTTTTTTAAAAAGTGAAGATGGTCTTTAATAATAAGTCCACTGAGATTTTATAATAGAACTTTCAGAGTGGACTACTGTTCATTTGTATATATGTTCCATAGTGGTATTATTGCTCATCAAAATGCAGGAAACTTCCCTATCGGAATTTATTGTCACCGTGAATGAAATATTTATATAGTATTAAATTTATTGTTCGCGCTCGATTGGGCGTCTAAGTGCCGAAGTGGTTAGTACATTAATCTGTCATGGCAGATGTCGGTGGTTTGAATCCGGCCGGAGGCGCCCCAAGTCACCCGGGCTGTAGAAATGGGTGCCTGGCTTCTTCTGGATTTTGAGGGAGGAAAGGCGGCAAATCATAACGCTGACCACATCATCCTCAAATGTGGTGACAGGCCAATGAAAATATGGCCACTAATACCATATCCTCTAGGTCCCTATATGACATAACAGGGCAAACTTTACCTAAGCCATTATTCTGCTTGACTGATGTTGCTTGTTCATGTTGTGCACTTTCCGTGAAGTCTTTCACTTTGTGACATCAACGACAACTAGTAAGGCCTTCATATTCAGCGTGTAAATCACAAACATGTATTGAACACTCGGCCTAGCAGGCAGTAAATAATTTCATTACTTGTAAAGAATATTTGCAAAACGAAGCAATAATACAAGGAATTGCCCTCAGCGTGGCGATGCTAAACTGATAATTTGTCTGTGAGACTCTTGTTTCTCCTGTTAAAATTCCCAAGTTATCTTGATCATGTTTTTTTAATGGGCCTCTAATGCACAAAATGACCACCCGCACGGCTGGCTGCTGCTTCAGTGGCCCTAGTTCGAAAAGTCAATGCCTTAATCGTGGGCTAGAGTATACAGATCAAAGCCATAGTTGTCAAGGTTTGGTCCTTGTTCAAAAAGACACCTTTTTCAGGACCAGTTCATTGCGGACACCGTTTAAGGTCTAAAGAGAATAATAATAATGCAGGATAAAATTACTGGAAAACAAAGGGAGAGGGTGGCCGAGAAGATAGGGTCAAGATATCTATCACTGATACTCTGAACACCACAGTCACTGAAGCAGGCATCATGAGAAAAAAAAAGAGCGTTGCAGAATATTCTCTACAATAAGAGTGGCTGGTCATATACTATTACTTGTTTAGAGTGACTGGACATGTATCATTCCTGGTTTAAGGAACAATTTTATTATAAATAGGAAACTACGAGGCTTTGGTAGGGTAAAGTAAGAGAACAAATTTTGTAGGATTAGACCTTGAAAAAATCGTAGACAAAGAACTCTAGTGAGACGTGAGAGAAAGAAAAATCACAAGAGAATTACCTGGGATTCGAACCACGGACTGCGGTAGGACGAGCAGCCGTCTAGCCACGAGAGAACAGCGCAATATCGACTTAGCCAGTTAGCATTCCCTAGGCACTATGTTCTCTTACTTTACACTGCTGGTTTAGAATGGCCAGTTATGTATCATTACTGGTTTAGAGTGGCTGGTCATGTATAATTACTGGTTTAGAATGCCCAGTCATGTATCATTGCTGGTTTAGAGTGGCTGGTCATGTATCACTGCTGGTTTAGAGTTGTTGATCATGTATCATTGCTGGTTTAGAGTGGCTGACATGTATCATTACTGGTTTAGAGTGGCTGGTCATGTACCATTACTGGTTTAGAATGGCTGATCATGTACCACTGCTGGTTTAAAGTGGCCGGTCGTGTATCATTACTGGTTTAGAATGGCTGATCATGTATAATTACTGGTTTAGAATGGCTAGTCATGTATCATTGCTGGTTTACAATGGCCAGTTATGTTTCATTGCTGGTTTAGAGTGGCCGGTCATGTATCATTGCTGGTTTAGAGTGGCTGACATGTATCATTACTGGTTTAGAGTGGCTGACATGTATCATTACCGGTTTAGAGTGGCTGACATGTATCATTATTGGTTTAGAGTGGCTGACATGTATCATTACTGGTTTAGAGTGGCTGGTCATGTATCGTTACTGGTTTAGAATGGCTGATCATGTACCATTGCTGGTTTAGTTACCTACAAAATAATATCGGAAACTACTGCTGTAAAAACAGAAAAGGTATGTTTATTTTTTCAAAGAGATTGGGCGGCTCCATACTTGCATTATCTCTAATATCTTCATCTTCTCATTTTCTGAGTTTATTCTTTTTTTTTTTTTTTAAATTTGAGCAATTCCCGTACTTCGATCGGGAACCCAATTACTGTGTATTATCTGAAGAAAAAAAAAGGGGGGGGACCGCACACGACAACGGCTGATTCTGTAGAAGAACATGAAGTCTGAGAGGTTATTTTCTGCGTCTGGCATGTGCTCGTTTATCTCTGTATCACGACCTACTTCTGATTAACACGGATGTTGAAGGGAGAAGAAATCAATGATGTCCAGTGCCACCCCCCCCCCCCAACAAGTAATGCTCCTTTCAGGAAATTATAAGGGTATTAAACTTTGATGATGTAAAGAATTTGACATAGATCTATGCAGTTTGTTTTCTTTTTCACATGAAACTTGAATTTACATTTCAAGTTTCTCTCCCAGAAAATAAAAGTGCATTTGCCTGATCTGTGGAAATAACTTTGTTCATACCGCATAAAGTATCACATTAGGAAATATAGTGGGAGAAGGTTTCTCTGTTATGAGCCATGTCTGATTATTACTTACAGCTGATGCGTTCAGTGCCTCGTATTTTCCTTTCTGTACCGTCAAATGACCAAGGCAAAGATGGCTGCAAGATATCGTTGATGATCTGCAAATGGATGCATCAGCAGCAGGCCATCTTGCTCACAACCGAGAGGCCTACAGGAGTGCTGTTAGGGAGGCAAAGTTCCGCAAGGGACATGCAAATGAATGAATGAAAGAGCCGTCAATATCTATGAAAATTAAATTAATTATTGTTGTTATTTTTTATCATGTATCTAAATTTTGTCTGACAATTTCTTGGTCTGGTACCTTTAAGACAGTATATATATATCCTTATAAGTCAGTGTGCTCTAAAGCTGATTTTAGACAAGGAAGAGCATCAAGAGATCATATATTCAATATAAAATTAATAATAGAGAAATGCAGAGAGTTTAATGTAAGCCATTATTTATCTTTTTTAGACTATTCAAAGGCATTTGATTGTATACCACACCAGAAACTTTTGGAAATATTGGAAAACAGAGAATTTCCCACACATTTGATACAATTAATATCACTGCTGCATCTAGACCAATAGGCAGCAGTTGGAATAAATGGTGAAACAACAACTTGGTTTGACATAAAACAAAGGGGTCCGTCAGGGGTGCATATTGTCACCTTACATATTTAACTGTATTCTGAAAATATAATGAGCAATGTTAGAGAAGATGTAAACAAAGAATATTACGATGCCATAACAGTTGGAGATTATGAAACACCAGAGATTAGATATGCTGTTGACACAGTATTACTGTCCACAGCACAAAAAGGAATGGAAAAACTAATTACGTCAGTTCGTAAGAATACTGAAGAGCAAAACCTCTATCTTAATGGGAAGAAAACTAAATTATTGACAACTGACAAAACAAATAAGGCAGCTGAAATATGTATCAATGAGGAAAAATTGGAAGACGTGGAGAGTTTTTAATATCTTAGATCATTACTAATTAATAATGGAGATAGAATGAGGGAAATTAAAAGGAGGACATATATCGCTCTTCAGAAAGTGAAACAACTAAAGAAGATGTGTAGAAGAACAGAGAGAACTACACAAATAAGATTTTTAAGGGCATGCACCTTTCCCATGGCAAAATATGCCTGTGATACATGGACACTTAACAAAATAGCTGAGAAACACATAAATGCTGTTGAATGTAAATGTTACAGAAAAGTTCTTCATATATCATGAACATAAAAAGAACAAATATATCCATACTACAAGAACTTAATATTGAAGAAGGCGGGCTAGTAAAGAAGATAAAACAGAGAAAACTTAAATATTTTGGACATATTAAACGTCCTGATAATCTGAAGAAGACCTTCTTGCAAGAGTACATAATGGGAAAAAGAAAGAGAGAAAGACCAAGGCGATTATGGTTGCGAGACATCGTTGATGATCTGCAAATGGAGGCATCAGCAGCAGGGCATCCTGCTTACAACCGAGAGGCCTACTGGAGAGCTGTTAGTAAGGGAAAGTTCTGAAAAGGACATGGAAATGGCTCACTGAGTGATATAAATATATATATATATATAATGGGATTTATAAAATGTTATATCTATTTTGTAATACTTTGATACTTTGAGGAATAGAAACTTGGAAACGTAGGAGAGAATAACACATGCGGCACAAATGTTGATCTGCATGAAAGTAGATCACATTTCATGGAAACGGCAAAGAGTAAACGTACAAGCACTAGAGAAACTGCAAGTGGACTTCTCAATGTAGCAAGGATCAAGGAAACAAAATACACTGACCACAAAAGACACGGTAATGTACCGAAGACCATATTAGAAGATAAGGTGGGACGGAGGGAGGCGAGACTGGAAAATAACATAATTATTGTGGGTAGGATACAGCCTGGCTGAGCTCACCACGAGGTCAAGGGAGAGGGGAAATGGAGATTCATTACTACAAACAGCACATGATGATGATGAATGATGATAGGACCAAATAGTCTAAAACCACGCACGTTATTTCACTGCCTGAATATCGGGACAACTAGATGTCTAGTAGAAAAGACTAGGAAAGGTGTAGGCAAAAAAGAAGGGCCGGAGGGTGGGAAGGGAGAAGACAGACCGACAGACAGACAGACAGACAGACAGACAGAATGGAATAAACTATAAGCAAACATTGCATTTGAGGTAATAAGTGAAATGTTATCATTTTCTGAACATTTGGAGTTGGGTAGTACACATGCAAGGAATCTTGAAGCAGAGATAAAAAAGATGGACTACACCTGGAGACAGGTAGGAGAAACGACCCAGGACAGCCTTTGCTGATGGTCTGTCACTCAGGGGTAAAGAAGGACAGGAAGGAAAGAAGTACACTACACTTTAAAGATGTTTGTAAATGAAGGTATCTATATGCTCTCTGGAACTATTTCCTCGATCATATTTGACAGGAATCCCAGTGAGTACGACGTCGCGAGCCCAGCATGACCGTTATATGAGTAATGTTAAGTTGTTCGAGACAGCATTCCTAATGTGTTTCTGAAAATGAGCTACGGAAAGCAATGTGATTTAGAGAAATCAGACGTACTGACCAAATTCTATCTATCTATCTATCTATCTATCTATCTATCGATCTATCTATCTATCTATCTATCTAATCTGTCTGTCTGTCTGTCTGTCTGTCTGTCTGTCTGTCTGTCTGTCTGTCTGTCTGTTATATAGGTTGTATAATATAAACGATGATAAATTATGTGATGCTGTCTTTATTGACTTTAAAAAAGCATTTGACATGATTGATCATGAAATCCTAGTTAGAAACTTTGAGACTTATAGATTACACCATGACTTGACAAAATTTATTACATCTTTTCTTCCCAACAGACAACGGGTAGTTTGCCTCCAAAACTAAGTCAAATTCATCTGTGGTTCCACAAGATCTACTCTTGGTCCTCTCCTTTTCACCATCTACATCAATGATCTTCTACTTCATCTAAAAAAAAATATCATCCTGTGACCTCTTTGCTGGTGACTGTAAAATTTACACTAGTGACAATGACAGTATTAATCTTGAGTCAGCTCTTCAATTTGAAATAAACAATCTAAACAACAGAATGCTCATAAACACCAGCAAAAGAAAATCCATGCTCATTACAGCAAGACAGAAATTAACAAATTCACCAACAACAACACTACAGCTCCACGCTGGAACTTCTCAGATAGAGAATGTTAGTGAATATAAAATTATAAGTCTCATAATTGACCACTACCTCTGTTGGAATCATCATGTGGACAGTCTAACCAAATTAATTGCACAAAAAGTTTACCAATTTACTCAAACATTTTCTTGACATAGACTTTAGAAAAATATACTACATATCACAGATACAAACAAACTTGGACTAGATACAAACACACTTGGACTACTGTTTCACAGTCTGAGATGGTTGTTCAATGTCAGACATGAAAAGAGTTCACAAACGAGCAGTAAAGCTCGACAAACATGCCGCATATATTACAAACAAGGACAAACATCTTGATATTCTACCCCTCAAGAAGAGATTTCTTTTCAACAAATCCAAGTTAATTCATAACATTCTATCGAACAATACTCCACCCTATCTGTGGTCTTTGTTCAAATCCAATCCAAAACGCAGTCAAAGCTTAAGCAATTGTATTCTCCTAAAACCAAGGCTTGACGTGTTTAAAAAGAAGCTTCTCTTACTCAGCTACCCATCTTTTGAATGCCTTACCAACTCATGTAAAATTTATAAGTAATATTCGTTCTTATAACTTCAAACTTTGTCAACATCTAATTGATATGGACTATATACCTCCCTAAGCATAGTGTAAAGTAGTTTAAAGTATAGTTTGATTGTTGTAATGTTTCTATAAATTTCTTAGTTTCGAATGAATGTAAGAATGTAAGTTTATTTCATACTGTTACATAAATCAGAGTGTGGAGTGTATGGACAAGAGATAAGTTTATTATTTATTTATGTAATCATTTAACTGTGTCTTCATGATTATAATGCTGATTAACAAATGATGAATGACTGTAGTTAAGTGAAAGCTGAGTGATGAGCGGTAGAATGTTAGACGGGCCTGCATGCCCAAGTTTTAACCTTTTAAAATAAAGTATGTTTCTTCGTTCGTTCGTTCATTCTGTCTGTCTGTCTGTCTCATCTCTCTCTCTCCATCAAGACCCTGTGTATGTTTGTTTGATATTATGAGTTACAGAGCGTGCAGTCAACGTAAGAAATAAGTGAACGATCTGTTATATTTGTACGGGTATGTACTGTAGGATAGACCAAAGGTGACATGGAGAAGAACAACAGAAAGGATGTTGAGCAATAGAGCCTCACTTGGGCAAGAGCGGAAAAAAGGCAAAGGACAGGCATTTGTGGAAAACCCTTGCGGAAGCTCCATATACGTTGGTTCTGAGAGAGACAGACAGACAGACAGACAGACAGAGATGATCTGTAGCGTTTTTTTTTCATAAGAAAACTCTCAGAGACACACCAGCAGGATCTTTCGCTGAACAATCGCATCGTCCGCGCTGAGTTTGCTTGGTATATATCCACATTCAATAAATCACCCTTGTGAACTCAGAATTTTCTCATAAATCTTTATCTCACATCTTCCTTGAATTTTTTTTCCTTATATTTTCTCCAAAATCGAAGAAATATGCTTTTCCTTACCCTAGGACGAGAAAATCTCATTGCAGGTTGATGGATATAAACAAGAACCTTAACTGCTACACTCCTGGAGGCCGTGTCAAATCAAGCGGAAGCTGATAAACTCCCCTGGCGAGCTAGTTTTCATAAGGGAATAACTGCTTGTCAGTGTCACTTCAGCACTGGCTACAGAAGAGCAATTATTTTAACGAAAGAGTTAGCAGCTCAGCAGTAACAATGGTGATAAGAAGAAGAGCCCCCAAGAGAAATGTAACATTTATAGAAATACCACCAAAACTCAAACAGGTTACTAAATTCAAAAATTCTAGAAGCATATTTACACAGCGCGGAAAAATAAAGAAATTGAATGTAAAATTCAGAAACCAAACAATGCTACCCATCAACTTGCACCAATACTAAAGCATCCAAATATCCCGACTGGGACAATAAATCAATGTTTTAAACAATACTCACCTTGATTCTATGCTATCACATGCGGAACAAGGACACCCACCAAATACCGTGACAGAAAGATAACAACATCGCACTAAATACCATGAGAAAGATAACAGGATTCCACTAAATACCGTGACAGAAAGATAACAGTATCCCACTAAATATCATGACAGAAAGATAACAACATCCCACTAAATACCGTGACAGAAAGATAACAGGATCCCACTAAATACCGTGACAGAAAGATAACAACATCCCACTAAATACCGTGACAGAAAGATAACAGGATCCCACTAAATATCATGACAGAAAGATAACAGGATCCCACTAAATATCATGACAGAAAGATAACAGGATCCAACTAAATATCATGACAGAAAGATAACAGGATCCCACTAAATATCATGACAGAAAGATAACAGGATCCCACCAAATACCGTGACAGAAAGATAACAGGATCCCACTAAATATCATGACAGAAAGATAACAGGATCCCACTAAATATCATGACAGAAAGATAACAGGATCCCACTAAATATCATGACAGAAAGATAACAGGATCCAACTAAATACCGTGACAGAAAGATAACAGGATCCCACTAAATATCATGACAGAAAGATAACAACATCCCACTAAATATCGTGACAGAAAGATAACAGGATCCCACTAAATACCGTGACAGAAAGATAACAACATCCCACTAAATACCGTGACAGAAAGATAACAGGATCCCACTAAATATCATGACAGAAAGATAACAGGATCCCACTAAATATCATGACAGAAAGATAACAGGATCCCACTAAATATCATGACAGAAAGATAACAACATCCCACTAAATACCGTGACAGACAGATAACAACATCCCACTAAATACCGTGACAGAAAGATAACAGCATCGCACCAAATACCGTGACAGAAAGATAACAGTATTCCGCTAAATATCATGACAGAAAGATAACAGGATCTAACTAAATACCGTAACAGAAAGATAACAGTATGCGAGATGAAATGCTTGAGAAAATATGTAAACAAGACAAGAAACGATGAAATGCGAAACGAAACAATCTGGCAAACTGTGGGAACAACGCCTGTCAAGAACTACATCCAAAGTCAGAGTTAAGTGGTTCGGGCATTTGATACGCATGAATCCAGAACAATTTGCATACAACTCGGAAAACATCAGGATATAAGGCGCGAGGGCTACCAAAGGGAAAACTGAATAGATGGGGCGAAAGAAACGCTGAGGAAACATAATATGACAGCTACCAATGTCCGTCACCTTGCCCTGGACCGTGTCTGAAACCTCCTGCGACGCTAATGGCGTAAGCAGATTGATAAGAAAAAGACTTAATAGCTGTAACAAGCTGTAACAACAAGTCAGTTAGAATATTGGTTCTTCTGGATTGTCTGATGTAAGGCAACATTTTTAGTTGTTTTTCCCCCAGTATTCTACATCCTTCACCCTAAATATTTCAGTGAGTAGTTCTTGTCATAACTGATTCTAGGCACCAAAACTGGTAAATCAGCTACAGAAACAATTATTCGTTTTTGTGTGCGTGCGTGCGTATGTGTGTGCGTGTAATGTCCACTTTCCGTACGCTTGTATCTTTTGCCTTTCCTCCATCTCTCCTGTCTGTAATCTGTCTCACATAGTTGAACGGCTGCTGTGTTCCCACAAACTGGGAGAATCCTTGAGGGGCCTGGGAACAGAATATTACAGTCACAGGTCGTGCTAGATACTAGATCAGTCCGTCTTTCCGTTTATGAGAGGCTCCACCATAGACACTCCTGGCCATGCCTAACGAGACTCGTTATTGCTAGTAACGAACAAACGTTGACACACACCAGTCTAGCTCTTTGGTCTACAAACCAACGCCGCGGGGGTGGATTGTCGACTTTTTGTTTGACATGGTTGGGTCCAATAAGATGAGTTACTGCCCTTGAAACTGAATTAAGTAGAATGTACTTCAGCTTCAAGGTAATTTTCACTATTTTCAGCGGGTTCAGGGGGAACAACTGGATGCATCAACGTGAAGGTTGGTAGAGGCAGAAGCTGTTAAAGTGTGGCCTTGAGAGAAGATGGTGGGGACGAAGATATGGGAGAAACTGAGGTTTCCAGGTTTATTTTGTCAGACATTAGCCTCTGGGTAGGAATAATTGAAATACTCTCTAGGTACCAGATGTTAGTTCTTGTTCACGAGTAATAGAAAAGGAGAGGCTGGGGGCGGATTGGTTTAGGTTCTAGAAATCATCATCATCAGGTGCCGTGCCGACTGGCGTTGGCTATTTTGCTTCTCCAGAGTACACGATCCTTCATGCAGGCCATCAGCTCAGTTGGTGATCTCCTCTCACACCATCCCATCAGACTGTCCAGTATCATTTCTCTTGGTCTTCCTCTTGATCTTCTTCCTTCTCTTTTTCCTGTTATTATAATATTTTCAATGTCCCGTCTTCTCATTGCATGTCCCATGAAAGTACATTGTCTCTCTCTTATCTTTTTGTTCTAGAGATACAACGGATATTTCTCCTATCAGTGGATGAATAATTTGTGTAATCAATAGACTGCCTAGTTTCATAACACCCTAGTAATTCTTTCTTTATAACATTTGCAAGACCAAAGAACAACAGTTATACAATCGGCGCACACTGTTCTTGACTCATTACTTATTATTACAGAGTCAAGACTCACTACTAAATACTCGAAAACTTACTGCCACTGGCGCATACCTCTCACTGCTGAAGATTCAAAAATTACTGCCACTGGAAACTTGGTTTGACTGTACAATTCCTGTCATTATTTTTTTAACGTGTGCTTTTCTTCCCTTATTGCAATATTTTTGCGTTATTGTCTCTGTTAATCAAAGGTCCCCTACTCTGTCATCTTTACAGTCTGTCTGGAATGTTGAATGCAGTAAAACGTACTCAAGTTCATGGACCATAAGAAAATCAGAATTACCCTCTAGCGTACTATACCAAAGCTCCAAAGACACGCTAACAACTTTAAAATAAACATAGGAGCCTTTTTTTTTTGTATGCGCGATGGGCACCACGTGTAGTTTATGTAGTATTTTCAACGTGAATGTCAGAAACCAGATCAAAACTACTTAGATAGATTCAGTTATTCTAACTGTGTAATTTATTTGCTGAGCCGTCGATGAGGAAAAGAAGTTAAAGGAAGGAATTATTTATTCTACACCTTGGGTATAGGATGAAAAATTCCTGACGGCAGAGGCAGGTCCACCGAGAGAAATTTTGAAAGTCAGTAGAAGAACTCCATGCAGAGATAACGGAAGAGAATAGACAGACGAAAATTACGCATGCACAAGAGATGGGGGAAACGAGTAGGGCAAGACAGATGGAAAGGCAACATAGAAGAGGATATAAAAGAAACTGGTGTCACTAATTGGAGAGAGAAGATTAAGAACAGAGAGCAAGGGAGGCTAACTTTATCTGCAGCAATGGCCCTTAATGGCTCGGAAAGCTGAAGAAGAAGAAGAAGTAGTAGTAGTAGTAGTAGTAGTAGTAGTAGTAGTAGTAGAAAAACTCTACCCGCCATGCTTATCTTTTCATCCATTCTTGGCTGCCCCTACGTCTTACTCCGGATCCACCCTTAATTAAAACAGGGGTCCCTGAGCAACGCATCAGTTCATCTACCCCCCTCCCCCCTCACTCCCTAAAGGCGGCCCTGTTTAGATCTGGCGACGTTTATAGAACCATTGAAGATATTGCACGTGTGTATTTACAGCCTTACGCTTACACGCTAAACATCTAGGCTAGTTTAGAAAGATATTCAATGTGTCTTTTCTTTCTTTCCCTTCAGGAGGAGACAACTCGGGAACACATGGTTAGGATACTGAAGGACGCCGGTGCTGACGTGAACATGCGGGACAGGACCGGCAAAACCGCCCTCATCCACGCCTGCGAGCAGAGATGCAACGACATTGTTCGGATACTTATCCAGCACGCCAACATTTGTCCAGACGCCGAGGATGTGGATGGTAGGTTGCGAACACTTTTTACTTTTACTGTTACCTTCTGTGTTTCAATGCGTTTATACCGTCACAGGTCGCGTGGCGTGTAGTGGTTAAAGCACTCATCCGGCGATCAGAAGGTCTCTGGTTTGATCTCGCACTCGGGCGGAATTTTTTTCGAAAAGATCGGCACCGAGGTCCAGCCCTTCTTCCCCCCCCCCCCCACCCCACCCCCCCCCGACCAAAAAAGGGCACTTCAGGATTTCAAAGGAAAACAAAGATAGAAAAGACAGACGGTGGCGTCCTTAACCTCAAATGCTGTAGTTTCCTTGAAATATGAAGGCATTAACACTTCGCATACCTACAGTATGCAAATGTTATGGGGATATAGGGACTTCAAATGCTTTTTTTTTAAGTCTGATTCCGTCTCTTGTGGACAGGAGTTTCCGTTGGTGCCACGGAGTAAGCGCACCTGGGCTGACTCTGTATTTTTGTTTAGCAAAAGTGACTGTAATTAATGTCTGAGAATGGAATGTGAAATAAGTAGGGAGCGTTTTATTTACATATATTGTTCAACATATAGATAAGATGTCACACGTAAAAGTTGTTTAATTCGTGGTTAGTTTTGCTGTTTATATATCTGTAATGCTACAGAAGAGTTCTTCAAATATCATGGACACAAAAAAGAACAAATATGTCCATACTACACGAACTTAATATTGAAGAAGGCTGGCTAGTAAAGAGGATTAAACAGAGAAAACTTAAATATTTTGGACACATTAAACGTCATGATAATCTAGAGAAGACCGTCTTAGAAGGATACATAATGGGGAAAAGAAAGAGAGGAAGACCAAGGCGAAGATGGCCGCAAGACATCATTGACGATCAGCAAATGGAGACATCAGCAGCAGATCATCTTGCTTACAACCGAGAGGCCTATAGGAGAGCTGTTAGGGAGGCAAAGTTCCGCAAGGGACATGCAAATGACTGGTATCTGTAATACTACCACTGCACTGATATTTAATGACTGCGTTAGAATGAGAGTTGAGAGATGAAGGACAGAATGTCAGAAGGGCATGGGCGCCTCGCTCTTCACTTGTAGAAAATAAAGTTTGTTCGCTCAAGCCAAGATATGGAAGTAACTTCTGGATTTCTCCAAAATATGATGATGATTATGATGATGATGATGATGATGATGATGAAGATCGTGAAACAGTTATCTCTCAAACGTGTACAGCGTGACCATCTGATAGATGAGGGTGCGTGTGATGACAGATGCTGTAAGTAGCGGCAGATCAACATCCAGACACAAGGAACGCTTCACGTTGACCTCGACCGCGACCCAAGGACGACCTCTACATTGAAAAACAGACAACCTCCAAGATCTCACATACGTGCTACACGAATAATCATCTTCCTTGAGCTTATGTAGGCACATAAAGAAATGGTGTACGTCCATGCTCTAGCATCCACACAGTTGTTCCCTCCAGAAATACCGGCCAAAGCCTCTCTCGTGACAAAGTTCAATAACAGTTCAGTCACATGACCAAATAACTTGTGTTCCCATCGCCACTTGCTAAAACGCCCCTTGTAGTAAAGTCTGAACAGCCGCGACGCATCTAGTAACAACTATAGGCTGTAAGTCCACATAATGAGTGCAGCTATCAGTATCTACTTTCATATGTATTCACATAATTCACACAATTTATATAATCACATAAACAGCCATGCTAGCATCATATTCCCCCAGATCACAAGCTCGCTCCATCGAAATATTTTAGACCATCATGGTATAAAGTGGAATGAATTTAAGAGTAACACAGAGATAAGACAGGGGAGCAAACAGCAACAACATGTCTCATGGGTGATCAGAAAAAGAAGATGGACATATGTAGACCATGTGATGAGAAGAAATAATGAGAGAATACCAAAACAGGCTATCAAGTGGAGCACAACAGGCCGAAGAAAAAGAGGTCAATCACGTGAAACTCTAAAGAGGACATTGTTAAGAGAAGCCAGTTTAGTGGGCATAACATCCCTTGATGAGATTGAAAGACTCGCCGAGAATTTGAAATCCTGGCAAAGAACTATGCGAGCCCCATGTGACGTTTAACGGCACGGGAAGGATGTAAGATGTAAGATGATCAGTGCACCCTGGAAACAGTTCACTGATTCTCCAGTCTCTTCCGTGGAGTGTATGAGGAATCTCAAAACTATGGCATTACTACCTAACACTGTCTTGGAATTCTCATATATATATATATATATACTTATGTATACTGTATATGCGTTGTGTATGCGGTGAACGCACATCATATTATATGGTTGGGATATTGAAAGACCCCGGCGCTGATATCAGCATAGGAGACAGAAATGGAAAAAAAAACCCGCTGTCATCCACATTTGTGAACAGAGACGCAAAGATATTTTTCTGATATTTATCCAGCACTTATTATCTGAAAAAAAAAATACAATTTATCGATGCTCTCTGCCTTAAAGTATACACGGTGCATGTTTAATGTCAAGTAAGGGTTATGTGGAACACATGAAAATTATTGATTTTTGTTGTTCTTTTTGAAAAAGTCAAAGTCACTTCAGTTGCGGAAATCGCGTAGACATTGACTGAACTAAATAACATATTTCTGAATAAGTCGGGCACCAAAGTGAAGGTAGTATGACATCAGATGTTACAGGTTGACAAGTAAAGTATGACCCCATTTGTTGGCATTTTGCTGCCTGGTTATCAGCACACAGACCTGTCACAGTTTGGACGTACAACAACATGTATAAACTAGGAAAAAGTAGGAGCAGCTTTATTACTTAACGATTGTGACTTTTCGGCATGAGCTTAAATCATATAAATATACACAGACGAAGAAACAGAGTGAGAGGTTAAAGTATAAATTCATATGAATACCATATGTAAAAAAAAAATGAAATAACATGAATGGAGCACTTAGCTGTAACTTGTAAGAAGCTGTGGCTTGTCCGACGCCGTGTTTAGAAATGCGCATGATGGAGTGTAGAGAATATTTAAATGAAGACTTGTGATGTGTGATTGATGGGTCATAACTGAGGGTGATGGGTGGGGAAACCGAGGGGGACGGGGAGGAGAGTGATACAACGTTAACCTAGCCAAGAGAAGGTGAAATAGATGATTATAGTTAGGGTAGAGGGGTTGTAATGTGATGCTGTGAGGAGGTTCTGAACTATGTGTAACAAGTGAGAAGGGAATGGAACTTAGTGGGGAAGGGATTATGACTGTGGAAGAGGAGAATGTTAGGTGTAGCTGAATAACCAGTTCAAACCATGTGGTCCAGGCGTCTCATATTTCTGAATGTAGCGGTTCTCTAACTATTATTGTGTACGACAACAACTGCCGGAGGATATACTCCGACAATAATCAAGTTCTGCAAGCCCATAGTGGTAACAAATGCAGGCGTTCCGACACTTCATTGGACGATTCAAACAAACCTTAGTAGTGAAAATGATGATGATGGTGGATTCTGTGAGTGTAGTTGAAGATGATAGCATCCAATAATTGAGATTACTGGTGGAATACATGAAAAATATAAAGTACACTGGCAAAAGAAAAAAAAAGTCCAGTTGTTCAACAGCAAGAACTCGAAAATAGATGACATTCTTTTGTCTCTCTTCTGTTCTTAGTCCAGCCCTTTCTAACATACAACTCTATAGCTTGCTACGAGACCCAACACCAAAGTCTGTGTGTCTGTCTGCCTACCTGTCAACCTGTCTGCCTCACAAATAAAAACCCTACAGACTCATGCCTTACAATTATCCGTGTCCCTGAGCTCGCTCTCGAGGCCCCTGCAAGAAGTCACCTTCTCACGACGACAACTAGAAACTTCTTCAGGCTTCTCGATTCAAGGGAGATCAGCTCGGCCGACATGAATCGCATCTAAAATCTGAAAACATTAGACGGGGAATGCATGGGGGGGGGGGGGGGGGAAACCCCGAAAATCTCATGCTATAACATTTCTCATGATGTATTTGTGTAAAACATCACACATCGTCCAGTCGATAAGGAAGAAGAAACTTTCACAGAAACAATGGGGGAAAAAAAAGCAATTTTGCAGGCAGCTAGTGTGGTATCTGCAGGACACACTATTTACGACCTTCTAGTCTAACTACACGGGTCTGTGACGCTAAATAGGCCTCGCTCTGTATGACTCGTTCCCTTGCCAGACAAGTCATTGCTAAAATAAATCATTGCTCTTGATTGTGTCTGCCAAGTCGCGTTAATGAAAACTTCCTTTTTTGGAAGCGAGCGATTAAATTTGCTCTGGAAGCTGAGGGAGCAGACAATAAAACCCACAAATAATGTAGGAGAAACGCAATTTCAAAAGCAAGAAATTAACAAATGGATTGTCATTCGATTATTCCTCCGTTCTGTTCATCTATTATTTGCGCATAATCTTGTAAAAGTCACTTTACAGCAATTTCTTGTACTTTTATGAATGTCTGCAGCAGAAAAGTGAGTTTAGAAAAACTAGTTACCTGGAGCAGCTTTTTCTCGGTGCAAAGATTAAGTGGCTTATTTTATTACATCTATTTTTTTTACTTCTGATGAGAATCCATCAACTCATGTCCTTGGATGGTGACTGACTAAGCAACCTTGCAAGGCAGTAAACAACAAATTCTTTCCAATTCCAGCGGTTTGTGGCCAGTTTTTCTGACGTAAATACTGAAGGTAGATTGAGGTGTGTGATTCAGTTTTATAAAAAAGATAGAAAGAGTGAGGAAAATGCGCAGAAACAAGAAAGGTAGGAAGTAGGATGAGCATGAATAAACGAAAGAACTTAAAACTATCCGATGTTTCCATGAAAGCTTTTTTTTTCCAAGGAGCATATTTAGGAGCAATACAATAAACAAAAAAACATAGAACGTAGATGAAAAATTAAACACTTGGCCGTTTTTTGGTATCCTGTTTGTAAGAAAGACCGGGCCACACAATGCGCCCGAACGAACGAACAGATTTTCGAAGAGTTAAGCCCGGATAGAAGTAGACAGGCACAAAGTGGAAGCAAGAGGCTGGCTGAGAAATGAGGTAAATGACAGATGACAAAGGGTAACCTATGGTAAACAAAGTGGCTTTATGCCACAGATTTTCCTAGTGAATATTCATCAGCAAAACGTCTCTCTCTCTCTCTCTCTCTCTCTCTCTTGGATTGGGTAATTTAAAAAAAAACTTTTTGTTAAATTTCTTGTAACGTCTGGTAGTATTTTTCAAAAAGCATTTTATGAGAGAATGTGTAATAAACGATGCTAATCTGCAGAACAACAGGTTATAAAAGCGATCTAGGGATATTATGTAAATGGAGTGGAGAATCACGAACAGGGGGCTGGGAAATAAGCAGGTTCCTGATATTCTCCGTGGCAAAATGTTCGAGCTGAATAGAGCATCAGACGGATGCCATCTGGGAAATAAGCAGGTTCCTGATATTTTCTGTACCAAAGTGTTCGAGCTAAATGGAGCATCAGACGGATGCCATCAGGGAAATAAACAGGTTCCTGATATTCTCTGTGGCAGAGTTTTCGAGCTGAATGGAGCATCAGACGGATGCCATCTGGCAAATAATCAGTAATTTGATGATGATATGATAAAGAAAACAGAACATCAGACACAGGCCTTATGGGAAACATGAAGTTTACTTATTTTCTCTGTTGTGAAGTATATATAGTGTGTAGTACAAGTATGTATAGTGTGTAGTACAAGTATATATAGTGTGTAGTACAAGTATATATAGTGTGTGGTACAAGTATATATAGTGTGTAGTACAAGTATATATAGTGTGTAGTACAAGTATATATAGTGTGTGGTACAAGTATATATAGTGTGTAGTACAAGTATATATAGTGTGTAGTACAAGTATATAGTGTGTAGTACAAGTATATAGTGTGTAGTACAAGTATATATAGTGTGTAGTACAAGTATATATAGTGTGTAGTACAAGTATATATAGTGTGTAGTACAAGTATATATAGTGTGTGGTACAAGTATATACAGTGTGTGGTACAAGTATATATAGTGTGTGGTACAAGTATATATAGTGTGTGGTACAAGTATATATAGTGTGTGGTACAAGTATATATAGTGTGTAGTACAAGTATATATAGTGTGTAGTACAAGTATATATAGTGTGTGGTACAAGTATATATAGTGTGTGGTACAAGTATATATAGTGTGTGGTACAAGTATATATAGTGTGTAGTACAAGTATATATAGTGTGTACAAGTATATATAGTGTGTGGTACAAGTATATATAGTGTGTGGTACAAGTATATATAGTGTGTAGTACAAGTATATATAGTGTGTAGTACAAGTATATATAGTGTGTAGTACAAGTATATATAGTGGATGAAGTAGTACGTGCAGATGATCTTGATGTTTAAAGTATGTGACTTCAATGAATAATATCAAACGAAATCATCAAGTGCTTTACCGACGTTTTCTTGAAAACTATGCATTTTTTTTGCTATTAGGAAACAAGGAGACTTTCGCACAGTAGTAAAGTAACAGAACGCTGTGTTGTATGGTTAGAGCTTGAAAAAAATAATAAGCAAAGAGAAAGTTTTTTTTGGTCATTTTCCTTTCTCTTGAAAAGTATGTAAGGCGATAGTGGCTCGAATCATTGCATTTCTCAGATCTATTTTTGTAGCAGGCCATGCAGGTGTCATGGAGGAAATGAAAGATCAGATCATTTGGCGAAGGATCAAGCAGGCATCATCAGTGCCACAAGAGAAGCTGATCGAACACAGTGTAGGGAGGTTCTCAACATGGCACACACATGTAAGGAGGTTCTCAACATGGCACACACATGTAGGGAGGTTCTCAACATGGCACACACATGTAGAGAGGTTCTCAACATGGCACACACATGTAGAGAGGTTCTCAACATGGCACACACATGTAGGGAGGTTTTCAACATGGCACACACATGTAGCTGTCACAGAAAACTAGACTCCATATATCAGTGTCAGATCAGTTTATTCTCTAAACAGTTACCGAACACGCTGTCACATGCTTACTTCAATTGTCACTTGCTTATTTCAACGATTACTTTATTTAATGTATATGATACTACAAGAACTTAATATTGAAGAAAGCTGGCTAGTAAAGAGGATTAAAGAGAGAAAACTTAAATATTTTGGACACATTAAACGTCATGATAATCTAGAGAAGACCGTCTTGGAAGGGTACATCATTGGAAAAAGAAAGAGATGAAGACCAAGGCGAAGATGGCTGCAAGACATCGTTGATGATCTGCACATGGATGCATCAGCAGCAGGCCATCTTGCTCACAACCGAGAGGCCTACAAGAGTGCTGTTAGGGAGGCAAAGTTCCACAAGGGACATGGAAATGAATGAATGAATGAATGAGTGAATGATTCAGTCCTATGAGTGCTTTTTTTAGCCCAATACTCACGATTAACAACAGCCTGTACAGCTGACATACATTGATAGTGTCCCCATGCGTCTCTCTCTCTCTCTCTCTCTCTCTCTAACGTCACACTTCCCACCAGTCGTTCGCGGTCACTAGACACCTTCATTTATTCCCCTTACAAAAGGACTTCAGTGACAACTGTGAACTGGCCTCGTTGAGTGAACTGTGTGAACTGGCCTCATTGTGTGAACTGGCCTCGTTGTCGGGAGATCGGGAACGAAGCTTGAGTCAGTGTAAAATGAACAGGTAACCAAGATATCCAGATGGATGATCAATCAACGTAAAGCAGGTGTAATCAGTTCCTGTACACGGAAGGAGATGCTGAAGGGAAGATCGGAGCACCTATAGATGTGTCCAGAGAGCGTTGACGATGGTCCTTCCTAGCTAACCAGCTAACATGTCAGAGGGCTAGAATTATATCAAAATGTTAAAACTATAAGAAAAAAGTAGGAGCAGCTTTATTATTTAATAAGCACGCAGTTGTGACGTTTCGGTTTGCACCTTAATCATGCAGAAACATACAGGAGAAAGAAATAGGAAAGGAAGATAAAGTATAAATTCACATGAATGCTATACAAGAAACAGAAATGGAAAAAAAACAATAGAATGAATGGAGCACTTAGCTGTGACTTATAAGAAACTGCGTCCAGGATTGAGTGTGGTAGCGTTGAAAAGGCTTAAATGAAAATTTGCGATGTGTGATGAGTTGGCAGTTGCAGATCTTTGAGAACAAGATCCTAAGAAGAATCTTTGGGCCCATAAAGTAAGCCAACAGTGGAGAATGGAGAGCTAGAAAGAACATTGAACTAAACAGCTTATTTAAAACCAACGAATTATAAATGTCTTGAAACTGAACAGATTACACTGGTTGGGCCAAGTAGAAAGAATGGAAGAGAACAGATAAATGAAAATGATGTATGCACAAGAGATGGGGGAAACAAGACCAAGGGGTAGACCAAGACAGAGATGGAAAGACAACAGAGAAGAGGATATAAAAGAAACTGGTGTCATCAACTGGAGAGAGAAGATTAGGAATAGAGAGGAATGGAGGAATGGAAGCGAACTTTCTCTGCAGCAGTGAGCTTTTATTGGCTTGGAAGAAGAAGAAGAAGAAGAAGAGTTAGTAGTAACGGGGGGGGGGGGGGGGGGCGCGGGGATCGCGGAAAGGAGAAAGAGTGGTACAGTGGTAAACTAGCCGAGAGAATGCTGGGTGTAATAGGTAAATGCAGTTGGGGTAGAGGATAAGTAGTTTCATGCGGTGAGAAGGTTATGAATTATATCCAGCTGGCATACTTCGCATTAGGGTCAGTTTTCTATAACCATTCATTCATTCATTCATTCATTCATTCATTCATTTCTTTGCATGTCCCTTGCAAAACTTTGCCTCCATGACAGCACTCCTGTTAGGCCTCTCAATTGTGAGCACAATGGCATGCTGCTGATGCATCCATTTGCAGATCACCAACGATGTCTTGCAGCCATCTTCGCCTTGGTCTTCATCTCTTTCTTTTCCCCATTATGTACCCTTCCAAGACGGTCTTCTCTAGATTATTATGAAAAATGTTTAATGTGTCCAAAATATTTAAATCTTCTCACTTTAATCCTCTTTACAAGCCAGCCTTCTTCAATATTAATTTCTTATAGTATTTGTTCTTTTTTGTACCCATGCTATTGAAGAACTCTTCTGTAGCATTTGCATTCAAAGGCATTTGTGTGTTTCTCAGCTGTTTTGTTAAGTGTCCAGGTCTCACAGGCATATATTGTGATGGAAAAGATGCATGCCCTTAAAAATCTTATTTTTGTAGTTCTGTCTGTTCCTCTGCACAGATTCTTTAGTTGTTTTGCTTTCTGAAGAACGATAGATGTCCTCCTTTTAATTTCCCTCGCTGTATCTCCATTATTAGTTAGTAATGATCGAAGATATTAAAAACTCTCCACTTCTTCAATGTTTACTCATTGAAATAACCTATATAACCACTCACTGCAAAAAAGACTGTTGCATTTCGGTATCAGACAGATGAAAGGCACATAAGAACCCAAAATAAACCACATTCGGTCTACACTCGATTTCTCGTATATGATATTTGAAGAAAAAAAAAAGAAATTTTTATATATGACTATATATAATAATAATGTATAAAATGGAATCAAGAGTTGTGAGCATCATTCATTTACCCCATTCGTTAAACAGGATTTATAACCAGAAAATGAATATTGATTGTGTCTGCTCTCTTCATTTGCACAAAAAGTCCGTGTTTGATCTCCAACAGCAGAAGTCCAATTTCCGTTTTAAAGAATCTCTACGACCAATGATAGATCGCAAAATATAGATGAAATGACTGCATTAAAAAATATAAAGAAATCTATTACTCTGCTTCGGGAAGGAGGGAAGGGGAGTGAATTCTTGGTTGGATAATGGTGGGAAATGCTTGTTTTGATTTCATTTCGCTCAGATTTCATGAGAAAATCTGGGCATCAGTATTCTCCCTTTTTTTGTGTGGAAAATCTGTTACTATGGTGAGATAATTCTGTTTCTTTTCTGTATTTTTTCCCATTTCAGTATGTTTTACCTCCACAAAATCTAACGGAGTATTACTTTTGGATTTTTATTTCTAGCTGTTTGCTGTTATAATGAGCAGATAATATATTCCCAAACTCGACAGAAGGGAATCTGATAACGTTCATTCTTTATGTCTGTGAGAGAGAGAGAGAGAGAGAGAGAGAGAGAGAGGGAGGGAGAGAGAGTTGCTATGCATTGATTTGTTGCTATTTTCATCATTTATATAGTTACTAATCGACATTTTGCTATTTCCATCATGAACAGATCAGTATCTTCATCACTTATCGTATTGTTGATTCGCCGGTAACTGTTTCCATCAACTATGCTGTAATTCATTGACTGATCATTATTTTCATAACTTGTGTTGTTATTTATTGACTAGTCACTGTTTTTTTCCAAACATATATTCATCTGATGGCCATTCATTTATCGATCATCACCGATTCAAGATATTATTTGCGTTTGTTCATTTCATTCTTTATGTTATTTCTCAACCTATTAAAATGCCCTGAGTTTAAATTACAGAAATAGCACAATATTTCTAACTTTTGAGATTATTTCTCTGGTCACATACATGAATTTAGTTGAATAGATAAGACTTCGCTCTGTTTTTCACACTTGGATTGATGTCGCGGGGCAGAATCCTTCTTGGCACCTTTATTTCGTCCAGGTTCTCATGGGTGCTACGGAGCTCGTTCACTGCACTGAGATTCCCCCTTCACAGAAAGAGATTAAAAGCGCTTATGGATTTATCCATTGTTAAATGATGATAACTCTTTTGTATTTTAACATTTTTGTACCTTTAATCTGGTCATATGTGTAATAGTATTTATGATCTCTGAAATCACATGGTTTATTGTGTGATTTTATAATATATGCTGTAAAGTGATACACCAAACCATGTTACTACAAGTGTTTAGTCCTATCACAGTGAATGACAGACGAATCCTTACCAGGAATAGCTTGTATGTGGACCCCACAGGGTAAAAGAAGCATAGGACGATCCAAAGAGACATGGAGACGTACAGCATAGAGAATGCTGGTAAACACAGGACTGCTGATGTCCGAGACAGTCAAGAAGACAGCGAAGGACCGATAACATTGGAAATCTCTTGCTACCAGCAGCTCCATGTGTCATCGGCACTGACGAGACGAGAGAGAGAGAGAGAGAGAGAGAGAGAGAGAGAGAGAGAGAGAGAGAGAGAGGGTGTGTGTCTTATGACATGTATAAGAAGTTCAAGATGAGTATAAATGACGGATGCATTTGTGCCACTGGAAAAATGATAGTATACGTGGCACTGGCAGAATTACAGCATATGTGGCACTGGAAGAATGACAGCATGTGTGGTACTAGAAGAATGACAGCATATGTGGCACTGAAAGAATGACGGTATATGTGCCACTGGAAAAAATGACAACATGCGTGGCACTAGAAAAATGACTGAATATGTGGCTCTGGAAGAATGACAGCATATGTGACACTGGAAGAATGCGTGAATATGTGACATTGGAAGAATGAATGAATATATGGCACTGGAAGATTGACTGTATACATGGTACTGGAAAAATGACAACATATGTGGCACTGGAAGAATGACAGCATATGTAGTATTGGAAGAATGACAGCATATGTGGCACTGGAAGAATGACTGAATATATGGCACTGGAAGAATGACAGCATATGTGGCACTGTACCGTGAGCTGCATACATATGTATAAACGTTCACTGAAATCCTAGTGCTACTTCAAAGATGCCAGCAGGATGAAAACAGTGAAAAAAGATGCTGTGCTAGACTGATCTTTTCATCTTGTAAAAACAGTACAAGATATCATCAGAGGAAGTATCCTTTTGCACTCATTTCCCAATTCAGACGAGTGCTGAAGATCTTTGCCCTCCCTTCACCACTCAGACAACTGTTTCAGACGTTCGTGCTCCCTTCCTCACTCAAACAATTGCTTCAGACTTTGTGCTGTCTTCCACACTCAGACACGTGTTTCAGACATTTGTGCTCTCTTCCACACTCAGACAAGTGTTTCAGACATTTGTGCTCTCTTCCACACTCGGACAAGTATTTCAGACATTTGTGCTCTCTTCCACACTCAGATAAGTATTTCAGACATTTGTGCTCTCTTCCACACTCAGACAAGTATTTCAGACATTTGTGCTCTCTTCCACACTCAGACAAGTATTTCAGACATTTGTGCTCCCTTCCACACTCAGACAAGTTTTTCAGACATTTGTGCTCTCTTCCACACTCAGACAAGTATTTCAGACATTTGTTCTCTCTTCCACACTCAGACAAGTGTGCCAGACATTTTTGCTCTCTTCCACACTCAGACAAATATTTCAGACATTTGTGCTCTCTTCCACACACAGACGGGTTTTTCAGACATTTGTGCTCTCTTCCATCTCAGACAAGTATTTCAGACATTTGTGCTCTCTTCCACACTCAGACACATGTTTCAGACATGTGTGCTCTCTTCCACACTCAGACAAGTGTTTCAGACATTTGTGCTCTCTTCCACACTCAGACAAGTATTTCAGACATTCGTGCTCTCTTCCACACTCAGACATGTGTTTCAGACCTTTGTGCTCTCTCCCCCATTCAGACAAATATTTCAGACCTTTGTACTATCTTCCCCACTCAGACAAGTGTTTCAGACATTTGTGCTCTCTTCCACACTCAGACAAGTATTTCAGACATTTGTGCTCTCTTCCACACTCACACACATGTTTCAGACATGTGTGCTCTCTTTCACACTCAGACAAGTGTTTCAGACATTTGTGCTCTCTTCCACACTCAAACAAGTGTTTCAGACACTTGTGCTCTCTTCCACACTCAGACACGTATTTCAGACATTTGTGCTCTCTTCCACACTCAAACAAGTGTTTCAGACACTTGTGCTCTCTTCCACACTCAGACACGTATTTCAGACATTTGTGCTCTCTTCCACACTCAGACAAGTATTTCAGACACTTGTGCTCTCTTCCACACTCAAACACGTGTTTCAGACATTTGTGCTCTCTCCCCCATTCAGGCAAATATTTCAGACCTTTGTACTATCTTCCCCACTCAGACAAGTGTTTCAGACCCTTGTGCTCCCTTCCCCACTCAGACACATGTGTCAGACATTTGTGCTCTCTTCCACACTCAGACAAGTATTTCAGACCTTTGTGCTCTCTTCCACACTCAGACACATGTTTCAGACATGTGTGCTCTCTTTCACACTCAGACAAGTGTTTCAGACATTTGTGCTCTCTTCCACACTCAAACAAGTATTTCAGACATTTGTGCTCTCCTCCACATTTAGACAAGTATTTCAGACATTTGTGCTCTCTTTCACACTCAGACAAGTGTTTCAGACATTTGTTCTCTCTTCCACACTCAGACAAGTGTGCCAGACATTTTTGCTCTCTTCCACACTCAGACATTTGTGCTCTCTTCCACACTCAGACAAATATTTCAGACATTTGTGCTCTCTTCCACACACAGACGGGTTTTTCAGACATTTGTGCTCTCTTCCATCTCAGACAAGTATTTCAGACATTTGTGCTCTCTTCCACACTCAGACAAGTGTTTCAGACATTTGTGCTCTCTTCCACACTCAGACAAGTGTTTCAGACATTTGTGCTCTCTTCCACACTCAGACAAGTGTTTCAGACATTTGTGCTCTCTTCCACACTCAGACAAGTGTTTCAGACATTTGTGCTCTCTTCCACACTCAGACAAGTATTTCAGACATTTTCGCTCTCTTCCCCACACAGACACGTGTTTCAGACCTTTGTGCTCTCTCCCCCATTCAGACAAATATTTCAGACCTTTGTGCTATCTTCCCCACTCAGACAAGTGTTTCAGACCCTTGTACTCCCTTCCTCACTCAGACAATTGCTTCAGAACTTTGTGCTTCCTTCCTCACTCAGGCAAGTGTTTGAAACCTTTACACTCTTCACACTATAAGCATAGTGAACTCTCTTTGGCTCATGACTCATGAAAGTATGTGACTTGTTCTTATGCTGTTCTGAAAGCACACTGGGTCTTACTGTTCTGCCTAAATGCTAAAAACAATAATGCTGTTACACCGGATCACGTTCTTACCTACTGCTGCTACTACTGTTACTGTAATGAAACAGCAAGTATCTAGGTGCCACACATGATAAAGTTAGACCTTCAGTATCAGAGTCTTCCTGTACAAATTTAGCAAACTGGAGTCATACGCCTCAGCACAGTAAAATAATGCAGCACGTTGTGTATGTTCGGTCTCGAAGAACAGCACATCTCTCAAAGTTTACAAACTGATTTGCACCACAATGGCATAAGTAGACCATCCAGCGCTCATAGTAGATAGATTTACGTTCATATTCATATTATTTCACAATAGACAGATTAGCCTCATATAGGAAAATGCATGCATAGTTTTAGAAAAGAACTAAAGAAACCGTTTCCACACACGAAAATGAGAAGAAACAGGAGACAAGTTTTCGTGTTGTGTGTGAATTGTGTGCATTTAACACTGGAAACATCAGTTGCTTAATTTGTTACTTTTAACACTGGTCTTGTGTGTGGCAGAAAAGCTCATATATGTTTCAAGATGCAGTGCCGTACTTGAGACAACTTTGAAGTCCGGAGATGGAAGAGAGAGAGAGAAAGAGAGAGAGAGAGAGAGAGAAAGGAGCAAAAAATCACTTAGGAGTCATGACCCAGAGAGGCCTACCCTTCTAAAGGTATCAGGAGTATAAGGGGTCGAAACACTTGTCTAATTGGAGATACTTCCACTGATGATCTAGGACCATAGTTTTTAGTCTTTTTTTTGGGGGGGGGGGCGGGGGGCGGGCAGTGGGCCGCCTTTCAAGCCACAGAACAACTGTGGACCGCCTTTCCAACCACAGAACAACTGTGGACCGCCTTTCCAACCACAGAACAACTGTGGACCGCCTTTCCAACCACAGAGCAACTGTGGACCGCCTTTCCAACCACAGAACAACTGCGGACCGCCTTTCCAGCCACAAAACAACTGTGGACCGCCTTTCCGGCCACAGAACAGCTGTAGACCGTCTTTCCGGCCAAGGAACAGCTGTGGACCGCCTTTCCAGCCAGAGAACAGCTGTGGACCGCTCATTATAACTACAGCAATAAAAAGAACCCATACGACGTTAATTTTTTTGTTACACAATCTGGCCAATCAGTTTGCTGGATAAACATAATTGTTCTTGGTAGCTACCACATTAGTTTCCGCGTTGCCTTCTGTCGATTTGTGTACGGACTCTAGCCTTGGACTCACTGAGACCTACGAGCAAGGCAGCAGGAGTCAGTTTGTACTTTCACAGGACATGCTATGAGAAGGCGGGGCATAGAACATATTGTAACAACAGAAAAAATAGAGAGAAGAAAAGGTAAGGGAAGACCGAGAGAAACCATAGTCTGACTAGATGGCGTGAAATGAAATCACTAACTGAACTGGTGGCCCACACGAAGGATAGGGTACTGTGAAGAAACATGATAGCCAACGACACTCAGCACGGCACCTGATGATGATGATGATGATGGTGGTGGTGGTGGTGGTGGTGGTGAATCAATTTTCTGGTTCCTTGGAACTTCCACGGACTCTTCGGGGGAGGGGGAGGGCGGCATAGACCTTAAGTTGAGAACCACTGATATAGGAAGTTGTTTCGCTCTCTATAGTTGAACGTTCCCAGCATGACTGAACCTGACTAACAAAACAAGTATACATTCCATGTTAACCTCACGGAGCATTTTTGTGGGGGATTTAAATGGCAGTTTGGAAACATAATCCAAATCAAACTACATTAAAACTCCATCATGCGTGCATTCTGTCCATAAAATAGAAACTTTTCCCTGGAGAACTGGTTGCCTATTAAGAAATAAACATTACTTTGAAATAAATTCTTCCGTCTTTTATCTCACCCTTGTTAATATCGTTTGCGTTTACTTCGGACGAAGTCTTCTATTAATGTGAGACTGGCATGTGAGATGCGACAAATGAACGAAAATCAATGAAAACTTCTGTCAAAGATTTCGATTTATACCGATGGCTCTGGGAATGTTGCAGACGCTATTTTTTTTTCTCTTTCAGATTTACAGCTTTCTAGATGAACATTTTATGTTTCCGTTTCTTTTAAAGAGCGACTGT
Source organism: Achatina immaculata (assembly GCA_009760885.1). Classification (NCBI taxonomy): domain Eukaryota; kingdom Metazoa; phylum Mollusca; class Gastropoda; order Stylommatophora; family Achatinidae; genus Lissachatina; species Lissachatina immaculata. Next base: position 15,066,314 of record CM019702.1, read on the forward strand.
TCAAACTGGTTTAGGGAAATACAGGAAACAGGGAGCGTGCAACAACTGTTTTATCATTTGTAGGAGAAAATACTGTCGAGAATAAAGCGATGAATATTGGCTGATATTACGAAATGTGAATATAGCAAGAAACAGTGAATTTTGGTGTAACACACAAACATTAAGACATACAAACAAAAGCAAAAAAAAATATCTTCGTATGCACAACGTTCTGCAGATATTACGTCAAACGGAATGATATACTCGCGTTTAGTGACACATTAATGAAGAGCTTTCTGAATCTTGGTTTTGTTTGTCCTAGATCAATGTCATCATCATCATCATCATCATTATCATCATCATCACTGCCTTTCACTCCCTTGAGAGCATAGGCCACATATAAAAGTTCTCCAGCCATCCCTGTTCTTGCAGTTATTATCTGCTTCTTTCTATGTACATCCTTTGTCTCTGAGCACTGTCATAATTTCTCTTCTCCAAGTAAGTCTACTTCTTCTTCGTTTTCTGTTTCCTTGAGAATTCCATGTCAGTGCCTGTCTTGATATGCTGGTGTTGGGTTTACTCAGAGTGTGGCCAATCCACCTCCGCTTCCTAGACATGATTTTTGGGTTCATATGTTCTTGTCCTGCCCTTTCCTAGACCTCCTTGTTCCTAATCTTGTCCTGCCATTTAATGTTTAAAATCCTTCTCAAGCAGTACTTCATGAATCTTTGCATCTTCTGTTGTATTGTTTCGGTCATAACCCACGTCTCCAAACCTTATAGTAGGACAGTCTTTACGTTTGTATCGAAAAGTCTAAGTTTGGTTCTTGTCTTGATGTTCTTAGATAACCATATTTTGTTAAGTGGGATAAATGCTGTCCTGGCCTTGGTTATTCTAGCTTTAACATCCTTTTTTCGCTCCCCTACACTATGCTGCCTAAATTTCTGATATACTCTACCTCCTCAACTGGCACTCCCTCAATCACCATGAGGCTATTGCTTACACTATTACTTTTAATTATCTTTGTTTTTGTCTGTTATATCAATGTGATTTCATTATAACAAATCTATTTCGTTACACCTTTGTCCCAGGGTTCCCGAATTCAAACAAGATTATATTCCGGTTTACCTCCAACAACGTTTGTGTCTTTTATCATTTTGGCTTTCTTATATATCCTATAGCTTACATCCTTCCTGTGCTGTTAAACGTCACATAAGGCTCGCAAGGCAGTTCGCCAATTTTTCCTGTCTTCGGCGAGTCTTTCAACCTCATCAAGGGAGTTTATGCCTATTAATTTGGCCTCTCTTAACAATGTCCTCTTCGGAGTTTCACTCGATCTGCCTCTTTTTCTTTGGCCTGTTGTGTTCCACTTGATAGCTTGTTTTTGGATTCTCTGACTGTTTCTTCTCATCACGTGACCAACATATGTCCATCTCCATTTCCTGATCACCTATGAGACTGGTTGTTGTTCAGTCATCTGTCTTATCTCTGCATTGTTCTTGAATTCATCCCACTTGATGCCGAGTATTTTTCTTAGGCATTTGTTTTCAAAAGAGTCTAATTTCTTGTCTATTTCTTTAGTTGTTTTCCAACTTTCGCATGCATAAATGAGGGTGGGTTGAATAATTCAATTTGTATTGAATAATCTTAACTTGGTTTTTCTGCTTGTAACTTTTGACTGCCACATGTTCTCAAGATTCTTGAAGATCGATGCTGCTTTTGCAATTCTAATTCTAACTTCCTTTCTAGTGTCACTATCCTGGTCTATGTAGCTGTCAAGGTATGCAAATTGATTGACTTCTCCAATATCTGTCAATTCTACGTGTATTTTTCAGATTTTGATTAATGCGAATTTTCATTATTTTTGTTTTGTCCTTGTTAATTTCAAGTCCTATTTTGCTAGCCATTGAAGACAGGCTATCTATTTTTTCTTGCATGGAATTCACATTGTTACTGATAAGAGTTATGTCATCAGCAAAATCAAGATCTTGTAGTTCGGTCCCGTGTACCGAGTCAATATCTGTGTTACCTGTGCAGCATGTTTTCATTATGAATTCTATTCTAATTCCAAAAAGCAAAGGAGACAGTATACATCCTTGTTTCACACCTGTTTCAATCTGGAACCATTCACTCATCTCTTCTTCTGTCTTGACTGCAGAGACATATCCATTGTAGAAGTCCTTAATGATGTTGACAGTTTTAGATGGTATTCCATATAGACTTAAAATTCTCTATAATGAATCTCTGTGTATACTATCAAATGCCTTTTTAAAGTCTAAGAAGTTCAGTACTAATGGTTTCTGCTTTTTAATATGTTCTTCAAGTATTATTCTTAGGGTAAAGATCTGGTCGAGACAGCTTCTCCCTTTTCGAAATCCTGCTTGTTCTTCTCTCATTGCTGTATCCACTATAAATATATTAAAAATGGCCTTGCAATATACTTTTGGCACAACTGATGTTAAGGTTACTCCTCCTCAATTGTTACAGTCACTAAGGTTGCCTTTTTTTGGTATTTTAACAATGATTCCTTTTTTCCATTTAGAAGGGACCTTTTCTTCTTTCCAAATCTTATTAAACATTCTCTGTAGTTGTCTCATGTTGTCACTATTGATAGCTTTTAACATTTCGGATGTTATTTCATATTCAACTGTAGTTTTGTTCTTAGCCATTAAATTCACTGCTGTTTCAATTTCATGCAATGTAATTTCATCTAGGTTGACATTTAGTTGTGGGGCTGGTAAGTCGGTTTCAAGGTTTAACAATTCTTTTGGGTGTGGTCGATTAAGTATTTCTTGGAAGTGTTCAGCCCATCGTTGCTTTTGGTCTTTACGTGGTGTTAATATGCTCCAGTTTTGCTAAGGACTGGTCTTTCTTTAGAATTAATAGTACCTGTTAGCCTCTTTTGTATGTTATATAAAGTGTTGCTGTCTCCTGTTTCTGCTGCTTTCTGTGTCTCTTTCGCCATATTGTCTATGTATTATCTTTTATCCCTTCTAGCTGGACTTTTTTATTTTCTTGTCTATTTTTGTTGTATTTTGCTTTCGCCAGATCTTTTCCAAGATCTGTTTTTACATTCAACATGTCTAATTCGGCTGCTCGTCTTTCATGTATGTACTTCCATGTTTTCTGATATCCATGCATTTCTATTTGTTTTTTTCAGTCCAGCTCTTGCTTTTGCTGCTATGGTTATGGCTGTGCTGTAAGAATTCCATAATTCATCTTTACCTATCTCCTCCACTTCACTGGGTGTTGTGGAATAATTGGCAAGTTCCTGATTGAAATTACTGTTAGTATTCTCTTCTTGTAGGCTGTGGCTGTTTATCTTTCTATGTATTGATTTCCTGTGTTGGCTTTTCAGTTTTAGTTTTATTTTCTCTATACACAGGTTGTGATCACTGTTAACATCTGCACCCCTATAATCCCTTACATCTGTCAGAGATGTTCTGTATTGCTTTCTAATACAAAAATGATCTATCTGGTTTCTAGTTCTATCATCTGGAGATATCCACGTTGTTTTATGTATCTCTTTGTGTGGAAATATTGTGCCTTCAATGACCATGCCCTCTGTTAGACATATTTCAATGAATCTTTCTCCATTCTGATTAACCATGTCAGTTCCTTCTTTCCCCATTATTTTTTCAACGTCGGTGTTATCTTTCCCTACCTTAGCGTTGATGCCCCCCATAGCAATTAGGATGTCGTGTTTAGGGACTTTGTTGGTGATTTGTTGTAATTAGTGATAGAAATCATCCTTCACCTCAACATCTGCATCGTTCGTGGGTTCATAACACTGTATTATTGTCATTCTTCCGTATCTTAGGTTGTATCGTGCTCTTATTATACGACTGTTCACTGGTTCCGATTCTATAAGGCTCTGTGGTGCTACATTTGGCATAATAATACCTACCCCCTCTCGATGTTTATCGTCGTTTCTGCCTGAATGTATTATTAACTTACCGTTTTCCGCCGATCTTTTACCTGCTTCTGACCATTGCATTTCACTAATGCCCAGTACGTCTAGGTGGTATCTCTCTATTTCTTTGATGACCTGAGTAGTTTTTGCTGGTGCTGCCATCATTCTCACATTCCAGAATCCAATCTTTGTCACATGTTTGGAGCCGACGAATGAGTTATTCAGAGTTGACATCCCTGATGGTCGGTTGATTTCTCTGCGAGTTTCCGTAACGATATCTTTTTTCCCATCTGGAGTCGCCTCTAGATAGGTTCCAGGATAAGGTTATTAGCCTTATGCCCAACTCCCGGTACAGGATATGTGACAGATCAAGCGGAATTCCGCTGATGTCTGCATGCCGGCGAGAGCGTTAAAAAAAAAACGTCCGCCATCTTGCACTTCACACCTGAAGTTTTAGCTTTAGCAGATGTTTAATTTACAATGTCCGATAATTAATAAAGAGAGTAATTACATAAAAAATAAATTTAACAACTGTTGAAGATATAACCTGTATTTTATTCAAAATAAGCCCCTTACAGAACCACAAAAATAAGATTTTTAAGGGCATGCATCTTTCCCATAGCAACATATGCCTGTGAGACCTGGACACTTAACAAAACAGCTGAGAAACACATAAATGCCTTTGAATGTAAATGCTACAGAAGAGTTCTCCAAATATCGTGGACACAAAAAAGAACAAATATATCTATACTACAAGAGCTTAATATTGAAGAAGGCTGGCTAGTGAAGAGGATTAAAGAGAGAAAACTGAAATATTTTGGACACATTAAACGTCATGATAATTTATAGAAGACCGTATTGGAAGGATACATAATGGGAAAAAGAAAAAGAGATGAAGACCAAGACGAAGATGGCTGCAAGACATCGTTGACGATCTGGAAATGGATGCAACAGCAGCAGGCCATCTTGCTCACAACCGAGAGGCCTACAGGATTGCTGTTTGTGAGGCAAAGTTCCGCAAGGGACATGCAAATGAATGAATGAATGAAGCCCCTTGTGCACTGATACAGCGAGTGGCACGATCTAACAAACACTGGAACGACCACTGCAGTTCTTCTGTTGGCATAGCCCCTAAACTCGATGTTACGGCCCTTTGGATGTCATCAGTATCGTTAAAGAAGCGTCCTTTCAATGGTAACTTTAATTTTTGGAATAGAAAATAATCCCAGGGAGACAAATATGGGGAACAGGGTGGATGATTGAGAACACACACTTGTTTTTGGGCCAAAAATTCCTGCACAACTACAGCCCGGTGAGCCGGTGCATCATCATGAAGAAGGAAAACACTGCCAGGTGCTGAATATTCGGGTCGGATTCGGAGAATCCTTTTCAATAGGCGTTGCAAAATGTTTAAATAAACTTTGGCACTGACACACTGTACCTCTGGAATAAATTCGTTGTGAATAACTCCTTCACTATCGTAGAAGCACACTAACATTGTCTTCACGTTCAACTTTTGAAGACGAATTATTTTGCATTTTGGTGATGATGATGATGACTTCCACTGAGCACTTTAGCGTTTAGTTGTGGGATCACAGTGGAAAATACATGTTTCATCTTCTGCAAATTTAAGAAGTGTTTATTTCTGTTACACGTTTTGATGATATCTTTTGCGTACTCGACACACTAATGTTTTTTTTTATCATCAGACAACGAATGTTGTAGAAACCAGCAAACAACTTTTTTCTTGCCAGAATATTCCACTATAATTTTACGAATGGTCTCTCGGTTTACACTAAATTCATCTACCGTCATCTTCACAGTCAAACAACGATCTTCTTGTATCCGTTCTCTGACTTTTGCAATGAGTTCCTCATTATGAACAGACATTGGGCGTCCATGTCTAGTTGCATTTGTAATCGTTTCCATACCACTATTGAATCGTGAATACCACCTGAATATCTGTGCACGAGATAAACAATTATCCACATAAACTTGTCGCATCAATTCAACTGTCTCAGTGGCAATTTTTCTGAGCTTTAAATATAATTTAATGTTACCTTTTTTACTCCATGCTGATTACGTAACAATGTACCTCTGACTAGGTCAACAAAATGGCGGCTTTTCTGTTGTATGCTTATCGGGCGGCGATGCAATGTTGCCAGATCACAGATGAAGGTTGCCTCTTTGGATTCCATACTTTGCTTCATAGATGGCATTTTTGCTTTGGCCACAATAAAATCAGTCTCATTACTTAATTGTCGTACCTTGTAGTTTGATTTCCTATCACGCGTAAGTGATCATTCTGATGATGTGATGCAAACGTACCTAGTTTCAGAGAGCATAGAAATTCTGAAACTCTTCCAGTGCCGTCATGTGAGGAGTTTAGATAAACAAATGGAATACAGGCACAGGCTGATGATGTGACGAATACCATCACCAGTTATGACGATGCATATATCTATGGATGTATCTACGAGAATGTAGATACGATGTATCTATCGGTCTTCAGAAAGTAAAACGACTAAAGAAGCTGTGCAGAGAAACAGACAGAACTTCAAAAATGAGACTTTTAAGGGCATGCATCTTTCCCATCGCAACATATGCCTGTGAGACCTGGATACGTAACAAAACGTCTAGATACAGATAAGTGCCATTGAATGTAAATGCCACAGAAGAGTTCTTCAAATATCATGGACAAAGAACAAGTATATCCATGCTACAAGAACTTAATATTGAAGATTGGCTAGTAAAGAAGATTAAACAGAAAAAAACTTTAATATTTTGAACAAATTAAACATCATGAGAATTTGAATAAGACCGTTTTGGAAGAGTACATAATGGGAAAAAGAAAGAGAGGAAGACCAAGGCGAAGATGGTTGCAAGACATCGTTGATGATCTGCGAATGGACGCATCAGCAGCAGGACACCTTGGTTACAACAGAGAGGCCTACAGGAGAGGTGTTAGGGAGGCAAAAACCCAGACTCAAGAAAATGTTGTACCTGGCGTTTCCATAGGCAAACAAAGGTAGCGAGGACAGGTTCCATACCTCAAGTGCCATAGTGGTCTAGGAATGTGAAGCCACTAACATTTCACGCCCATGCGGTACGCAGATAACAGGGGTATAGATCTATGAAAAGAACATACAGATCTATGAAAAGAACGTAACCAAATCGGCATTGCATGCACGAAATACGGAATATTTGCCCTCAATGTTGTGATGTGATGGTACTTTTGAAATACATACTTTCTCTAAATTGTATATGTGTACGTTATATATGAGGTAACTTATAAAGCGCGGTTTAGTAGTAAAGTAAATGTAATTCCACACAGTGACATGTATTACTTTGTTAGAAACTGGAAAAAAGGACCATTATCTCTGAACTCTGGACACCTTCATACGTACTCCCATCTCTTCTTCAGCATCTCTAGCAGTGTGCAATGACCGATACGCTTACATTCTGTAAGTAGTAATTTATAGTGTACTATAAAACTGATTGTTAGCCGATATGAAAAGAAAACAACGCCCGCCCTATGTTGATTTGCTGTCTTTCTCAAGCCATGAACGTGCTAGTTCTTCTTCTTCTTCTTCTTCTTCTTCTTCTTCTTCTTCTTCTTCAGCTTTCCGAGCCATCGAGTCACATTGCTGCAGATAAAGTTCGCCTCCATTCCTCTCTATTTCTAATCTCTCTCCAGGAGATGCACCAATTTCTTTTTATCCTCTTCTATGTTGTCTTTCCATCTCGGTCTACCCCCCTGGTCTTGTTTCCTTCATTTCATTTCTTGTGTGTGTGTATATATATATATATATATATATATATATATATATATATATATACTGTTTTCGTTTGTCTGTTTTATAATTCGTTGGGATTCAAATAAGCTGTTCACTGTTCTCTCTAGTTCTCCATTCTCCACTGTTGGTACCCCTTATGAGCACAAATATTCTTATTAGCATCTTGTTCTCAAAGACCTGCAATTGCCGCTCATCTTTCTTCGTGGTACAAATTGCATGGTTTTAGAATTAAATGATTTCTTTCATTAAAATATTCACTGAAAAGACAAGGAACATTTACCCAAAGAACAGTTCCTGGATTTTTAGGCTAATAGTTCACAAGTTTAACTCTTCCACTCTCGTCGATTAATTAGCGCACCCCTTTAGAGTTGTCTGTCTAGTTATACAACTCAGAATTTCAGTTTGGCATGATTAGTTAGTTTAGCTACATAGGTAGAGAGGCTGCGAACTGCGAACCTGCAAAGATCTGAGTGACACAGATAAGCCTGAGCCGTGAGGTCCCTAGGAAAAAAAAAATGAAGACACTAGTAAAAACGCGAAAACGTTTCAATACGTCCTTATCGGCACTAGAGCGTAATACATGACGTCTTCCTACGTTTCGTTGCAGTGATCCACGTGATAATGATTATAGGACGTCTTAACGCTTTCGAAGCTATGAAATATTTACGAGTCTTATCAATGCAGCTAGCCCTATGTAACCGCGCCATACAGTTTTTTGATAATATTACGAAATATGATGAAATGGTAAAAAAAATTGCAATGGCTAAAAAAAAAATTCTTTACAAAGATTAAAAAAAACAGCAACACCTTTGACTGCTCTGACATTCCATTTAACAACTTGTAACAAAACCATATTTGTTAGTTCGTGCCCAGACACAAGAGACGCTGTTGAAAATGAAACCAGGTTACTGTGGGATCAAATCTCATGGCATTTATCAAACGCGTGCTAAAGAAGCAAATACAACAGTCGTTCCTGTTCTCTTTCTCTGGGTTTTCCCAGAGATTACATTTCAACCAAAAAAGAAAAAAAAATCAAAGGAACTAAGGCTGGGATTATAAGACCATCATCGAGCACGATAACAATCACCGCTTCCGGTCGCTAAGAATACAACGCTTTTAAAAAATTAGTTCCTTGCTATGTGCATTTTTCTGCTAAAAAAAGGACTTAAAACACTCAAATGGAATGGACAATGCAGCTAACACTTCGGTAACGAAGAATGTAAAGATATCAAAGGGTTCGATTTGCAGAGTGAAAGGTCGAAAGCTCTACAAGTTATCATGTTTTCATTGGTTAACCATCTGAAAGCAGTGGTTTGAGTACCTAAGTACAAAGATTATATTACATGCAAGAGCCACCCAATAAAGACACCCTGATCAACGTACAGCTTTATAACACGAGAAATTAGGACATACCTGCCAACGCTATTAATTTGTTTTTTTTAATGATTGTATTTTAAAATTTAGTTTTTCCAACGTTGAATCTGAAGTTCAGGGAAATCATGATGTACCTTTTACGTGAAGTAGGAAAAGGAGGCCTTCTCATGACGAAGAAACAGAACACAGTGTTGTATGGCTAGACCTCAACAACAACAAAATTCACAGGCAAGGAAAGCACTTTCAGACGTGAGAGAAAGGAAAATGAAAAATATATAACAACTTTGCGACACAGCGAAGTTGATTAATGCAATACTCTCTCGTGGCTGGACGGCTCCTCGTCCTATCGGAGTTCGTGGTTCAAGTCCCAAGAAATTCTCTTGCGATTGTTCTTTCTCTCATGTCTAATAGTGCTTTGTCTATGATTTTTTTTCGAGGTCTAAACCATACAATCTTGTGCTCTGTTACTTTACTTTTTACGCAATAATTCAGGTACGATTTCTGTAGTGAAGTTTACAGTTACAGTTTAAATTTATATACAGGATAGACAATATATTATGATATTGATTGCTTCAACGTTCTGTTCTTTGTCCACATACATCAGCTGGGCGGATTGATATTGAAATGATCTCTAAACAAAGAGATTTATGCGAATATTTGAATAAACAACAGTAGGACAAACATGTAACTGCTCTCCCTTGTTGGTCAGGCGCTGTAAACAATTGTTGGGGGAGGGGGGGGGGAATCAAATTTAGTGGACGAAAAAGGTAAATTTTTGGAGCACTTTACTTTTACGAGTAAAATATTGCATTAGCAAGTCATAAACAACGGAAATTAAGTCAACAACCGGTAAGACAATATAGCTGTTCTGTGACATAAGAATGATACACAGTAAATTAAATAATGTCCTTAAGTACTATATACAGTTCGAGAAAACAAATAAAGCAGCTGAAATATGAGGAAAAATTGGAAAAAACATATTGAATATTTTGAATATCTTGGATCATTTACTATTAGTAAATCAGATCTTTAAGGGCATGCACCTTTCTCATCGCAGCATGTTCCTGTGAGACCTAGACATTTAACAAAACACCTGAGAAACACATAAATGCCTTTGAATGTAAATGCTACAGAAGAGTTCTTCAAATATCATGGACACAAAGAACACATATATCCATACTACAAGAAAATATTAAAGAAAGTTGGCTAGTAAAGAAGATTAAACAGAGAAAACTTTAATATTTGGACACATTAAACGTCACGAGAACTTAGAGATGACCGTCTTGGAAGGATACATAAAAAGAAAGAGAGGAAGACTAAGGTAAAGATGGCTGCAAGACATCATTGACAATCTGCAAATGGATGCATCAGCAGCAGGGCATCTTGCATACAACCAAGAGACCTACAGGAGAGCTATTAAGGTGGCAAAGTTCGAAAGGGACATACAAATGACTGACTGACTATATACAGGATTACAGTACTATACAGTGTCAATATTAGTCTAAACAAAACATGGGCAATAATTAGGAAAAAGAAGTGAAAAATATAAAGTCACACAAAAAGAATGAAAACATCATGCAAAACTCACAGCAACGAAAACTTGTTGTTGTTTTTTTTTTGCATATCTGCTAACAATTAGTTTTATAGTACTCTATAAATTAATACTGAGAGAACAGAGTATAGATTCTAGCAAAAATTATATTTATTCTTTCTACTAACCATTAAGTTAATATATACATGTATGTATATATATATATGATGAAGACAGAATCTAATTGTTCCTAGTATTGTAATATGCTAATATTACGATATAAGGAACAGTCTGATTGGCTGAAGAAAACGTGTTCTTCCTCTTCTTCATAGTTCATTGGTTGCATTGTGTCGCAGTTACAGATAACAATCACCTTTCGGGCCCACCACATCCGACTTCAACTCTTTTTTTCATTCATGCATTCATTAGCATATTCTTTGCGGAACTTTGTCTCCCTTACAGGTCTCTTGAAAGCCTCTTGGTTGTAAGCAAGATGCCCTAGTGCTGATACATCCATTCGCAAATCATCAAAGGTGTCTTCTTTCCATCTTCATCTTGATCGTCTTCTATTTTTTTCCCCATTATCTACCCTTCCAAGATTGTCTTCTTCAAACTCTCCTGACGTTTAGTATGTCCAAAATACTTAGTTTTCTCTGTTTAATCTTCTTTACTAACCAGTCTTCTTCAAAAGTAAATTCGTGTAGTATGGACATATTTGTTCTTTTCGTGTCCATTATATTTGTAAGACTCTTCTCTAGCACGCCAAACGTACTGTAATGTTTGTCAGCTGTTTTGTTAAGTGTCCAGGTCTCACTGGGGTTTTTTTTTTTGCGATGGGATTAAATGTATGTCCCTAAAAACCTAAATCTGGTAAAACTTCGGCTCCACGAATTTTAAACAACTGGGTTCGTCTTAACCCCCCCCCCCCCCCGAGATCCTCATTTACCTGACCAGACTGCTGTCTTGTTCCCAGGAACAGCGCTACGAGGCAGAATATACTCTTGGCTGGCTGTCTACGGTTCCGCCAACTCTGGAGCAAGCTGTCAACTATGGGGTCGCTGACCGCTGTTTCCGTCAGCTTATGCAGTGCCTCGTCGCTCCCCCCAGCAAATGTGTTGAGCTTGTGAAAGATTCAGATGACGTCATTTCGATAAAACTCAGGGGGAAATGCCATCTTTCTCTCATTGACATTCTCATTTGCTTTTTTTTCCTCTTCCCATTATACTTCTGTCTTTAATTTCCTTCCACGAGATTCTGAAATCCTCTTTCTCCTGTTAATCTTGTACCCATTTTTTGTTCTGGTCATCCCTTTTCAACGGCATCGTTTGTAGCTTTTATTTTATATATTTTCTTTCCTTCTCTGATAATTTTATGATTTTTATTTCATCGTTTTCTTGCTCTCATCAGTTCTCATCTTCCTATTTCTAGGTATTTCCTTTTAAAATCTGCTTTCCTCGCTTCTTCTTTCTAGAATTTTTGTTCTCATTTCATTCTTTCTCGTACCTCTCTTTCCTTGGATCTCTCTCTCTCTCTCTCTCTCTCTCTCTCTCTCTCTCTCTCTCTCGCTCCTGATTTAGTCTCATTAGAAAGAGATTTTAAGGAAAGAAAAAGGAAGTACATCATCTAAAAACTTGCATAAATGTATTTCTCCAACGGATCGGATGATGTAAAAGAAAGAACTTAATTCTCATTCCAGGCTTTGAACATTGATCCAGATTGATAGCAGGAAACAAGAAGGTGTCCTGGAAAATTTGAAAACCTTTTTTTTTTTTCTTGTCGTTTTCTTTAACTTTTCTTCTGGCCATGGCGAAACAGGAAGGGAGCCCAGTCTTTTACGCTCAGTTGTAAATTGCGTCTTACGACCGACCTTCCTTGAGCGGTTTTCTTTTGTTCTGCGTTGCGTAATGATGTATGTCTAATGTTCTAACATTTCAAGACACATAATGCTGCCTTTTTTAAAAGTTTGCGAGTTAGAGAAAGGTCTGATATTAATGCACGATCAAAAGAAAAATGCCTGAAAATTTCATGTATATAAGTGAACGACACCTGAATGTCTGAGTCGCGATTCATCGAACAAAGTGTATATAAGTGAACCACACCTGAATGTCTGAGTCGCGATTCATCGAACAAAGTGTATATAAGTGAACGACACCTGAATGTCTGAGTCGCGATTCATCGAACAAAGTGTATATAAGTGAACCACACCTGAATGTCTGAGTCGCGATTCATCGAACAAAGTGTATATAAGTGAACGACACCTGAATGTCTGAGTCGCGATTCATAGAACAAAGCTGCGAACCTGGACCTATCGTTCAGGCTCAGGAAAACTGTTACATACCAACAGCTCACAGACTTCTGAGAGTCCTTGCTTCAGAGGAGCTAACCCACGTAACAGGCGTTTTGGGGTTTAATGAACTGAAACGTTGATCGGGGTAGGGAAGGGGGCCGGGTATTTCTCTGACGATCTGAGGAGGCTATGTTGTTGATTCGCTCTCCGTAACAGAGAATAAGACTGGGTACCAAAAAAAAAAAAAAATTCCCCAACTGCTAGGATTTGAACCCGATAGCACCGGATCAGTAGACCGAGCATTTAACCACTCAGCCAACCAGGCCGCGTTAGTGTATAGAACACTCAGCTAATTCCCTTACAAATCTACCCTGTTCAGCCATAGTTTCTGCATCACGTCCATACTTTTGCAGCCATTTTGACTAGAGAACGTAGGTAAAGTGTCTCCAAATCATAATAAGCTTAGCTGTCAGTCATAATGCACCCGAGTCCATAATTTAGACGAATTATTTTTATTTAACTCAGTGTTTCGCAAACCTTTTTCAGACTGCCCCCATCTTGCCTCCTATGCCACATCCCTAAAGTGCACCACACCGTGGGGTTTTCTTTCTCGTTCAGTTGGTACTGTTGTGAACGGCTGATATTTTTCTTTCATACCCCTTCTGGGTCTTTCAATGCCCTTCTTCTTCCCGAGGGGTGAGGGGTGGGGGGATGGGAGATATCTACAGTTTTAGAACCATTGTCTGTCTGTTTTAATGTAATCCTTCTATAGTGTATTACAGTACTTTGGTTTTTTGGTTTTTTTTTTGGTCATCACCATATGGTAATGGTATCCTGTTATGTTATAAAGGTGCATACGGGATATGGCATTAACACTTTTAGCTCCAAAACAACTTTGGCAGGGTTAGTAGATTTTGCCGGCCTTCGCAAATCGATGCTCAGAGCGATATTTAGATAAAATCTAACTAAAACTAAAAGCAGCCTATTTCCAGTTCATCCCACGTTTCTAAATTATTGAGTAACTTGCTTCTAGTTTCTTTCTGTCGATATTTCTCAATAACATTTATTCTGAAACAACATGGAAAATAATTCAGGCGTGAAAGACTTAAAGCCAATAGTCTCTTTCAACAGTCTCCACGCTAGATGGTGATATGAACGGTATCACGCCCGGATGGCTTTACATCAAAGAAGAAGCCAGGTACCTCTTTCTACTGTTCAGTCCATTAAGACCGGTTAGGCTGGAAGGGAAAAAAATGCGAGCGATCTTCTCGTCTTGAGAGGACAGTGCACTAAACACATAGCTACTCAGGCGCCCAGTGAACAAATTGTCAGTGTTAAAACTGGGTTAAAATTAGACGATTTGTTCACAAATGTATAAAAGTATGTGGGAAACTTACCCATAGATAAATAAAATAAAAACATGAAACAGTTCCCAGTTTCGCCTTCGAAGTGTCTACATAAAGACAATGGCATTGAGAAAAATAAGATGAAAGGTGAAAACCAAACTAATCCTTAATTTCCCTAAATCTATGGGGGAAATCTGCGGACATTTAAACATTTGTACTCTTACGTGATTCGTTACTTGTATAAATTTTACTAAATCTTTTAACATACACTCATTTTCCTTTTGAAGATTTGCTTCACGGTGTTTCAAAAATTCAGTCACACTTTCCGGAGGCCAGTGCGGGAAGACAAATGAGAAAAATGTGTGTTATTCTACAGAGAAGTTCTCAAAGTTTATGATATACCTTAACAAGAATTCACATATGTTGCGGTGGCTCCGTAGATTTGATACCTTCTGTCTTTTTTTTTTTTTCATGTAGGGGCTACCATCGTGATAATTTTTACGTAGCAAACATCCACAGGAACTGAACATTCTGAAGCAGCAAATCGCGGACGTCATCGAATCTGTGACTCCGTACATACGGCAGGAAAACCTGAGAGAAGCTCGATTGACGTGTGTCTCGTTACCAAGAAATGGATGGGGGTTGGAAGGGGGTGGGGGGGGGGGTGAAAAAAAAGGGGGGAGGGGGCTGTAATAATATACGTCCTTAACTGAGAATTCTCAACAAAGTAACATTCAACTATAAAGCTGCATTTATCTTCGTACGGGAGGGTCTAAAGGAACTTTTGGAACGCTCTGTATTACGCAATAATCACGTTTTCTTCTTTACGTGACTAAATATTCACCGTTCAGACTCGTTTGTCCTTCCTGTTGTGTCTGTTGTAAACCTAGTCCAGGGTTCCCCAAAGTGAATGATGGGATTCTTTCCATGGGATCGATAAATGGCTGGGAGAAAATATTAGATATTCTTTATGAAGCCAGTATTATTATTACTATTATTATAACTATTATTATTATTATTAGTAGTAGTTGTACTAATGGTATTAGTAGTAGTAGACGTAGTTTTAGTAGTAGCAGTAGCATTGGTATTAGTAGTAGTAGTAGTAGTAGTAATAGTGGTGGTAGTAGTAGTAGTAGTAGTAGTAGTAGTAGTAGTAGTAGTAGTAGCAGTAGTAGTAATAGTAGTAGTAGTAGTAGTAGTGTTTTTAGTTACAGTACTGTGTTAAATTACTTTCATACAGTACAAGTTTGAGGGTTCTATAAACAATGTGAAATCTCATGAGAAGGGCCGATGAACTGAAGAGTTTGAAGACCCTTGGTTTAAGCTGTCACATAATGTAAACTCCTGGTCGATACTCTACCCCGTTATGAGACTTTGTCCGTTAAAAACTGACAGGATGTTCGTTTAAAAGAAGAAAAAAAAGACTTCATAGATTTTTTTAAAGGGACAGGAATAAGGAATAAATGGGACCAACCAAAGTGGAACTGGAGAAGAAACTCACATGGGACCTGACTAAAATGGCTCATATCAAACACACTCAGACTTCCAGTATTTCTGCACTCGCTTCTGCGCCAGTCTCATTCAATCCATTATGAGGCCATTGACAGAACGTAAAGTGCTCATTGGGCAAAGGTCTACAAACAAACTGAGCTAGAAATAAAATTTAGTTTCGCACTTGAAACGATGTTGCTGGCGATGGATTTAGTAATATTGTGGGCAGCGTTTGATGCATTTTAGAGAAGGAGGCGTGCTAATAATTAAATGTTAGTTCTGTTTTTTTTTTTTGCAACAGCAGCAGCAGCTGAAGGTGTACTATTAGCCATCTAAATTAATTTGTGGAATTATGATGATATTTATGCCTTCATGATGGAAGAAGCTTTAGATGATGATGATAATGATGATGATGATGATGATGATGTTGACATATTCCATTATGCTAAACTGTCCCTCTGTCTAATGATGAATATAGCGAACTGACTATTATGAAAATAGTCACGATGAAAGCTTTTGATTACGAATTTGATTTCCTTTTCTGTTTCACAATGCTACAAGTAGCAATTTTCTCCATGTGGGCTACACAAGTACGAGTATAAATGTCCTCCACCACCTCCACGAAACATTTTGTCATCGTATAGTAACCAATATTTACTACTAGAAGTGCCATAATAAAATTGAAAATGTTATTGATCTGCTAATACTGGTTTACTGGGCGTGTTAGTTAAATGTACTCGACTCCTTATTTTGATCACAAATTAAGGAAGATAACCGTATTTATTTTCTTATCACAGGACATGAAGACATGTGATATCAACAAAGCTGGAGATTAAAATAATGTATCAAATAAGAACAAAGTGACAAAAGAGTGTTTAACGAAGATTTGAAAATTTGTTAACTTTCTAAAGTGCAGTAAGTGGGTTACTGGTTAGCCGAGTGGTTAGGCGCTCGGTTTACTAATCCGGCTGTACTGGGTTCGTGTCCCAGCAGTGCGACTTTTTTTCTATTACACACCAAAAAAGGCCCCGAGGTCTACCCAGCCTCTAAAAATGGGTACCAGAGAAACATGGGAAAGTAAATGAGTCCAGGCGTGATACTGACCACATCACACTTTCATGTGCCGAAGGTCGTGGAAAATACGGGCCTAACACAGTAACCCTAGTATGTCTTAAAGACGTGGGAACCTTTACCCATATAACAAAAAGTGGTTTCAGACATATTTGCTGTTTATTTAACGATGGAGATAGCATCTTCGCTTCAGGAATCCAGACACAGCACGTAGACGCGAGAGTTAATGAGACTGGAAATCTCAGCTACAGTCTAGTTGTACTACTTGTCTTCTCTTGTGTTATCTTATCTCTGTGTAACTACGAGCTGGTGTTCCATGCAGCCGATGCTGTGATTGTGTTGAGGCACAGCATCGTATCGGTTTGGGATATGGCAGCTATTTTTGTTTTTTCAGTCCAGAAGTAAGCCAAAAAACGGAGGAGGGAAGGGGAGTGGGTATGCAGTACTTCTTTACTAGACTCCACTACTATGGCGATCCCTGCCCTTATCAGCCAGGCAGGGTCTGTTACTAGCGGAACCAACGGAGAGGTGGGACAGGGTCCTTGTCAGCTATGGTTCATTAACATTGACGGCTACGGTATCAGCTATGGGTCGCTGACTGCCTGCTCGGACAGCGCCTTCTCTTCCTCTAGTTGTGTGAGGAGTCATACAAACATGTCACTCGGGCAATAAGCATAGTTTGATTGTTTAATTATAAGCTACAAGTTCAGTGTCTATTTACAGACAGGCTCGAAGAAAACAACTATACTTTCAAGAAGTTAAGAAGATAGTGGACAATAAAAAGTGAAGTATATATTTTTCTAGAACAGTATACTAATATCGTCAACACCAAATACATTTATGTGATATTTTTTTTAAGACACTGACACATTTCCATGAGAGAGACAATGTACTTTCATAGGACATGCAATGAGAAGAGGGGGCATTGAAAATATTATAACAACAGGAAAAACAGAAGTAAGAAGATCAAGAGGAAGACCAAGAGAAATGATACTGGACAGTCTGGTGTGAGAGGAGATCACCAACTAAGCTGATGGCCTGCATGAAGGATCGGATACTCTGTAGAAGCATAATAGCCAACGCCAGTCGGCACGGCACATGATGATGGTGACACATTTCCCATAAGTAAATAAATTAAACTTCAACAGTGGCGGTCGAAGGCAAGAGGAGAACTACAATCAAATCATGAATAAAAGGAAAGCAAATCCAGTTTTTTAATGACACGAAGAAGATACTAACAAATAAGAAAATGTCCCTAAAAGTGAGGAAAAGAGTGTTACAATATTGATATGTGGCTGTGAAACTTGCCGAGCTAACAGACTATAGTGAAACTGTAAACAACAAAGATGTGGTTCTGTAGAAAGTTGCAATAAATACCGTGGACAGACGGGACAAAAATGAAGAGGACCTCAGAGAAGTTTCAGAACGACGAAAAACGGGTTAAAATTGTAAAACAAAGACAGTCAAAATTTCTTGGACATGTTATGAGAAGACAGAAGCAGAGAAATACAGAAATGACTGGAAAATACAAAGGAAAAAAGGAAGAGAGGAAGGCCAAGAGGAAAAATAATATCAGTGGACTGACCAAGTGGCATGAAGAAAGAGAAGCTTTCTGAATTGATCAGAAGCGACCAAAAATCGTGCGCAAGGCGGAGAAGCATGATCACCAACGCTATCCGGTACGGGAATTAATGAATGAATCTATCGCCATCTTAGTTGTTATATGTTTGTAGAATTCAGCTTTCACCGCCTTAACGTTTTCCTTTCAACATTTTCAATATTTTAAGCGTCGTTATATTACGAAACCCAGTGAAAGGTAAGCATAAATCAATGGACGTAAAAACTATTGAAAAAAAAAAATGTGAAAAGATTCTTTGACTTTTCCTTCACTTTTCAGTGGTTACGTCCCTTGATTTTGCTGCTTCTGTTTTGTTTTTTTCTGTATACATGTGTCTAAGCTATTTCAAGTGTGTATACACGAGGGGAAGAAAACTAATTTCATTTGCTAAATGACGCGAAACACGGAACACTAAGCCCAGAAATATGATGTTACATTTTCGTGACACTATCGATTTATTATTTTTTCTCACCAGTAAATGTCACAGATTCCCTTGGGCTTTAGGGCCGGTTTCTATGGTTTGTATTCGTTTCGTCTCTTTCTAGAACAGTGTAGTCTTGGTTTTTTTCTTTATAGGATGTGTAGCTTCCATTTATTTACTGTTCACCTCTTCCTCTCCCCCAGCGTAGACTCCTCTTTTATCTGCTATAGTTTTTGTTTCCTTCTGTCTCGTGGAGTTATCTTCCACTACTTCTACTAAGATATAGTCTCCCCTTTCCATTACTATAAATAATTATCTCCCTTCTTCCTGGCTGGTCTGTAGTCTGTTTTTCTCTACTTTACTGTAGCCCTACTTTCATAGGACATTCAGTGAGAAGAGGGGGGGGGGCATTGAAAATATTATAACAACAGGAAAAATAGAGGGATGAAGAGCCAGGGAAAGACCAAGAGATATGATGCTGGAAAGTCTGATAAGATGATGAGAGGAGATCACCAACTGAGCTGATGGCCTGCATGAAGGATCGTGTACTCTGGAGAAGCATAATAGCCAGCGACAGTCGGCACTGATGGTGATGATGATGATGATGATTATAGTTTCCCTTCGTCTTTCTTGGCTGCTCTTTAGTCTGGATTTCTCTACTCTTCTATAGCTTCCTTTTTCTCGCATTTATCTGTCAGTATCAGAATGTTTCACCCTCCGTTCTTTGACTGAGAAGTAAATGTTAAATCTCTTTTGCTACGGTGTGGTCCTCGTAAATAGATACAGCTGTGTAACTTGTACTTTTCTCTACTGGTGATACCTCTTTTGTTCTCTGCACTAGCGTTTAAGTTCCATGTAGGTCGACTAGAACAGTGGTTCTCAACCTTCTTTACACTCAAGTACCATTTTTCTAACAGCATGCAGGTTGCTAGCCAGAGTCTTATATGTAATGTTGCAATGCTATAAACCCTTATTTGTTTTTACTCAACAGATAACGTTTAATATCAAACCGTTAATGAAACCGCGGATAAACTGATAATACTTTTAGTTCCACTGTATGGTCTGCAGACCACATGTTGGGGACCACTGGACTAGAGTATAACCTCAGGCATCCTCTGTCATTGAGTCTCTCAGGTTTACAGTTGTGGTATAGTCGGTCTTCATCATCATCATCATCATCATCATCATGTGCCTTGCCGGTAGGTGTTGATGGTCAGTGCTTCTCCACAGATCTCGTTCCTCGATATTTTCCATCAGCTCAGTTGGCCATCCCATTCCTCTCTTTCCATTTATCTTTCCTGTTGTTAGGATGTTTTCATGTCCTCTTTTCTACCATTAATTTTATTTCATAGTATAGCCTGCCTTTTTTTTTTTTACTCACCACCCCTCTTAGTTTTAATGACATTTGTCAGATGCTAAATGCACGCCAGCATTAGTGAACTGATTCATAGCACGGGCTAGGGGCATGAATCACGTAATGCGTGCTAAGCGACCGCGTATTCTAACCAAAATCTTGAGATTCACCCCCACCATTCAGCATCTTAGTCTTTAGTGACCTCATTTTTTCGTCGGTGATCGAAATTGAGAATAGCGAAACGAAAAAAAAAGTGTTGATAACGCGAGGCACAGAAGAGTCAGTCAATAAGTCACTTGCGTGTCCCTTAGGGAACCTCTTACAGCTCTTCTGTAGGCCTATCGGTTGTAAGAAAGATGCCATGCTGCTAATGCATCCTTTTGATAATCGAGGTCTTGCAGCCATCTTCGCCTTCGTCTTCCTCCTTTTCGTTTTCCCATTATGTAATCGTTCAAGATGTTATTTATTCTACGTAAGGGATATAATCCAAGACAAATTTCGTATGTGGCTAACTGAGTAAAGCCCTTATTTAATTATGACGTAGATTGTTAGTGCAAAGGAAAGGTCAATCTTGACACTTTAAAATCCCGAGATTTATTATCATGTTTGATGAACTTTACCTTGTCATGTTTTTTTTTTTATCTCAAGGTTAGTTAAGACCTTGGAAAATCTCAGGGAGTAGCGAACTTTATCTTGGCATGTTTTTATTAAAAGTTAAATTTGGAATGTCAAGTTAGTTTTTCATTGAAGGTCATTTTTGGACGTTGACATCCCGAGATTTTGATGACTTATATTGAACTTTCTTTGGACATTTTTTTATAGTTAGCTAAAATTAGGTTGTTTTTCAGAGACAAGTCCAGGGTCAACAAACAGGATACTGAATTAAGTTTAGACTTTTTCATGAAGGAATGTTCACGAAGAAAGAGGAGTAAAAATTGTGGATCATATTTAAGTACTGAAATTTCAGGTAGAAGGGTCTTTTAGTGAGAGTTTTTTTGTACGGTCAGTCAGTCAGTTGTGAGATATGGATCACTGTGATTTTTTTCTAGCTATCACAATAGGAGTAGAAAGACGTGAAAGTTGAGTTATCAGTCTTTTCATGGATCCACGTGTGTTTTTGATGTTGCTACAGTTGTACATCATAGAGATGTAAACTGAAGAATGTGAAAATAGCTCTCTTTTCAGACTTAGCAGGACTTGTTAAGTCAGACAGTTTGTTATGTGATGTTTTTCTTGCGGATCCACGGAAACTGTCATTGAGACTGTAAGTTGGCTCTATATTATATCATGTTGTATGTCTGCTATCCTATCTGAGAGTGAGCGTTGCCCACTCCCTCCCTACATGGCGAACTAGTTCTCGTTGGAGAGAGGAACGGTTTGTTCATCTGTATATTCAATATTTTGCCACATCCTCACTTATCACCACCCATTCTCTCCATAACAAACATGTGTTTTTGCTGTTATAAAATTGGATATCCAGTGCTTCTCAAACTGTTGAAATGTGTCCGTTCTTATTTACGCATGGCAAATTCTCAGATTTAATCAGTAGGTAGAAACGCAATTTAAACCAGTTTCTACCTGGGTAAGCGGTTCACACAGTTTCGAAGTACTTCTTTAGCAGTTACTGCTTAGTGTTGCTGTGCAGCACGCTGGTCAAGCAGTATATTACTTTAACCGTCTTCTCTAAATTTTCATGATTTTTCATCATCATCATCGCCTTTCACTCCCATGAGAACATAGGTCCACGGATAAAGACTCTCCAGTCAACCCTGTTCTTGGAATTATTCTCTGCTTCCTTCCATGTGGATCCCTTGTCTCCGAGCACTGTCATAATTTCTCTTCTCCAAGTAAGTCTAGGTCTTCCTTGTTTAATGTGTCCAAAATATATGTTTTCTTTGTTTAATCTTCTTTACTAGCCAACCTTCTTCAATATCAAGTTTTTGTAGTATGGATCTATTTGTTAATTTTTGACATAAGAATATGCTGTCATATAGGTATTGTTTTTCAAATAAGAAACAACGAAGCTATCGCACAGTAAAATGATTTAACACAGTGTTGTATGGTTAGCATTCAAAATATAGTAGACAAAGTACTTTAGACATGGTTTTAAATAAAAAAAGATGACAAGAGAATTATCTGCGACTCGAACCATGGACTCTGGAAGGGCGTGCGGTGGCCTATTAACGAAAATCAGCGCACTATCCACTAGGCCATCTAGCACCTCCAAAAAACAAATATGCCTGATTATTCGAGTTTTCATCGCGGTTTAAACTGTAATACCTGGAAAGGAAATAAGGTAATGACACAGAAATTTCCTCGATTAAATTCAGTCTCATTGAGGTGCTCAATTTGAGACACAAATATACACAAACATACATTACTACCTGGACAGCAATAACAACAAACGAACAAACATATATATATATATATATATATATATATATATATATATATATATATATATATATATAAGTAGTTCAGTTTATGGTTTCAGGCACAAATTGTTCACCTATATGGGTGTTGGTGTATTAAGGAGCGCAGAATTTCACGTGCAAAAGTTCCTGGTGTATAATACTACCATTAATGCTATAATGGATAAATTTAACAAATATTAGAGGGCCGTCTTTTCCTAAAATATTTCAGCTTACAGGTATGTTACTAAGGTTATTGATTATCTGTCTATCTATTGGCCTGCCGAAGGGCGAGCATGCTTTTCCACGATTCTCTTTTGCCCAGTGCTGCGTATTAGCTGTGCTGGCGTTCTCTCCGTGCCATCTTGTTAGTCAGTCCAACATTCTCTCTCTCTCTCTCTTTCCTTGGTCACAACGTATCTTGCCTCCCCGTAGATTATGTCCAATGAATTTAGATTGTCTTTTTGTGACTTTTCTTATTGCTTGCCTCTAAAACCTCTGTCAAAACTTCCTCATTTGGCTCCTTTGCTGTCCGTGGTATTCTTAGCATTCTTATAAGGAACCACATTTCAGTGGCTTCCAGATGGCGTTGTACTTCATTAGTGACTGACCACGCCTCACATTCGTAAATGAAACTGCCTCAGTGTAGCATTGGAATGTCCTTTTTTTCTGAATTTTTTTTTTAAATTTTCAGAAACATTATTGTAGCTCGCGTTATCCTGCTTGTTATCTCAGTTAAGCATCTTCCATTCAAAGTCAGCAGTGTCCCCAGATATCTAAACTTGTCCAACTGTTTCAGTATTGTGCTCTTTACTATTATTTTACATTCAGGAATCACTTTTTTCTTTGAGATAACATTACGGACAATGGAGTAGTAATAAGTGACCATGAGATAAGTGCAAGACCATTACTTTTCAATAACTCTTAGATTCGAAGATTTTTGACAGCTCTAAAAAGTATTCTACGAATATACTCCTTGATGCAAAAAAAAAAAACAGACCAAAAAAAATATTAATTTAGAGTGCTTTAGTAAAAAACATGTCTACATAGTCATGTCATAAGAAAATCGCTTGGGAAAGTCTGGTCTTGCGCAAGGCTGAGAAAGATCACCGCTTGACGGCGTGGTAAGTCCAATCGTGTAACATATCGGGTTATGACTGCTGGCGAATAACAATTTCATTCTCGACGAAAAGTGTAAGCGATATTTCAGAATCGACTGCCATTTTCAGATCCAGTATATCGCACTTAGCATACTTTTTTGCGTTTGTAAATCATCATCATCATCATCATTGCCTTTCACTCCCTTGAGAGCATGGGCCACGGATAAAAGCTCTCCAGTCATCCCTGTTCTTGGAATTATTCTCTGCTTCCTTCCATGTGCACCCTTTGTCTCTGAGCACTGTCATAATTTCTCTTCTCCAAGTAAGCCTAGGTCTTCTTCGTTTTCTATTTCCTTGAGGATTCCATATCAGTGCCTGTCTTGCTATGCTGGTGTCGGGTTTACTCAGAGCGTGGCTAATCCACCTCCACTTCCTAGACATTATTTGTAGGTTCATAGGTTCTTGTCCTGCCCTTTCCTAGACCTCATCGTTCCTGATCCTGTCCTGCCATTTAATGTTTAAAATCCTCCTCAAGCAGTACTCCATGCACGTTTGTATCCTCTGTCGTACTGTCTTGGTCATAACCCATGTCTCTGAACCATATAGTAGGACAGTCTTTACGTGTGTGTTGAAAAGCCTAAGTTTGGTTCTTGTTTTGATGTTCTTAGATGACAGTATTTTATTAAGTTGGATAAATGCTGTCCTGGCTTTGTTTATTCTAGCTTTAACATCCTTTTCCGTTCCCCCATATTTATCCACTATGCTGCCTAAATATGTGAAATATTCTACTTCCTCAAGTGGCACTCCCTCAGTTACCACGAGGCTATTGCTTGCACTGTTATTTTTCATTATCTGTGTTTTTTGTTGTAAATCATATAACTAGTGAAACAGTTCTTGGCAAAAGCTTTGGGGCTCCTATCAGGATCTGGAGAGGACTGCGGGTTTTGCCATGTCGACAGGGATCAGCATCTGATGTGACCCACAACCTCGAACGCAGAAGAAGAAGAAGATGAAGAAGAAAAAGAAGAAGAAGAAGAATATAACTTGGCAGAATTGATGCTTTTTCAAGAATGATATTTAGGAACTAATACTGATAAACTTAATTAAGATGAGTTTTTTTCACTTATTTTACAGAACCGTTGTAAGCTCTTTTTTTAATTAAAAGAAAAAAAAAAGAAACAACATAGAAATGATATATTTTAAACAGAAAATAAGTGATATAGACAGAAAATAACCGATGTTTTATACAGAAAGTAACTCATGTTAGTAACGGAAAACAGAAAATAACTGATATTTTGAACAGAAATAATTGAAAAAGGAAAGCTGTCTCATTGAAACTAACAAAAATATCGCAACTGTCAGTCATGGCTCTCGACATGGCTCTGCTAAATATTAACGTCGCAGAGAGATTGTAACTCAAGGGTTCTTAAATTTTTAAATCCCCTGCCCCCATCCCGGATTGCCATATGTGTCCTTATATCTCAGTTCACCAGTTTGTGGAAATCATCACCATTTCTTTTCCTGTGAAGTAATATTATGATTTTAAAAGTAACATTTTTTTATAAACAGGAAATAACGAGGATTTCATACGGTAAAGTAAGAGAACACAGTTCTGTAGGATTAGAAAAAAAAAGCACTTTAGTGAGACATGAGAGAAAGAAAAAAATCACAAGAGAACTACCCGGGATTCGAACCACGGACTCCGGTAGGACGAGCTAATTAATATAATAAAATAATAATTTAATATTTAGACGAAATAACGTGAAAAGGAGAAAAAAAACCCCAAATAAACACAGAATTTAAAGACTTAAGCCACTGTTTAATAACCAGGTGGAGAGTACTGTAGTTTAAAAGCAGTACTTACGCTGTCGTAATGCACGGAAGCCAACAAAGTCTTGTCGTGTAACTTCGGGATAAATGTATATAAAAGACTTCTGCAAGTTGAACGGTGGCTTCCAAGGAAACCTTGACAGTACAGGCTGGAATCTGAGTGGAATCTGACTGGAGATCAAGGAACTTCTGTTGTGGACGAAAATGGTGGAAATTTGACGTTAAAAGTGTTTTTAAATCGGCTCTTTTGTTGAAAATCTTTGGGCGGGGGGGGGGGGAGACTTTATATCTAAAAGAACGCTGATCCTGATATTTACACTATACACAAACACTTTAGAAACCATGTTATTTGAATGTATTTGCTTCCAGTATTTAGTTTTAACAGAACCTAAACTGTTCTTATCTCACGCTACACTGTTTTATTTATATGCGTCTTCAAATGAATGGTGCCCTAGTGGTTTGAAGGTCCAAGATTCAATTCTGCGCTGGGTAGGTTAAATCAGGCCAGCCGGCAGGGGAGTTAATCCAGCAAGAAGAACTGGGTAGCTTTCCTTGAGAAAACGAGACAACGAGGACAACTGCCTGGCTCCACATACCTCTCAACTCTGTATCGGCTTAAAATTGTGAAAGCACTCACACGTCACACCCTCTATAGCAAATGCCAGGGGACGTAATTGAACATTAATTGAGTGCAATTATTTTATCAGATTGTTCTTAATAAATAACCCCAGCGCCCATTAACAATTCGCCATTGAAAGAACTTACTCAACCGGCTACACGTTTTCTGTATCATTACTAGACATGTTAAAACTATTCTTTAGAACATTTTCAGCTATCGTTTTTTTTTCTTTTTTTTTCCCTCTGAATGTTGTTGTTGCTGCTTTTCTCTTCCCCCCTGATAAAGATGTTGGGTCACAGCACCTCGTCGAGCTGGAAGGGTTTCTTCGGTGGCCATTTTTTCGTCCCATGAGTAGATTTTAATGAAGGAGGGAGGGGGAGGGGGGATGTGTAATGATTATTTAGCAGACTTCACTGCCATGGGAACTATAACGATCCCTACCTGGTTAGCCAGGCTGGGTCCTCTTTCTGGGAATATCAACGGAAAGATAGGACACGACTTTGATCGGCTATATTTCACCAACCCTGGCACAAACGTGTCTGTTATGGGATCGATGACTGATAAATCTGACAGGACCTTCGTTCCCCCCCCCCCCCCCCCACAAACTCTCTAATTTTATTTCAGTTTTAAATTTTAAAATTTAAAAAAAGTTTCTTCATTATTTTGAAATAATTTTTTTTAAAAAGAGTAGCTGTGAAGTATATCAACTATATTAACCCTTCAACAACCCTCCATTTTATCTTCCGCTGACAGATTTTTATCTATGACTGATTAGAATCTTCCCCGGCAGCTACTTATAAAATCTTATCGCCTCCCTTTTATTTGGCAGCGTTGTAATCCTAACTTTTAATGCGTTCTGTCTAATTATTCTTCCGGATGCACCCAAAGATCCATATTTACACAGAGAACCGGTGTTAGTTTTGTCTGTTTAACCAACTCTGTATTACAACAGCCGTACAAAGGTATTAACACGGGGGATATTGTTAATGTGTAAAATTAATGTACAGCCGTGGAAAGAGAAAAAAAAACCAATCGATCCGACAAAACTGACGCAGAGAGAGATGAAAACATATATGTAGATCGATATGTAGGGGTGGGGCGGTGGTTCGGGAATCACGGGGGGGGGGGAGGGGGTGTCAGCAACATGAAGGTAGAATATTTACTTGTTAAATAGTTGTTATTTCGTTAAACGATCAGAAAATTAGAGATTCCTGAAGCCATGTTAGCAGGAATTACTTCTAAATGTCTTGCTATACTACTTTTTTCCCTACTATATTTATTACTGCAGCTGATAGTGTGGGATGGCTGTAATAGTTACTGCTGTAAGGCTGGTACTAGGAAAGTGATAGTTACTGCTGTAAGGCTGGTACTAGGAGAGTGGTAGTTACTGCTGTAAGGCTGTTACTAGGAGAGTAGTAGTTACTGTTGTAAGGCTGGTACTAGGAGAGTGGTAGTTACTGCTGTAAGGCTGGTACTAGGAGAGTAGTAGTTACTGCTGTAAGGCTGGTACTAGGAGTAGAGTCAGGCCGAGGTGTATGGCGCAGGTTTACGAAAACAAGTAGGGAGAGTGATTGCTAGAGAAGTACTGCACAACAACTGCTTTTCTGGCTCCACTCAGATATTGTAATTTTTTTTAATAGCCGCAGTAACCTACTCCCAAACAGATACGATGCTGTGCCTCTTGAACATCAAATTTACAGTTAAAAGAAGAAGAAGAAGAAGACGAAGAAGAAGGAGGAGGAGGAGGAGGAGGAGGAGAAGAAGAAGAAGAAGAAGACGAAGAAGAAGAAGAAAAAGAAGAAGAAGGAGAAGATAAGAAGAAGAAGAAGAAGGAGAAGATAAAAGAAGAAAAACAAAAAGAAGAAGAAGAAGAAGAAGAAGAAAGAGAAGAAGAAGAAGGAGAAGAAGAAGAAGAAGAATTTGACAGCTCTTTGAAGCAACTAAAATGGAAATGGTTAAAATAACTACAAAGTAAAGAGGAAGAACTATTCTGTATAGTAAATACTCCTGTTCTTTCTCTTCCCGTTCTCCACATTTCCTTTCCTCTGCTTTAACAAACTCCCAACAGATCTGTCTTACAAATGATTAGAAAACGAGAGTGGAGAATTTTAAAAGAGAGAATTTAAAAAACAAAAAAAGAGACTGAAAAACATAGCGGGGAAAAAAACGGATGTTTTTTCTTTTTTTTTTTTTTAACCTAAATGCTCTTCCGTTTCGATGCTTGCCATTAAGCTCCGTTAGGAAACTGGATTCTGACATCCTGTTAAGGGCGTTCAGACATGCCACCACAAGGTTTGCTAACCTACCTAAAGACATTATAATTCCCTATCAGTTTTCTTTCTACGTTGCCCGATTCTTTCCTTGATATTAAGTTCACAATCCCTCTATTTTGTTTTCTTTTTTTTTGTGGTAGTAATTGGGTAAGAGATCAACGGGGTTTTCTGGAGCCATTTCCTGCAGTATGGGAGGAGAAAAGTCAATATCAACTCCCGTTTTTTGTTCTAGAATTAAATCTTGTGATAATTTTGCGTACGTGTTTTCTGGTCGAAGAGTTCGCTCTCGGTAGCCCTTGTTTCCAAATAATTTATTTTGTTAACTCAATTCAGAGGTTATAGTTGTCTTTCTCCTTAATGAAATCTCTGAAAAAAAAAACACCGCAGAACGAGTTGTTGAAGTGAATGCATGGATGGATCCATTCATTCACAGATGAAACACGTTTTTCTCAGAATTATTGTACTTATAGTGTTCTTTTGAAATAATTTTCCAGACTTTTAAAATTAAATTCGCCATCTGAGTGTGTGTGTGTGTGTATGTGTGTGTGTGAAAACATTTATGTCTACCAAAAATAGCCAGTCTTAAATTTCTCTCCAAGAATCTGAACTGTACCATGTTGGTAGTAATTCTTGCTTTGCTGATCCTCACGGTTTGTTCCATAAATTTTCCAGAATTGATTATTTACTGATAAATACCGCGTAGACGACTCTATAGACCTTTGCTTGTTATTCTTGATAAATAGAAGGAAGATATAGAAATTACAAGGGAGAGAAATCTGTGGCTAAATAAATTGCCTTCATTAAACTGTGCTTCTCAATATATCCCATTGTTATATTCATCATACCTACTTACACGCATTTTAAACGTGTTTCATAATAACATCTTTTTCTGTAGAACAACTCTCTGTCTGCTACCAGGTGTCTAGACTAAACTTGTGTTATCATTTTTAATACATAGAAACTCCAATACTGTTTATTATTGCTGTTTAGTATCTGTTTGTTTTACAGTACATCTCCTGGATATTGCTTTATTTTTCTTTATTTTTTTGCAGTCTGGATAAGGTGAGATGTGTAACAATTCAGTGTTAAACACACAATGATTTGTTTTATTTTTCTTCTATGGAAATAATAACAGTGACACGGTGTTGGAATATCAAATTTTGGTTTATGTTAGGAAACCTTGGACAAAACACAAGGACGATTACGGTTAACATTACAAGGAAATCTGATCAAATTGTGTAAGAAACGTTGGTCTATTGTTGTTGTTGCACCAGTTACCGTTACCAAACATCATCTCAGTAACCGTACATTTAACAAGACGGTTAGTTTGACACAGCGGTTCTCAAACAGTCACAAAAGAGCCACAAATATGCTGGCGATGTCAGGAATGTGGCTTGGGAAGCAAAAAAAAAAAAAAAGGGAGATGGGGAGGGGGTAGGGCGGAAGACCTAAAACATTTTGGAACTACTGGCAGAGCAGGATTAGCTGTCTGAAAACGTCACCAACCTCGCACTGAACAGAAACGTAGGTGGATTCATCTTGGTTTCTGATAGTGGTTATCACAGCAAAGTAAACATTTTTACACAGTTTATCATATCTAGATGACGGCTCTGGCTCGGCTGAGGGAAATATTGTGTTTGTTGATTGGTGAGTTGATTCGTCGGGGGGGGGGGGGGAACAGAGTATAAATGGTTAACTGTATTCAGTGGCTAAAAGGTCAGACAGCTGTCAGTACCAATATCACTTGCACATCAGCCGTGTTTGTACACATTTAACTCCTTCCACTCCACCCCCGAAAATCATTAACAAAAACTAACTGAAGGAGAAATTCTAGTGAATTCTTGAAGACATGCGAACGATTTTAAAAGAAAACTGCACAAAGAGTTCTCAAAAAGGAAGTAAACAAAGTATCGAGAGGAAGGCACAAGTAAGAAAGAGAAAGGAAGTTTTCTTGTAAAGTTCAGGACAGTCAGTCAGGATTATCCACACTCAGCCGTACTGCCGTCATGACAGTGATCAGAATCATAATTCTCTGAAGATTTTAAACGCACCGGACCAGTCATTACAAGGAAGGCTGGAATCAGTTGAAGTTCTTTAAGGAGAAGATACCACGAATAGCGAGGGAAAATTGACGAGGAAGTTCTGAAAAGAGAAAGAAGAAGCTAGGAAAATTATAATAAAGATGAGAAAAGGACAATCCAGATTTGTGGGGCCTGTTTGGAGGAGAGGCGGGCTAGAGCAGCGGAAGGGAACAGAGAAGATCGAGGGTAAAAGAGGCAGAGGTAGACAGAGAGAAAAGATGTTTAATGGTTTGGCATCCTGGTACAGGAAATATTCGGTGACAAGCCTGTTGAGATGTACGAGGGATCGAGGGTTATGGAAGGACATGATATCCTACCCTGTCGACAGGGACTTTCAGAGAGTGAGAGCTCTAGAGAGAGAGAGAGAGAGAGAGAGAGAGAACCAGTCATTGCCTAAAATCGCCTTGAAACTGCATTTGTCCCATAGCTCGGTAAAGTGTTTAGCGTATATTATGAATATACGTCTCACACTATACGGTAAATTTATGCATCTAAAATATCAGGACACCTGCACTTGTAGATCTATTTGTGGAGACCACCTAGGGCAAAAAGAAAAAAAAAAGAATTTTTCCATTACTTTTTTCTTACTGTCCCCACAGACTTAAAACTGAACGTGCTCACTGTGGTATCTGCACTCAGTCAGTCAGTCAGTCAGTCATTTGCACGTCCCTTACGGAACTTTGCCTCCCTAACAGCTCTCCAGTAGGCCTCTCGGTTGTGAGCACGATGGTATGCTGCTGATGCATCCATTCGCAGATTATCAACGCTGTCTTGCAGCCATCTTCGTCTTGGTCTTTTTCTTTCTTGTTCCCATTATGTACCCTTTCAAGACGGTCTCCTCTAAATTCTCATGACTTTTAATGTGTGCAGAATATTTAAGTTTTCTCTGCTTAATCCTCTTTACTAGCCAGCCTTCTTCGATATTAAGTTCTTGCACTATGGATATATTTGTTCCTTTTTGTGTCCATGATATTTGAAGAACTCTTCTGTAGCATTTACATTCAAAGGCATTTATGTGTTTCTCAGCTGTTTTGTTAAGTGTCCAGCTCTTTAAGGCATATGTTCCGATGGGAAAGATGCATGCCCTTAAAAATCTTATTTTTGTAGCTCTGTCTGTTCAAATCCAACGCAAAACACAGTCAACACTTAAGCAATTGTACTCTCTCAAAATCAAGGCTTGACATGTTTAAAAAGAAAGTTTCTCTTACTCAGCTGCCCACCTTTGGAATGCCTTACCAATTCATGTAAACCTTATAAGTAATATTCGTTCTTATAACTTTAAACTTTGTCAACATCTGTTTGATATTTGTCTATAGTTCTCCCTAAGCATAGTCTTAAGTAGTTTAAAGTATGGCTTGATTCCTGTAAATGTTTTTTTCCTACTGCCTTTCTATAAATTTGTTCGTTTTGAACGAATTAAGAATGCAAGTTTATTTCATGTTATTGCATGAATCAGACTGAAGAGTGTATGGACATGAGATAAGTCTATTAATTATTTATGTAATCATTTAATTGTGTCTTCATGATTATTATGCTCATTAACAAATGCTGAATGACTGTGACTGAGTGAATGCTGTATGATGAAGGGCAAAATGTCAGATGAGCCTGCGTGCCCATTTCTTAACCCTTTGAAAGTAAAGTATGTTCGTTCGTTCGTTCGTTCGTTCTCCTCAGCTTCTTTAGTTGTTTAACTTTTTGTTTTACTCTGTCAGTCAAGTTCATTTTAATACGAATATTACAAAATGAAATGCAAGTCAGTGTAATGCACAATTTGGAGATTACATTGCACTCTGAGAATGACATTGCACTCTGAGAATGACACTGCACTCTGAGAATGACATTGTACTCTAAGAATGACATTGCACTCTGACATGAGAGATAAGTTCTACTATGTGTTAGACCTATACAGCACCGCTACCAGACTGTTCAGCGCTTTTGGAAAACCTGACTACTGACAATGACATTATGTTCTTCAGTTGTCAATACCGCATAAAACTGTGTTCTTCGGTAATCAGTACCGCATAAAGCTGTGTTCCTCAGTAATCAATATCGCATAAAACTATGTTCCCCAGTTGTCAATACCGCATAAAACTATGTTCGTCAATGGTCGCCATAAAACTGTGTTACTCAATGGTCAGTAACACATACAACTGCTCTTAAATGGTCAGTAACGCATAAAACTATGTTCGTCAGTGGTCAGTACTGCATACAACTGTGTTCATCAATGGTCAGTACCGCATAAAACTGTGTTCCCCAGCAGTCAGCACTGCACATAACTGTATTCCTCGGTATTCAGCTCCGCATGAAATTATGTTCCTCAGTGGTCAGCAATGCATGAAAGTGTGTTCCTCAGTGGTGTGCACTGCATGAAATTATGTTTCTCAGGGTTCAGCACTGCATGAAATTATGTTTCTCGGGGTTCAGCACTGCCTGAAAGTATGTTCCTCAGTGATCAGCATTGCATGAAACGATATTCATCAGTGGTCAGCACTGCTTGAAGCTATGTTCCTCAGTGGTCAGCACTGCATGTAACTATACTTCTCAGTGGTCAGCATTGCATGAAACTATGTTCCTCAGTTGTCAGCACTGCATGAAACTGTATTCTTCAATTGTCAGCACTGCACGAAACTACGTTCCTCGGTGATCAGCACTGCATGAATCTATATTCCTGAGTTGTCAGCACTGCTTCAAACTGTGTTCCTCAGTGGTCCGCACTGCAAGAAACTATGCTCCTCAATGTTCAGCACTACAAGAAACTATGCTCCTTAGTGTTCAGCACTGCATAATAACTGTGTTCATCAGTGGTCAGCACTGCATGAAACTATGTTCCTCAGTATTCACTACTGCATGAAAGTATGTTCCTCAGTGGTCAGCATTGCATGAAACTATGTTCCTCAGTGATCAGCACTGCATGAAACTATGTTCCTCAGTGATCAGCACTGCATGAAACTATGTTCCTCAGTGGTCAACACTGCATGAAACTATGTTCCTCAGTATTCACTACTGCATGAAACTATGGTCAGCATTGCATGAAACGATATTCATCAGTGGTCAGCACTGCTTGAAGCTATGTTCCTCGGTGGTCAACACTGCATGAAACTATGTTCCTCAGTGATCAGCACTGCATGAAACTATGTTCCTCAGTGATCAGCACTGCATGAAACTATGTTCCTCAGTGGTCAACACTGCATGAAACTATGTTCCTCAGTGGTCAGCATTGCATGAAATGATATTCATCACTGGTCAGCACTGCTTGAAGCTATGTTCCTCGGTGGTCAACACTGCATGAAACTATGTTCCTCAGTGGTCAGCACTGCATGAAACTATGTTCCTCAGTGGTCAGCACTGCATGAACTATGTTCCTCAGTGATCAACACTGCACGAAACTATGTTCTTCAGTGGTCCGCACTGCATGAAACTGTGTTCCTCAGTGGCCAGCACTGGATTAAACTATGTTCCTTAAAGGTCAGTACTGCACTCTTTTTGAGGTGTGCTACTCGTTTTTTGAACTGCTTTCTTTGCCTAATGATAACAATATTGATAAAGAATAATGATACATTCTGGGCAAAGTGTTAGGGAATGTCCAAGGACATCTTTATACCAACGGCTTTATAAGCAAGAGAAAAGTAAAATAAGAAATGGAAAGAAAAATGCATAAAACATCAAGGATAATCATGGAAATCCCTAAACCTCTGCGGCAGACTGACGCCTGTGTTGAATGTTTGTGGAAGTTTTTGGCCATTAGAGCTTATTGTTGTGAACGCAATATTCTAATATGTCTTCAGTGACCTTTCCACAATGAACGACATTTGCATAAGGTATTCTCCCAGTTGGGTCCACGCCCTGATAGGTGTCGCATCGCAATGTATGGGTTACAGCCATATATGATATATATATATTAGCTGTTACATATATCATTGTAGGCGACATATAGACAGTTACACACATTATCTATGGAATTTTTCATTACATTATATTTACGTCAGACAATAATATTTCTAACACAATAAGGAGTCTAGCCTTAAAAATTTCGGGAAATGTCTATTTATATACATAAATTCATGCCAGGAATGATCTCTCTCTGAACCTTAAGTGCCCAGTGCACATCGCGCTTTTGCAAGGATTTTCGACAAACGCTTGTCCTTTACCTTTTTTTCCTGCTCTTGACCAGGTGAGCCCTCTATTGCTCAACATCCTCTCTGTTGTTCATCTCCATATCTCTTTTGGTCTACTCTCACTTCTGTTCATCTGTGGTGTCCATCTTAGTGCTATTTTTTGGTAGTGAGTTGTCAGTCATTCGGAGCACATGTCCCAACCATCGCCAGCGTCTTTCCTCGATAATTGCTGTCAGTGGCTTCATCTGCATTTCTACCAACAAGATGTTATTTCTTATGGTGTTTGGCCAAAATATTTTTCTAATTCTTCGTAAACATTTGGTCTGGAAAGAATTCAGCTTGTTTTCTATGGTTTTAGGACTGATGGTATTAGAATATTTCGTGTCTTAAAATAGTGGCATCAGTCTTCGTATAAAAAACCATATTAGTTTCACTAAGACATTAACTTTGCTTTCCTACCGTGGGCCACTTTCATGGCGTTGATAAGGAAAAGCAAAATTACAACTAGAATTAACTACGTCTATATGGTTTTGTTCCCGTTCTTGGAAATTCAAGTTTCAGACTACTATATAAGCTAAAAGGTTAATGAAGGAGGCAACATCAGACAAACGCAGAGGATTACAATGGACCCTTGACACAGTGCTGGAGGACTTTGACTTTGCGGACGACGTTTGTCTATTATCAAGCAGTCACAAAGATATGCAAGAGAAAATAAACAAGCTAACTCAGAATACAAATAACATAGGACTAAAGATCAACGTAGGAAAGACAAAGTTAATGAAACAAAATGTGAACAACAGAAATGTACTCAGAGTAGATAACAAGTTAGTGGAAGAGGTCAACGAATTTGTATACCTTGGCAGCAGAGTAGTAGAAAATGGAGACAGCACAGATGACATCAACAGCAGACTTACTAGAGCAAACCAGGCTTTTGCAATGCTGCAGACTATATGGAAATAAAAAAAAAAAACTAAGCATAAATATGAAAATCAGGATATTTAAGAGTAATGTTCTAAGTGTACTACTCTATGGAAGTGAATGCTGGAAAATCACCAAAACCATAGAAAACAAGTTAAATTCTTTCCAGACTAAATGTTTACGAATAATTAGAAAAATATTTTGACCAAACACCATAAGAAATAACATCTTATTAGCAGAAATGCAGATGAAACCACTAACAACAGTTATTGAGGAAAGACGCTGGCGATGGTTGGGACATGTGCTCCGAATGACTGACAACTCACTACCAAAAATAGCACTAAGATGGACACCACAGGGGAACAGAAGTAAGGGTAGACCAAAAGAGACATGAAGAAGAACAACAGAAAGGATGTTGAGCAATAGAGGGCTCACCTGGGCAAGAGCAGAAAAAAAGGCAAAGGACAGGCATTTGTAGAAAATCCTTGCGGAAGCCCCATGTGCCCCTGGGCACTTAAGGTTCAGAGAGAAAGAGAGAGAGAGAGAGATAAGCTAAATATAGCCAGTTGATCGTTTCCGGTACAAACACAACGGATTTGTTTATTATAAGACTTTTTTGTGGACTTGGGATTTTTGATCTGGTTCTATAAGAAGTACTAGAGATTTCTGGTCTGGTTTTATCAAGATGAATATTGCCGTTAATTAGAGTATCCGAACTTATTTCTATTCTGCACCTCATATCAAATTGGCACGTAGTTTTATCTAAGCATGGAATACTCTACATTGTGTTCTAAGATACTATGCTGCTCTTTAATCATCATATTTTTGTGTGGAAAACAGCTGACGTTCTTTAAACATCTCTTTTTTCCCCCTGGAATTAACCCTCACAACGTCTTCTGTTTAACCCCCCCCCCCCCTCTCCCGTTCTGCTCTTCGTGTTTCCGATTGCATTAAATGGAGAAAACTATATATTTCTTGACAGACAATGTCGCTGTTTTTACGCTGGAACTTATCTAGTGGCTGTTTCTTTATATTTTTGGATGTGGGGATTCGATCACTGCGATTTAACGCAAGCCCTGTACTGCTGAACACAGGACCCGGTTTTCAGCGAACAAAGAGCTTTATTTTGTAAATCGTGAAATCGGGGGGGGGGGGGGGGGGAATGTTTAACCCTTTGGTGTCTTCTCATTTTGTTCTGTTCGTGAAACTCTTTTAAATGCAGGACGAGTTTCTCTTGGAGTGTATTTTAAGTTTAGAGTTGTTGTTGTTTTTTCAGATTGTTTTTGTTTTTGAGACGTCAGACCATATGTGAAACAGCACTGAAACGTGAGACTATCTTTGCAGGGAGCGAAGAAATAGCAGAGCTCAGGCAAGAACTAGTGCGTCAAATTTAGAATTTTGCCAAAAGAAGGGAGATTTAGATCTTATTTTTGTTTGTTTCTATCCCGTATTTGTGCTTACAAATTTCTAAGTTGAATATTCGTAGTTGAATATGTTGCCTGCCTGCCCGTTCATCTGTCTCCTTCACCTACGTCTCTGGCAGCAGGGTCTAGGAGAGAAAGTTTGTAATCTCTGTCCTTTATCTCTTCGACCCCTCTTGCCGCACGCCGTTCACGAAGACCCAGTGTACCCTATTACTTAGCCCCTTCTGTTTTAATCCACGGTGATCCCTGACCCCCCCTCCCCAAAACAACGGAAGTCATTCGACCCCTGGAACATTGCACCAGCTGGAACCCCCCCCCCCCCAAAATCAACTTGGACCTGTCTGGCAGCGTGTGTATGTATATGCCATCTATTTATTGTATTCTTTCCATCCAGGAACCGTGTCTATTTTTTGTTATCCAATATAAGATAGCCGAACTTTTTGTCCCATGATATATGTGAAATGTCACGGGGGAAAAAATGGTCAATAAGCGCTGATATTTCTTTGCAACTAAAAAAAAACTCCCTTCATTAAGTCTCGCCTTTCAAAAACTGTAGCGATGTATTGATTCTCGTTGAGGCAGTGAACGTTGTGCAGCTTGTGTGTGTGTGTGTTTTTTTCTTATCTTTGATTTTTTAACCCTGTCTCCATGAACATCTACTGTTAATGACATAGTGATCGTTCACGTCTTTCTTAATGTATATTTGCTTCATTTCCCTGTTTTTTTTTCACCCTCTTTCTATCAAGGATAATTGCATGTAGGATTTTTTGCCCATCAGTGCTTGTAGGATGTTTTGGCTATCAGTGCCTGTAAGATGTTTCAACCATCAATGTCGGTAGGATGTTTTGGCCATCAGTGCCTGTAGGATGTTTTGGCCATCAGTGCCTGTAGGATGTTTCGGCCATCAGTACCTGTAGGATGTTTTAGCCATCAGTACATGTAGGATGTTTCGGCCATCAGTACATGTAGGATGTTTCGGCCATCAGTACCTTTAGGATGTTTCGGCTATCAGTACCTGTAGGATGTTTTGGCCATCAGTACCTTTAGGATGTTTCGGCTATCAGTACCTGTAGGATGTTTCGACCATCAGTGCCAGAAAGTTGCAGAAGGCGGCCAAGACATTACCCGAGCTCTCAGCAGCGCTGGTAGAAAGAAATACCTTTGTCTTGATTCGGCCTAGAGCCAGATAAATCAGCGATTTACTTGGTGCCTGCCACACTGGCTGCGTTTTCTGGGAAACCTGCTTCACTGGTACGCTACAATGCATGAGCAAAATGAAGATATTATTGCTCACTCCACATCCGAATTTTACTTTTGTGTTTCAAAATATTCAAAACAGCTGGAGCTGGCAGAAAAGGGCATGCTGCCACGTATCTAGGGATCTGTTGCTGAATGTCTCTCCTTGTAATGAACATTATATACACATACAGTATGTATGATATGTGTGTTACATTCTCATATAACTCCCCTTCTGCCATATTTGTATATGCTATGTGTTTCTGTCTCATAACTCCTTTGGTGCTATATCTATATCTGGTATGTGTATTTGTCTCATAACTCCCCCAGTACTATATCTATATTCGCTATGTGCGTTGCTGTCTCATATAACTCCCACGGTTGTATATCTATATTTACTAAGTGTGTTATAGTTTCATGTAACTCCCACGTTACTATATCTATAGATGCTATGTTTGCTACAGTCTCATATAACTCATACGGTACTATATCTATATGTGCTATTTGTGTCACAGTCTCATATAAAATTCCCACAGTACTATATCTATATTTGCTATGTGTGTCACAGTCTCCTATAACTCCCACGGCACTATATCTATAGATGATATGTTTGTTACAATCTCATATATAACTGCCACGGTACTATATCTATATATGCTACGTGCCCTACAGTCTCATAACTGCCCCGTTGCTACATCTATATATACTATGTATGTTAAAGTTTGATAACTCTCGCAATGCTATATCCATATATCCTACATGTGTTACATTCTCATAACTCTCCTTGTTCTATATCTATATACGCTATGTAGTTTACAGTCTCTTCATTCTTTCACTCCAAAATAACACTTGTTAGGCTGGTAGATTTTCCACACCGGAGGGAGTCAATCCTCGGAATGACATTAAAACAAAACTTCAATAAAGGGACAAGTAAGACATTTATAACCCAACCCGCGTTTTAAATTAAGGAGGACCTTCCTTCAAGTTTGTTTCTACCAAAATTTCTCATCAAAGTTTATTCTTTTCTGGTAGAGATGGATATTAATTCCTGAATGAAAGAGTCACCAACTATTTTAATCTCTCATCTCCCTTGCTACAATATCTCTATGTTAGTCTCCCATCTTCCTTGCTACTATATCTGTACATACTATGCACCTTACGGTCTCTTAACTTTCCTTGTACTGTATTTA
This sequence comes from Achatina immaculata, assembly GCA_009760885.1. Classification (NCBI taxonomy): domain Eukaryota; kingdom Metazoa; phylum Mollusca; class Gastropoda; order Stylommatophora; family Achatinidae; genus Lissachatina; species Lissachatina immaculata. Next base: position 15,105,693 of record CM019702.1, read on the forward strand.
CAGTACATGCTACGTTACAGTATCAAAACTCTCCTAGTACTATATCTACTTTGTACGTTACCGTCTATCAATTTTCCTTGTATTTTCTGGCACTGTGAGAATAGATGTGGGATTCCCTTTCTTCGGCTTTCCACCCCTTCTTATCGATTGTGTCTAGTTGTAGTGAATATCAATGGCTGACGTCATCGCATTCAATGACAGGAAGTGAGAGAGACCTAACGAGAGAGAAATATACAATTGAGGTGAGGGAAGAGATATAGAGACAAACAGAGAGAGAGAGAGAGAGAGATTGATTGATTGATTGACTGACTGATCTTTATTTCAAAAGGGTTAAGAATTGGGCACGCAGGCCCGTCTGACATTCTGCCCTTTATCATACATCTTTCACTCTATTCCAGACATTCTACAAATATGCTGTTCTTATAACAAGCATAACTAACATTGAGGCTGAGAGACATAAAATAAAATATAACATTTGCGTTTCGCTCTTAAACATTCACTCAGTACTAAAGTAACTACATACATATATAAATGACTATCTACTATATAAAATTTTCGGGACTATTCAGAAAACAATTAATTGTATTCGGTGTCTGTAAGAGCAGTTTAAGATAATTTTTAAGTTTTATAATTCATGGAGGCATGTAGTCGACATCAAATAGATATTGGGAAAGCTTGTAGTTGTAGGAAGGAGTATAATTTATATTTTTTATATAGGATGGGAGGGTATTCCAAAGATGAGCAGCAGAATAACTAAGGCTTTTCTTGTAAAGATCAAGTCTAGGTTTTGGAAGACATATGTTGTTCAAGCGTTGGCTGCACTTTGGGCTAAATTTAAACAGCTTCCATAGATAAGGCGGGGCATGCCGTGAAAGAATTTGATGTACTAACTTGGCTTTGTTGAAGAGGAACCTGTTCTTAAGAGGTAGTATTTTGATACGTTTGTGATGGTTAGTTGTTTGTGCTTGATCTTTGTCACTAATAAGCTTTACTTCTCGCTTTTGGAGTGAGCAAAGCCTCTTTGTATTTGACACTGAGCAACCATCCCAAACTGTTGAGCAATAGTCTAAATGTGTTTGTATATGGGATATGTAGTATGTCTTCCTAGTGTCTTGATCGATGAAGTGCTTAATTTTAGCTAATTGGTATACTTTTTGTGCGATGAGTTTTGTTAGACATTGCACATGAGAGTTCCAGGTCAGATGTTGGTCAATAATAAGACCTAGTGTTTTGTGCTCGCTAACGTTTTCTATCTGTGATGTTTCTGTACAAAGCCGAAGTGTTGTTTTTGTTGCGTTTTGAAGTTTCTGTCTTGTTGTTATGAGCATTGATTTTGTTTTATCGGTGTTTATAATCATGCCATTATTTTTGCTCCATCTAATTAAATTGTATAACTCGACCTGAAGAGTTGATTCTAGATTAACACAATCGTAGTCACTGGTGTAGACTGTACAATCATCGGCAAAAAGGTCACAAGAAGAGTGTTTAAGATGAAGTGGAAGATCATTGATATAGATAGCAAAGAGCAACGGGCCTAGAATAGAACCTTGCGGAACACCAGTGTCAACTGTAGCAAAATTTGATAGAGAATTGTTGAAGAATACTACCTGCTGTCTGTCTGAAAGAAACGATGCAATTAATTTTATTAGGTTAGGGTGCAATTTATAAGTCTTTATTTTTCTTACAAGAACATCGTGGTCAGTCATATCAAATGCCTTTTTAAAGTCGACAAAGATGGCACCACATAGTCTGTCGTCATTTATGTTTACTAACCAGTTTTCTGTCATTTTGGTAAGAGCTGTGTTGCAGGAATGATTGGGTCTAAAGCCTGACTGACTGTCTATGAGTAAATTGTTCTCTTGCATGTGTCGTAGAGTTATTTTGTGTATGTGTTTTTCGAGTGGTTTTGATAATGACGATAATATGGATATTGGTCTAAGGTTGGTAAGATTGTTGGATGAGCCAGATTTAAAGCGAGGATACACCTTAGCAGTTTTAAAAGCCTCAGGGAAATAACATTTTGCAATGCACTGGTTGTAAATATATGTTAGTGTATGTGAAATGACAGGTGCAGCATAACGTAAGATCTTATTACTAATATCATCAAGCCCAGCTGTATTGTTGTTTTTTAAGGTTAAGAGATAACTAGAGAGAGAGAGAGAGAGAGAGAGAGAGAGAGAGAGAGAGAGACTGATTGATTGATTGATTGATCTTTATTTCAAAGTGTTAAGAATTGGGCACGCAGGCCCGTCTGACATTCTGCCCTTTATCATCCAACTTTAACTCTGTTCCAGACATTCTACAAATATGCTGCTCATATAAAAAACATAATTAACAATAAAGTAACTACATGCGCATAAAATGACTAACTACATACACATATAAATGACTATCTACCAAACAAAAATTTCATTACTATTCAGAATAATGAGTTAGGTTTCTGAGAGAGAGAGAGAGAGAGAGAGAGAGAGAGAAACATTTATTTTAAAGGAGAAGAATTGAGCACTCAAACATGTCTGAAATTCTTCTCTTTATCTCTGGACCTTCATTCTGACGCATCCCCCCCCCCCCAAGCGTCTATGTAGTGCTAGTATTACAATCATATAAAAAGCAATATTAAACATAAACTGATATATTACAAAGAACAATATTAAACATACATCGATATAATACAACCACGTAAAGAGCAATATTAAACATAAGTAACTACATAAAGAGGAAATTTAGCATAAACTGAAAACTTCTATATATAACCTCTTATCTATACATTCAACATTTTACTGTGAATAAAACACGATACATTTTATTGTTTTTATTACATTACATTACAGATGCTTCTCGACTTACGATGGGGTTACGTTCTGATGAGACCATAGTAATTTGAAGATATCGCAAGTCGAATAGAAATATGTTATGATAAATAAACAAGTAAATGAATAAGTAAATAAATAACGACTGTGACTCTGTATAAACACATAATTGCTGTAACTAACTAAATACCAGCAATTAAAAACGTAAATAAATGAACACAAGCCTGTCCTGCCAGTAAATATACAGGACTGAGTGTACATTGTTACTGCACTATCGTAAAGCCGAAAATTCGTTAAGTCGAATCATCGTAACGTGTAACAGCTGATGCTGAGTACACAGATGAAATAAAATCACGAATACCTCAGGCAAATGGAGCTTTTTTACATGAAAAAGATACTAAGAAATAAAAAAATTCCCATAAAAGTGAGGAAAAGAGTATTATAGTTCCATATAGAACAACTATTGCTCTCTCCCTCTCTTTCTCTCTCTCTCTCTCTCTCTCTCTCTCTGTGAATCTTAAGTGCCCAGGGCACATGGGGCTTCTGCAAGGGTTTTCCACAAATGCCTGTCCTTTGCCTTTTTTTCTGCTCTTGCCCAGGTGAGCCCTCTATTGCTCAACATCCTTTCTGTTGTTCTTCTCCATGTCTCTTTTGGTCTACCCTTACTTCTGTTCCCCTGTGCTATTTTTGGTAGTGACTTGTCAGTCATTCGCAGCACATGTCCCAACCATCGCCAGCGTCTTTCCTCAATAATTGCTGTCAGTGGCTTCATCTGCTATTGCTATATGGCTGTGAAACTTGGACAGCCAGCTAAAAGATAACAAAGAAACTAGAAGCAGCAGAGATGTGGTTATGGAGAACGATGCAACAAATTCTCCGGACAGACTGAAAAATAAACGGAAAGGTCCTCAAAGAATTTTCAGAACAAACAAAACTGATTAAAATCATAAGAAAAAGACAGTCGACATTTCTTGGACATGTCGTGAGAAGACAGAAGTTGGAGACCCAAGCAATGACTGGAAAATTCAAGAGGAAAAAAGGAAGAGACGAAGGCCAAGAGAAAAATATCTCAATGGACTGACCAAGCAAATAGGTCAATAGAAGACAGCGGGCGTGTGATTTCGGCCTGAAGCTATTTGGCGGGGGGGGGGGGGGAATCGTTACTACTCACACTTAACATTACTAGTCACATGACAACCAATCTGTACTGAGGTCACGGTGTTATTTCTACGTCTGTCAACTCGAAGCTGATGTCAGGTCCTGTCACTTGAAGGTAGGTCGGTGCCAAATATCAACCTGGCGTTTAGGGAAAAGCAAATAGTTATGCCAGATGTCAACCTGGCATTTAGGTAAAAGCAAATAGTAGAGCTACAGAGAATATTTCCGGACATGCCCGGGCCTGCCCGAGGCATAAATAACTAACACGCCAACAGAAGTTGGATAAAACGTTAGACTTCATCCTACTGATAGATTTCTGGATTTGAAACTATGCAGCTTTGATAGAAGACGAAGAAGAAAAAGAAGAAGAAAATGAACAACAAGAGCAATAATAAAAATAATAACAATGATATTAATAATAATAAGAAGAAGAACAGCAACAACAGGAAGAAAAACAAGAATAAGAAGAGCAGAAAGAACAGGAAGAAAATGTGAGAAGAAGAAGAGAACAGAAACATTGGGCAATCAGAATAACAGAGAAATATGTCATCAACTCCCACATTCTGTTCATCCTTTCTTCTGGATCTGATTTAAAATAGAACTGAGCAAAGACCAAAATCGTGGCTTATACGAGTGCTCCATACATTCCAAATACAATCTTCCTTGCGCAACACATTTCTGTTCCCAGACATCTTATCTTGTCCCAGACACCAGAGTCTAGGCTGCTGAAGGTATTACACCTAAAGGACATATGATTTCACATTGACTCTCACAATTTTCTGCTAGCGTAAACGACACAGAAAATACCCTCAAGACTAATTTACGTTGGCGGCTTTCTGTTCTCTGTGGGACTAGCAGTCCGGGTTGAAGTGCCTCTATTATTTCTGCCTGTGTTTGGTCTATATATCACAGGAGATAACCGGTGGGGCAAAAGTTCCTTGTCTGTCTGCTAATTCTGTCTGAGACACAGATTTTTCCGAAGTGAATCGAATGATATTTATGATCCATATTTCATATCATAGTACGCAGGCACCTCCCACCCCCTCCCTCGAAAAGAGGCACTAAGACAAATAGAATCATGCAACCATAGACAGATACAAATGGAATGAAGAAATAATAAAATAGTATATATAAAGCATACAATCAATCCCACAGAATGTATAAATATGCATTCATCTACTACAGAGGCCAGCAAATTGAGCCTCGTAGATCGCATCACACAAATCGCTGTGCCCAAAGGGAAATAACTACTACTCATAGTTGTATAATAGTTTCCCATTATTAAGATCTATATCTACTCTGTTTTACTTTATGAAGCATAAACCTGCACTCTAGAACAAACAGCTGGAGAGAAAAATTAACTCAGCAGAAATGTTGTTCTACAGAAAACTAGATCATATAACATGGAGAATGGAAAGAACAAATGCAGAAGTTTTGGAACAACTTCAAGTGCAGTGTGAACTTCTCAATGAAGTAAGGATGAAACAAACAAAATTCTTTGGCCATATCAAAAGATATAACAACATACTGAAGGCCATATTAGAAGTAAAGGTGAAAAGGGGGAAAAAAAGAACAATTGTTTGACAGAAATGTAGATGAGAAGATAATATAGGAGAATGGACAAGACACAGCCTGACTGGATGTGCCATTAAGGCAAGGGAGCCAGGAAACTGGAGATCTTTTACCGTCGACTTTCGTTCCGAAGAAGGTACTTGATGATAATATATGGCGTTTAATCGCAAAATTATCGTCCTGATTCGGCGTTTATTAGAGGCCGGCGTCTATCCGAGGCAGGCGTTTATTTTCAAAACATCCATTACGGTTCTACAGCATAGGTATTAGCCTATACAGTACATCTTTCTGAAGAAAGGCAGGTACAATGTACTGATCCGGCGTTTATTTAAGGCACACATTTATTTGAAACATGACTCCGTTACCTCACGCCGCGTTTAACTGAGGTAGGTGACTATTTCAGACCCGGCGTTTATTCATGGAAATATGGGATATACATACATTCATTCATTCATTCATTTGCATGTCCCTTGCGGAACTTTGCCTCCCAAACAGCACTCCTGTAGGCCTCTCGGTTGTGAGCAAGATGGCCTGCTGCTGATGCACATACATACATATATACATATATATATATATATTTCTGCTGCCAACCTGTCTGTCTGCTTGACATCCTGCTAGCCTATCTATTTATCTGCCCATTCTTCTGTTTGCATGCACATCTGTTCGTTTCCCTTATTCTTTTGTTTCTGTCATTATTTTGCCACTCAATATAGGCGTAACTCAATTTTGAATTTTTATACTGCAACAAACAAAAGAAAATTGTTTTTCGTCTTCGACTGTTTGGCTCCTACTTTTGCTAACGTGGAAGCCAGATATTTATTGGAAAATGTTCATGTTTGTTTTTCTCTGCCACGGATATATGAAACGTAGGTGGTTAGGTGAAGCACGCATGCGTAATAGCAGTATTTCCGGAGCTGTTTTTTAATTTTCTTTCTTAATTCGTCTTGTTAGATAAAAGAACACACTCTGCGCTTCTCTGTTATTCTAACTCTGTATCTTGCTAATATTCTCAATTCTTTGTCAGTCTCTTTTCACAACCCCTGTTTTCGTTCATTAAACACTTTTTTTTTAATATATACATCTATATCCTGAAAACATATGAAACTTTTAATAGAATTTTTTTTACCTACAGCTTATTCATTTCCACGTATGATCTTCGGTATCTTTCCTTGAATTCCTTGTGTTCAGTCTACAATGTATTTATGCCGTGGTGTTGGCTTTTCTTAGGTAGAAATGTTGATGACACTGTTACACTCTGGCATAATAACAATTTTCAGTTCACGGAGTGTGAGGAACGTAGATTCTTTTAATGTGACTGACATTACACGGTAAGGTGACGTTACTTCTATGAAAGACTTTTTTCAAAAGGCAAAAAACAAAAAACTGTAATATAAAAGCAAAACTGTGCCAAATTACACTTGCGCAAGATATGGGGCAAGCAGATGGCAGATGATTTTACTAATGCGACTACTAATTAGTTTCTGTATTATAAACCCTGGGTGCTGTGTCATTTTCTCCACACAGCCATAACGTCAAATCAGTTATAGCAACATTACATCTGTCATCCAGTTAACAACCTGGGCGATCACGCGTTATTTATTAATGAAACTGTTAATGAAAAGGCTAATAGATCCTTGAAATGAGGCTTTTATGAAATAAGGCTTCATTCTCAACAAGCGGAAAGGAAACTTTATGGTCAAGATTCTAGAACTGAGAGAGTGAATTTTTAGAATTAAACTTGTCAATACATTGTGGATACGTGAAAAAGCGTGGAAAAAAATATATCTTCCAACAAAAATGTAGACATAATTTCTAGGATTCTACCCATTAACACGGATATTTCGCTTCCATTTCTGATGCAGCATCTTGCCTTGACTGTTACAGTGCATCTTCAGGCGAGGTACCTCTGATATCAAGAACCTGTGTTTGATAGGGCAGATTGCGAACTTCCTGAGAGTCTTGATATTAGCTTGATACAGTCTTGATACAAAGCTATCGTGTGATGGGGGGGGGGGAGGGGAAGAAGGGGGTTGTTTGTTTGTGTGTGTGTGTGTGTGTGTGTGTGCGCGCGCGCGACAGCATTTTTATAAATGAGGGCTTATTTTCGCCATCTTCACAGCAACAGATGACAGTCCTGGGTTTTATGGTAATTCTCCGGGAAACATTACTGAGATACAAGTCCAAGTTAGCCGCATAACCTGAGCAACTTTGGAATTCGCTGTTTCGCCTGAGTATGAAAGGTGGCATTGTTGGAGTGGGTAAAATTCATACTCTCATTTCTTTTCCTCCTTTTCGTGTTTTATTTTTGAATGGGCTGCATTTAGTCCCTGGCATAAATCGTGGCAGAGTAGATAACAAGTTAGTGGATGAGGTCAACGAATTTGTATACCTTGGCAGCAGAGTAGTAGAAAATGGAGACAGCACAGAGGACATCAACAGCAGACTTACTAGAGCAAACCAGGCTTTTGCAATGCTGCAGAATATATGGAAATAAAAAAAAAACTAAGCATAAATATGAAAATCAGGATATCTAAGAGTAATGTTCTAAGTGTACTACTCTATGGAAGTGAATGCTGGAAAATCACCAAAACCATAGAAAACAAGTTGAATTCTTTCCAGACTAAATGTTTACGAAGAATTAGAAAAATATTTTGAGCAAACACCATAAGAAATAATATCTTATTAGCAGAAATGCAGATGAAACCACTGACAACAATTATTGAGGAAAGACGCTGGCGATGGTTGGGACATGTGCTCCAAATGACTGACAACTCACTACCAAAAATAGCACTAAGATGGACACCACAGGGGAGCAGAAGTAAGGGTAGACCAAAAGAGACATGAAGAAGAACAACAGAAAGGATGTTGAGCAATAGAGGGTTCACCTGGGCAAGAGCAGAAAAAAAGGCGAAGGACAGGCATTTGTTTAAAACCCTTGCGGAAGCCCCATGTGCCCTGGGCACTTAAGGTTCAGAGAGAGAGAGAGAGAGAGATAAATCGTGACGTGTTTTTTTTAAAAACTTCCTTCAACTTGCTTGTCAATCATTGTATTTTCTGTAATGTATAACAGATGTCAACAAGTCATTATAGCCTGGAATGTTTGTAAGATTAGTCCAGCAAAGCTTTTACTCACATCCGGTGAATTTCGATTTCTTCGGTCAAACTAATCGTCTTAATTATGTGGAGTTGTTTTCTTTTTAAACTCGGGTGGCATTTCCGTGCTCACGGTGTGTGAAGTGTTAATGGCATCCCATTTCTATGCCACGTGTCCTCGCTTCCTTCGTTTTCTTAGAAAAACATCATCGATCCCTTTCTTGAGGCTGGCTTCATCTGCATTTCTTCCAATAAGATATTATTTCTTATGGTTTTTGGCCAGAATATTTTCCTAATTCTTCGTAAACATTTAGTCTGGAAAGAATTCAACTTGTTTTCTATGGTTTTGGTGATTTTCCAGCATTTACTTCCATAGAGTAGTACACTTAGAACATTACTCTTAAATATCCTGATTTTCATATTTATGCTTAGTATATTTAAATATAGGGCACTTAAACGTTTAAATATAGGTCGCTTAAATGTTGAATTATAGGGCACTTAAATGTTTAAATATAGGGCACTTAAATGTTTAAATATAGAGCACTTAAATGATTAAATATAGGGCGCTTAAATATTTAAATATAGGGCACTTTTACGTTTAAATATAGGGCACTTAAATGTTTAAATATAGAGCATTTAAATGAATAATTGTAGGACACTTAAATGTTTAAAAAGAACACTTAAATATTTAAATATAGGGCATTTAAATATTTAAATATTGTTCACTTAAATGTTTAAATATAGAGTATTTAAATGTTTAAATATAAGGCACTTAAATTTTTAAATATATGGCACTTAAATATTTAAATCTTCTTCTTCTTCTTCGTTCGCATTGTCTGTCTATACCTGCAGTCCTGTCTCTTGGATAAATTTCACTGTTTTTTGTAATTCATGTATGGAACCGTAGAGCTTATCTTCTTTAGTGGTTTCACTGGGCCAGTAATTATTTCTCATTGTTTCATAGTTGGTGCAGTTCTGGAGGATATGTTCCACAGCTTGGGGCACCTGGCCACATGTACATAGATTAGTAATACCAACCTTAAACTTTGTATACATATGACTTCGGAGTCGGCTGTGTCCTGTTCGGAGACGGAAGATGGTGACTTGTTCCTTTCTGTTTAGCATGTGATAGTCATCATGTGGTGGTGTTTGTGGCTTCCTGTAGGTTTTTATCATGCTTTTCTTCTGATTATAAGTGATTGGTATGTCTGGTTGCTCCATTTCAGTGCCCTCTTTGGCCAGGTGGTCAGCTTTCTCATTGCCTGGTATCCCACAGTGGGAGGGAATCCATTGCAAAGTGACTCCATGTTGTAAGCCAATTTTTGACAAGGCATCCTTAAGGTCTGGTAGTTTGTTGCACTGAAGTGCCTCCAGTACTGATCTTGCATCTGTGAGAATTACTACAGGACATGTATCAATTCTGGAGTCTGATAGTTTTTCAACTGCAGCAATAATTGCCCTAACTTCTGCATCAAAGTTGTTGCAATATTTACCAGTGGGTATGGAAATCTTGTCAATGGTGTTGTTTGGATATTCAATATATGCTCCTGCCCCTCCATTCTTTATGGCATTATGTGCAGATCCATCTGTATACACACGTATCCAGGTGTCACATGGATATTTGTCATCTAGAACACTAAATGTGGCTGTTGATCTTACAAGACTGCTCTGCATCTCACCATTCTGCACACCTTTCACTTCAGTCTGAATAGTTATCTGTGTATAATCTGCTTCTTTCCATGGTGTATGCTCTGGTACAGATGATAATGGAGCGACTACAGTTGGAAGGTCAGGTATCAGCTTACGCATACACTTGGCCTGATGAATGAAGCTGCTTCTTTTAAGCCGTCCTAATGCCAAGTTATTGAATCTCTCCTTCAGGGGATGGCTTACAGAGCAAAGGAATTTTTCTCCCATGGTCATGACCTTTGTGTCTCTACGTTCCTTTAGCGCTTGAACACCAACTATTTTCTGCATTTCTACTATTGGTGTGGACCTCATGGCACCTGTGATAATCCGTAGTGACTGATTTTGAACCTTGTCTAGATTATGCAGCGTAGTGTTTGATGCTGTGCACCAAGATGTTGAGCCATATTCTAAATGTGGTAGAATACTTTGCTGATATACATTCTTGAGGATTCTTTCACTAGCTCCCCATGTGGTTCCATTTAATTTTCTTAATATGGCTAGTTTTCTTCTGGCTTTTGCTTCTGCACTGTTGATGTGTTGCTTCTAAGTCAGTTTTGAGTCAAGAGTCACTCCTAAGTAAGTGGGTTGGTTGTCCATCCTTAAGGATATTTCATTTACAAAGATCTTACCTGCTTTCTGTTTAGATGAGAGAGTGAACAGAGTGGTACTTGATTTCTCTGTGTTGATACTTATACACCATTTGTTTGTCCATGATGTCAAGATGTCTGCAGCTCTTTGGAGTCTCTGTGTAGCAACTGTCGCATATTCATCTGTACACCGCATGACCAGATCATCTGCATACAGTGCCGCGTTGATTCCATAGGGAAGTTCCTTGACCAGGTCATTAATGAATACAAGGAATAGTGTAGGCGAAAGGACTCCTCCTTGTGGTACACCGTGTCGCAGAAGTACTTTCTGGCTTTTGTGACCATCCATTACTACTCTAGCTCTTCTATTGTGTAAATAGGACTTTATCCAGTTGTACAGTCTTCCATTCACATTGCAGTTTCTTAGTTTCCACAGCAGACCTTTTTTCCATACTTTATCAAAGGCTTTCTTTAGGTCTATCCACGCTGCTAGTACAAGGTTTTTCTCTTGGAATGCATCCTCAATCTCTTGAGAGAGATAGGTCACTTGATCTTCTGTTCTGTAGTACTGCCTAAATCCTGCTTGTTGTAGAATGAGAAGGTTTTCACTTTCTAGGTACCATTTTAGCCTCAGGTCAATGATGCGTTCCATCGTTTTGCAAAATATTTAAATAAATGGCACTTAAATGTATAAAAATAGGGCACTTAAATACTTAAATAAAGGGCATTTAAATATTTAAATATAGGGCACTTACGTGTTTAAATATATGGTACTTAAATGTTTAAATATGGGGAACTTAAATATAGGGCACTTAAATATTCAAATATAGGTCACTTAAATGTTTGAATATAGGGCATTGAAATATTTACATATAGGGCAGTTAAATGTTTAAATGTAGGGCACTTAAATATTTAAAGATACGGCACTTATGCGTTTAAATATAAGTTTTACTAAACTGTATTTTTAAAACGTCTAGTGGGAAAGTTTCATGTTGCAGTTTTCGCCATGTTGATTTAGAACATAATCTTGTAAATTTATAGTCGACTGGCTGTATGCCTTCTGTCTCTATCTGTGATCATTAACCTCATTGGGAAAATCAACAGTACTCAAGGAAACATGCTGGGGAATTACAGAAGATAATTTTTTTTAAAATGTAGGGAAGATTTCCGAACCCAAATTCTCAACAGAGTGACGTGGGAGGAGGAAACGTCGTGAGGAAATAAGGCAAGGTAAGGGTACGGTAATTCTGTCATGCCTTAGAGGCACATAGGGATAAGGTGCTAGTGTCAATCTTTTCCTTGACCTGTCAGCACACTAGAGGCTGATATGGTCAGTAAATCACGCCTGGCCGCCTTTCCTTCCCCAACTCCAGAGGAAGTCGGGTACCCATTTCTACAGCTGGGTGACTGGGGGGGGGGGGGTGTCTCCGGCCGGATACGAACCTCCGACCTTCGCTATGAGAGGCCAGTGCGCTAACCAATTCGCCATCGAAAGCTAAGAACTCCGGCACTTTACAGTGACTAACATTCACTGTCTTGGCACTTTACAGTGACTAACATCCACTGCCTTGGCACTTCACAGTGACGAACATCCGCTGCCTTGGCACTTCACAGTGACGAACATCCACTGCCTTGACAAGATAGGACAGTACATTTCAAGCACCCTTTAAGAGTCCGCGGGTTTGGCCTAGGGCTTACGATTTGGTCGAAGTGAAAGCTTCACTGGTTTTTATAGGTGTGTGTTAGTCCATGTTTTGTCTTCAGTCGTAGGCAGGCAGCTGTATAAGAGGGTGGGGTTGGGGGTGGGCGGTGGGGGGGGGGGGTCTTTCATTGACCGATATGGATCTGTTATTGTGCCCGGTTTGTTTTCTTGTTAGGTAAGTACTTTCAGTGAGGAAATCATTTATGCCGTATCCTTTAAAGCAATGATGTCCCTCCCGCTAGCGCCCCTAGACTCACCCGTGTGTTTCGTTTTGTTTTACTGTGGGAGTTTTGTATGGTCATCTTCATTCTCAACAAGCGGAAAGGAAACTTTATGGTCAAGTTCCTAGTACTGAGAGAAAATTTATAGAATTAAACTTATCAATACACTGTGAGGGCGTAAAAAAAGCATAAGGGAAAATATATATCTTCCAACCAAAATCTAGACATAGTTTCTAGGATTATACCCGTTAACGTTGGATATTTCATTTCCATTTCTGATACAGCATCTCACCTTGACCGTTACAATACAGCTTCCTGGCAAGGTACCTCTGATATCAGCTGTGGAGAGCTGTGAGGGAGGGAGAGAGAGAGAGAGAGGGAGAGCAAGAGATAGACGGACAGAGAGAGAGGGAGATGGAGAGAGGGGGAAGAAAGGGAGAGAGAGAAAGGGCGAGAGAGAGAGAGAGAGAGTGACTATGTGATAATGTGTTGTATTGATATACGTATAATTCTTACGAAAAGATTATGAAACATTTTAGTATGCACCGGATTATGTTTGCATTAAGAATATCCAATGTTGTTTGAGAATACTGCCTTAATAATGAACATTTGTATAGTTTGATCTTGAATAGAGGTATCATTGGCAGCAGTACATTGACTACAAATGTTTTTTAAATGTAATTCTCGTTTTAATGCCTTACATTTTCATTTCGATGACCTGTGGTCAAGTTCTGCGTCAGATTTCTACACGAGAGAATTGGTCAAATGTAATAAATTGTGTAAATACCGGTATGTTGAAAAGTAATGATTTAATCACGAAAGCAGATTTGCAATTTTGTGTTCTTAAAGAATCTTGAGAACGTATGGCATTCAAAAGTTATAAGCACAAAAGCCAAATTAAGATTATTCAATTCAAATGTGATATCCACCCTCATTTATGCATGTGAAAGCTGGAAAACAACTAAAGAAATACACAAGAAATTAGACTCTTTCCAAAACAAATGCCTAAGGAAAATTCTTAGTATAAAGTGGAACGAATTCAAGAACAACGCAGAGATTAGACAGATGAGCAAACAACAACATGGGTGATCAGAAAAGAGAAGATGGACATATGTCGGCCATGTGATGAGAATAAACAATCAGAGGATTCCCAAACAAGCTATCAAGTGGAGCACAACAGGCTGAAGAAAAAGTGATCGACCACGTGAAACTCTAAAGAGGACATTGTTAAGAGAGGCCAGTTCAGTGGGCATAACATCCCTTGATGAAGTTGGAAAACTCGCCGAAGACAGGAAATCTTGGTGAACTACCATGCGGGCCCTATGTGACGTTTAACGGCACGAGAAGGATGTAAGATGTAAGAAGAAAGTATTCTACAGTGACTAGGTATGTAGCTGTTGGTCCTAGACAAACATAGAACATGTTTGTTTTGATTTTGATAATTTTTATGTTTTGTAGCAGCATGCATGCTTCATTCATATGTGCTTCCATTCTGTGACCGAGTTAGCTCCGTGCATTAATCTGATTAAAGTTGTCTTCTGGTATTTGTGTAGGAAAATTATTTTTTTGTCATCCGTGAGATATTTTGTTTGCGCTTTTTGCAACTCAAAGGTTGAATATATGTAGTAGGAGAGAGAGAGAGAGGGAGAGGGAGAGAAAGAGAGAGAGAGGGAGGGAGAAAGAGAGGAAGAGGAAGAGAGAAAAGGAGAGAGAGAGAGGGGGAGACGGAGGGAGGGAGGGAGAGAGAGAAGAGTTAGAGAGGGAGGGAGAGTGAGTGAGTGAAAAATGGCACTAGTGCACTCAGTAAAGTGTCAGACACGTTCAGAAGACACCAATTAAAAAGAAACCAGGGATTTGGACAAAGAGAATGAAAGAAAAAAAAAGTATAATTATTACGCTCGAGTACAGTTATACATTTTTCGAAAATATGCCCAAGGAAATCACAAATAATACTTTACACACCATTGAAAAGATGCTAGTGGAAAAACAATGACTTGTATATCTATTTTATCATGCTGTATATTGAACGCAATCACATTCACCAGTTGTCCTTAGAGAAGCCAGTTCCACATGTGGACCATTTTTTTAAAATGTAGAGTAGGCATAGCATAAAGAGAAACCTGGGAAGGTAAATGCGGCCAGGCGTGACACTGACCACATTATACTTTCTTATGCGGAAGGTCGTGGTAATACGGGCCTAACACTGTATCCCCAGTATCCCTTAATGACATGGAAACGGGGATTTCACTTTTTAACTACGGGGTGAATAAGAAACATATAGGCTGCTGAAATTGAGGAAAGACTCTGGCGATGGTTGGGACATGTGCTCTGAATGACTGACAACTCACTACCAAAAATATCACTTAGATGGACACCACAGGGGAGCAGAAGTAAGGGTAGACCAAAAGAGACATGGAGAAGAACAACAGAAAGGATGTTGAGCAATAGAGGGTTCACCTGGGCAAGAGCAGAAAAAAAGGCGAAGGACAGGCATTTGCGGAAAACCCTTGCAGAAGCCCCATGTGCCCTGGGCACTTAAGGTTCAGAGAGAGAGAGAGAGAGAGAGGCTGCTGAAATATATGCAGCCTCAATGTGACTATATTCAATCGCATTGTTAAGAAGCCTCCCTGTATTTTTTTTACATTAAACTCTGTACAAATACTTTTTTTTTAGCTAATCACTCAATATTTTCTCCTTTAGCTTATTAATCTGCATTAGATTTCTTTGATAGATTAAAATCGTCTTCACTGGTTAATTTTGAATAAAATTTATTTGCCATATTAAAATGACTTAAACTGTTCATCTGCGTAATATTGTGTTTGCGACATTAAAATCACTTCCTCGTGGAAGATCTTGAAAGCAATTATTCAAATTTTGGCAGCTCAAACTATACAAATAATATATATATATATATATATATATATATATATATATATATATATATATATATATATATATATATTAATCATATGTGCCATAAATGTCCAAGCCATCTTACGGCTTAACTGTCTTGTCCGATAAGCTATGGCATTTCTATTTTATTTTTAATGAAGCAAAGTTAATTCCATTAATGCAAATCATCAGAATCGGATCTCATTTTTTTTCCCACAAAATATTATTTATCACGCTTATTCTCTAATCTTATTCTTTTCTTTCTGTACATTCAGACACATTTTAATATTTTCCACAGGAAATACGGCCCTGATCCACAGCGCTAATATTGGGAACGAAACTGCTCTAGAGCTTCTTTTAAAGAACTTCAGACGTCTAGGGTTGAACGTGGACCATTACAACAAGGCCGGTCTCACGGCTCTACACGTGGCCACTACCAATGGCTTTATGCAATGTGCCAAACTTCTTGCAATAAAAGGAAAGGCTTGTTTAACGCTGAAGGACAAAGTCAACCAGTTGACGCCTTTGGAATGGTGCCTTAAAGAAGGATATCAGAAGGCGGAAGTTGAATTTCTGAAACCATCTGTAAAATTTTACAGAGTGGCTAAACTTACAACAACGATGGTGAAATACAGAAAGAAATCTACTCAGGAAAGCGTCAGTAACTCTCAAGATTCTCCTGAAGCTCCCCCACCTCCTCCTCCAGCAATAGAAAAGTCCAAATCTAAAGTCAAAAATCTTCTTCGAAGATCTAAAACTCGTAGCACTGAAGACGCCAGCATGAATTCCGGAGTTCTGACTACTCAGAAATTTTCAGATGGCAAATCGAATGTACGTTCTACAGTGTTAGAAAAATCAAAATCAAGTTTTCTGATCAGAACTGGGCAGAGAGGTTTGTTTGGTAAATCCTCACGGCAGAGAAGCTTCAGTCAGTCAGACCAGCAGGAAGAAGCGGAAGCAGCCACGAAAGTAAAAGCTGGACTGACGCACAGCCGTTCACATCCGATGACTTCCAAGTACCTTGAGGCTAGTGCAGCAGCACAATGTTCGGATATAACAGAAGCCAGCGAGGGAATTGAGAGTCAAGGTTACCTGACTCTTCCAGACGAATATGGAGAGTGCGACACAGATGACTTTGAGGTTGATAACTCAGACCTGGCGTTCCTTGCCTCTGACATTAATCGGAACACAGCTCAGTGTTACGGGGACGGCCGCCTCTCTCTGGGCGAGGCTCCTACAAGCAGTTCTGACACGCAAGCAGAACCCGATGGAAAACCTAGATATGGCGATGACGGCATGTACTCTCCTTCTATACCTTACAAGGGGGATGGTCCGTCGATTTATTCCGACAACGCCAGACACTCATCCGGCAGTAAAGTTCATCCAGTTGTTAGGAATCTTTTCTCTGGAGATACCCCCGACTGTGAAAGTGAGACCTCATTTTGCACTGAGAGTACTCCTTCCTCTGTCATTAGCGTCATCGACGAGCAGTATCTGACGTCCGATAACAATGAAGATGAGTCAAGCTGCAGCAGCACGGAGGAAACTGCGAAAGATCTGACTGACATGCGTTTAGTTTATAAAACAGACAAACCGTATGTGGTTCAGCAAATCAGCCATGACGAGCATCCTCAGCAATCTGTGAACCAGGAAATAGGGGCTGCCAGTCTCTTACAATCCGTACCTAAGTCTGGGCGCGACTCTGCCTCTCCAGACACTGAAGCTGAATATTCTGATGCGAAAATAAACTCAGAAACCACACAAGCGGTCAAAGCTTCTTCGGCTTCCACGTCGAAAATAACTGAGCCTCACGCCACATCCCACGCAGCAGCAGATCAAAAAAGCAATATCAAGTCAAAAAATTTGATCAGAAGCAAAAGAATTTTGCAGTCACCGCCGACAGCTGGAGATACGAGCTCTCCTCAGACAGAAAATGAAGATTTAGACTGCGACTCTCCTCCATCTACAGCACATCAGTCGGCAGATCTTCAGATTTTCAAACATAGCAGCAATCCGGAAGGAGTTAATCCACGGCTCGTTTTCAAAGAACAGAGACAGTTAACATCCTCACAAACAGAGATTGAATGGCTTGAGCGTGAAAATGACAATAAACTACAGGGCAATAACCGACAGGGCGGATCTGAAGTCAAAACAACACATAAATTCACCCGTGCGCAAAGCGAGTGTACATTTGAGAGAAGACTTATTAGAAATCCTGGGAGAGATTCAATGTCTCCGCTGACAGAAATAGATTTTCTTGATCTTCGAACGCCGGAGACCGACTCAGAACCAAGGAAATCTGAACCGGGAGTTGACTCCGAAGATAAGAGCGAGGAAGATGTGGACAATATGTCTACTTTACACTCCACGGTCAAGATGTCTATAAAATGTTTGAGTGATAATGTCATGCGACTGGTAGACCAGGCGACAAGTCAGGGATTTGTTGTTGAAAGCAGACTAGACAAAGACGTACAGCAAGTCAGAACTGAGAAAGGTGATGCAGGTAGTGTTTGTTCCAGATCGGAGAGCGGACTAAGTTCAGAGGCAGATACTGTGATTGTTAGTTTAGATAACGAGATTTCTTCTTCTTCTCGTGACGTATCTCCTGGGACTGACCTAAATGCCGAAACTAAAAGTGGAGCCCAAGAAGATGCAGAAAAGCAGCATGGCAACGTTATTAGTGACAATGAGATTCTGGATGGGTTCCCAGTCTGCAACGAGGATGCTAAGTCTGGTAATATTGAGCATATTGTGAATTCTACAGAGTTCAGCAAGTCTTATCGAGTAAAGTAACCACAGCTTTATAACTTTTGTTTGTTGTCCATGCCAAGTCTGAACATTAACCGACAGGCAAGAAACAAAATATGCGAGCAATTCTTTTGATTATACCAAATAGATGGCAAAACGTAAAACAGAGTGGCATTATAGACCATGTTTACAACACCAGATTGGCGTTATAGACCACAGTTAAACAATAGATTGGCATTATAGACCGGAGTTACAACACTAGACTGACATTACAGGTCAAAGTTACAACAGTAGACTGACATTATAGACAACAGTTACAACAATAGATGGGCATTATAGACCACATTTGCCACAATATATTGGCATTTTAGGTCAAAGTTAGAACATGACTATTGTTATGTATAATTTCTTACCGCTTGTGTCTTCTGACTCTAGCTGCGATCGTTAATTCCTGATAAAAGAAGGCAGTGTCCTTATTAACAGCCGTTCTCTACGTGGCATGATCTTTCTCCAGTCATTCCTTGATCCACGTGACCGATGAATAAGCCTCTCTTATACATTCTTTGAATGTATTACAAATATCTGGTATCCCAGTTCTGGTTTGTCTGGCAGCCTGTTTCTCTCAAGATGTGTCGTCCAGTACCTTTGCTTGGCGGTATCTCTTGTCACTCATTCTATTAACATGGCCGAATCAGCTTCTGGTGCAGAATATTGACCCAAGGAAGAAAACTTGACACGTTATTAAACCTCAGAGACTATTCCCTTCTCAGTGTCAAGTGGTGTTTGAATCTGTTGTTTTTTGTTTTGTTTTTTTTACCACATTAGCGAAGATAGACGTAATTAGTCGCATAACAGATGTTATATGTGCACGTTCTTTCCTAGATTTAAATGAATAGTTATTCTTAATCCATTCAAATTCGGAAGATTTTTGGTAATGTAAGTCTTCACGTCTTATCAAGTGACTGTTCCTTTCTGTTCGACTTGCGAACTTCAGAGCTATGTAGGAGCTCTGGATTTATTAGGTCAAATTTCTTTTTTTTTTGCATTTGTTTTAGTTTTTTTTTTTGTTCAGTTTGATTTAAACTTTAATTATAATTAGAGCTTAGCTGTTTATATCTTCTTTCTAAAGCTACTTGAGCATCTGCTGAATTCAGAAGCTTTCATAGCTGCCGAGGCTGATCGCTGCAGACAAGCCATGTCTCCATTCTTTCTCTGTTCTTGATCTTTCCTTGCCAGTTGTCGATTCCAAGAGCCCGTATATCCTCGCCATCGTTGTCTAGGTCTGTCTCTTGGTCTATCCCCTTTTATATCACTTATGTATAGGCTATCTTTGTTTGTCAATCATCTTCCATTCTCTCTATATGCCCGACCACCTCAGTCCTTTTTTGTCATAATGGCTGTTTTAACCGGAGAGTTAAACGATGTGTGGATTTCTTTGTTGCTTCTTATCTTCCATTAATGGGTTATAAGGTCTCCTACCGGTCCATAAATCCTTGTCAGGATTCTGTTCTCAAATGTTTGTATCTAGTTGACGTCTTTTCCAGCTATACGTCATGTTTCTAACTCGTATAGTACAACTGGTCTAATCTGTTTTATGTATGATTGTTTTGGTGCTGCATGATTTCAGAACGAAATGCAGACAAAATAGATGAAGTTGTAGAAACTTTACAAGCTGCCACTAAAGTCTTCAGCCATCTGAAAGAACAAGCAGAAAAAGTGGGATAAACCAGGGGAAAGCTGAGTACATTAGAAAAGGAGGTTCAAAAGCTGAGTACATTAGAATAGGAAGTTCAAAAGATAAACGTGAAGATCATAGAAAGTATAAAGATTAAAAGAACAGATTCCTATAAATACCAAGGAACGATATTCTGTATTCTGAATATTCAGTAGCTCCAGCATTATAAGAGATGAGATAAGGGCTAGAATACAAGCTGGAAACAAGACATCTTTTATCCTTAGACAATTGTTACTTACAGTCAAAAATTCTATACCGCATTGCCAAACTATTTATTTACAAATAAATAATTAGTAATTATTAAAATAAATACTAGAATTGATTTTAAAAGTGGGTTTTTGTAGTTCAGCGCAGGAGATTGTTAGGTACTTTCACTAATCTAATCATACTTTCCTTACACCGCTTATTTGGACAAAAATGAGAACTTTCCTTTTTGTGTAAGCAAAATCTAGTCGTGCCACTTCGGTACAGACCGCTGTTGTTTAGAACAGTTGTATATTTATCTCTTCTCTCTTCCCAAGACACACAGGGTTGCTTATAACTTGTAGATTACCAACTTTTGTCGGTCCCTTGCTGTCTCTTTTGTTGTTGTTGTTGTTGTTGTTGTTGTTGGACTATCTCCCGTGTCAGTCCTTTTGCTTTACCAGCATATACTCCTCTGTACGTTCCATGTCTCTATGGGTTGCCCTATTCTTCTTTTGCCCTATGCAGTCCATGTCAAGAGCTTTTCGTGGTAATGATGCCTTTTGTCCTTCACATAATTTGACGAAAAGCATGGCTTTAAATAATTCAGATCGTCTAACTGTACATACACAGTCGATTCATTGCCTTCACTTTTATCATACATGGTATTTCAAATAACGACAGAAGCACTACGTTTTGTCTTGGCCCATTAAAAAAAAAAGACCTTTACTGGCTCGCAGCTGCAGAATGAGAAGCATTTGTTTCAAATGTCATATGTTTTTGCATTTTAAATATTTAGAATGTGTACATTTGTTTTTTTTAACATTATGTTGTTAGAATTTTATACGCTTCTACAAAAAAGAAACTTGATTATATCTTGAGATGTTTGACGAAAGTAAAATATATAGAACATGGTTTATTTCATGTTGTAGAAAACGTTTACAACAACGGTTCCCAGAGTCAGGTCGCGGCCAAAACTAGGGTCGCGGAGGGTCTGAGGTAGGGTCTTGAGACTATATGAAAAAATATGTTCATTATTATTATTATTATTATTATTGAAATCATCCTACTTTAAGTTTTCAAACCTAAATATTAAAATAACAGTCATAGTGACAAAGTAACGTTTTGTGAATACACTGAAATTGTATTAGCTGATTGTTTTTTTTTCGTTAAATTCCAATGTTTCTAAAAATCTTTTTTCAGAGGTCGCGGGTTACATACCATTACTGGTTTAGAGTCAAAGGTAAAGGAAAGGTAAAGGTATGTGTTGGAAATCAGCGTCACTGCACACAGCCAAACCATGAGTGCTGTGCTGCCTAGTCAGCTGGTTTAGAGTTATCTACCATTACTTGTTCAAGATCACGTTTAAAACTGGTTGGGAACCGCTGTTTTAAAAACTCTTAGACTTGAAGGTTTATATATAGCATTTGTTAAAAGTGAAATATACCTTGCTGGATTTTCAGAATCTGCGTGGTATTTTATCATATATATATATATATATATATATATATATATATATATATATATATAATCACCATCCTAATGGAACGGTTTTCTTTTCGTTTTGCGTGTAAGTTTTGAATATGGTAACCACTGTAAATAGTAATGAAAAAAGAAAACGTCATGTTTGTGATTTACAGAATGGACTACAACCTGTGATAATACGTTCGTCATTAATTAACTCTCGTTTTATTTTTTTTCTCAGTTAAATTAGTGATATCATTTCACAGTATTTTCTTTTTTTTTTCTTCTTCTTTTACTTTTTTATTTAAAGTTAGATGTTTTCGCATGATTTATTTTAAAACATTGCATTCATGTTTCTTATATCAATTCTTCTTTCAATCTAACTTCGTGTGTTCTGTTTGAGTATAACTTTGTCAAGGAGGGATGGTGTTTTTTTTTAAAGAAAATAATGTTTATTCTACTTTTCTGTGATAATTTCATATTGTGCTTTTTAAAATCTTTAAGGTTCTAGTTTTTGTAATACTGATAGATCGTATTGTCTCGTCGTTGTAAGTAATATTTGTTTTTATTGTGCATTTTTAGGAAAAAACAAATTTATTTTATTTCCTTTCGCTATAACGTGAGATAATGTTTGTTTCAAATTACTTATCTGTTGTTAAATTTATTATGTTTGTATGTGGTTTCTTTCTATGACAGTTTTAATTTGTACAGATTCTGTGTGTGATAATTTGTATTTGTGGTAGCTTCTAGTGTTGTGACAGAATCTGTGTGTGATAATTTGTAGCTGTGGTAGCTTCTAGTGTTGTGACAGAATCTGTGTGTGATAATTTGTATTTGTGGTAGCTTCTAGTGTTGTGACAGAATCTGTGTGTGATAATTTGTAGCTGTGGTAGCTTCTAGTGTTGTGACAGAATCTGTGTGTGATAATTTGTAGTTGTGGTAGCTTCTAGTGTTGTGACCGGGTTGTATTAACTCTTTCACTCTCGAATTAATGTCCATGTTCCGCCAGAAAACATTTCGTTGAGAAATTTTTGTAAAAGGAAACTGGGAGACAGTAACTCTACAAATTAAAGAAATATGGGTTTGGTTACAAATGTGCTACTTTTCATCTTACTCGGACTTTGCCTGAATATATCTCCCTTGACCATTGGTTTGCGCAGATATGCAAGATCTACCAATCCTACTACTTGGAGTGAAAGGGTTAAGGAAGTCAGAGAAACCCGAAAAAGCTTAGAAACTGATGGGAAAGGTTGGCATACTTTAACATAATAAAGATTACGAAGTTGTCTGAGCTTACACTGTGTGGTGGATGCACATTCACAAACACTGTCACCCCGGACTCTTCAGTGCAGACACTTGCAAAAAAAAAAACAACAACAGGTAAATGTGGTTCATGAAATTCTAAGCAAAGTACAACTGACTATTAAGAACTACTATATGACGCACGGAAATACCTGTGTATTAAAATTATGAATTTATGGTTTTACATCAACAATCAAGTGCCGTGCCGCGTGGCGTAGGCGATCATTTCTCTCCGCAATCCTATGTCTTTTAAGTTGATTATAAGCTCCGCCGTTGACTTTCTTCCTAGCCACACTGTTCAGTAATTTCTCTCTCCCTCTGTCTTCCTCTGTCTCTTCTTTCCTCAGTTTTTCCAGTTGCCACAGTGTGTTCCAGTTTTCCTCTTCTCGGGAAGTGCCCTATAAATCTCGATTATCTGCCTCTGATTTTGCCATAATTTGCCTTTTTTACTCGAGCCTCTCTTAAGACTTCTTCATTGGTTTTCTTAACTGTCCATGGTACCTTCAACATGCTTCTTATAAACCAAATTTCCATGGCCTCCATTTCTTGTTGTACTCTTTTATTCATAGACCATGCTTCACACCCATAAAATAGAATATAACATTTAAGAACTCGGAATCTTGTTTCCATTGATATGGATCTGTTGCGCAAGATATGTCTCATTTTCTGGAATGCTGACTTGGCCTGAGCACGTCTGCTTTTTATTTCGTTGTGACATTTCCCGTCAGTTGTTATAATCGTTCCTAAGTTCTTGAATCTTTCAACTTGTTTCAGATTTGTGCCATGGATAGTAATGCTACATTTTGGTGTTATTCTTTTCTTTGAGATGACCATCACTTCAGTCTTCTTTTTGTTCAGGCTGAGATCTTTATTTTTTCTTTCACGAACCACAATGTCCAATAGAGCTTGTAGCTCCCCTTCACATTTAGCAATCAGAACTGTGTCGTCTGCGTATCTTAAGGTTGTACCCCCCAATTGATATTCCTGGCAAGCTCTCTGTATTTCTCATTATGTTTTCGCTGTACAAGGAGAAGAGGTCAGGAGATAGAACACATCCTTGTCTCAATTTTATGTTTTGGAATGCTCCTATTTGGTTCTCAACCTTCATTGCAGCTGATTGCTGCCAATATATATTTTTGATGAGTTTCAGATCTTTCCCATCTATGTTGATGTCTTCCAGCATTGTTATAATTTCTATGTGTCTCACTTTATCAAATGCTGTACAGCAGTCTACGAAACACAAGTTTAGGTTCGACTTTGCTTCTATTAATCTCTCTATCAGTGTTCTCTTTATGTATTATGGCAGTACTTGTACCTTTTTCTTCAACAAAGCCGCACTCTTCTTCAGCGATTTCTGGATTTACTTTGCTCCTGACTCTTCTCATGACAATACGAAGCAGGATTTTGTTAACATGGGCTCATAAGGTTAATGGTTCGATGGTCTTCACATTCAACTGCACCTTGTTTACAGGATTTTACATAGCAAAAATATTTTTTTAATGATTGTCATTTCGAAAGTAACCAGGTGTCATCTTAAATGTGCTTACATTAGAGTTCACCTATGGATTATATTTGGGCGTATGATATTCTCTATGTGTAAGCTAAGGACATCGAACAAGATAACTCTTAACTTACTATATGCCATTTAAATGGAAGATCTAAATTTCGTGATTGGTTCCATAACACAAAGTCTAAATTCCGATTTATATCTAAGGACAAGTTTATGAAATAAAGGTTTCTAATTTAGGAGACAGATTAAAATGCGGAAAGTAAAAAGCTTTCATTCTTGGAGAGTGTTTTCAGAAAAGCTAAAAGAACTGAGAGAAAATGAAGAGAATTCTTTTTACTGATCCAGATTTTTCGGGGTCATTTCCAGCTTTGAATAATTGCTGTCTGCAGAGCACCTTGTCTTTTGTTCTGAATTCAGAACAATGCTGGTTTTCTTCATCAGATTAACAATTAAGTCAGCTTTTTAAAATGATCGCGTGAAACAAACATATGCCTTGTTTTTGTACGCTGTTTATTAGTCCACATAAAAGAAAAAAAATGTCAGTATTTTCTGCTCTTTCTTGTGTTTAATGTCTCTTACTGCTTTTTTCCTTACAGTCGGAGATAATTTTAGAATTCTTCGTGTAAATGATACCACTCTGTTATTTATTCTTCATTTCCGCTGATTAAAAACCCCACGCTAGTTAATTAAAAAAAACAAAACAAGTTTTGTTACTAGTATAAGATTACAGCCAGTACAGCAGTTATTGTGTCCGCTAGTTAATCTCATCTTACAACATCCGGATATGGAAGTGGGAAATATTGGACTTTCTGATTACAAGAAGGGAATAAAGTCAGCAGCAGAGCTAACACAGAACTCGTGACACATTAAGTTGTGGCCAGACATGATTACCCGTGCCACTTAACATAACGCTTGTATATTGCTCAAAGTCACCCAATACCACTATATTGCTCAAAGTCACCCAATACCACTATATTGCTCAAAGTCATCCAATACCTATTGGACTCACACGGGGGAAAAAATTGGTTAATGGATTTTTTTAAAGCATACTTTATATGGTCTAGGGAAGAGTTCTTAAAATATCATGGACACAAAAAAAAAAGAACAAATATATCCATACTACAAGAACTTAATATTGAAGAACGCTGGCTAGTAAAAAAAGGATTAAACAGAGAAAACTTAAATATTTTAGACACATTAAACGTCATGATAATCTAGAGAAAACCGTCTTGGAAGGGTACATAATGGGAAAAAGAAAGAGAGGAAGACCAAGGCGAAGATGGCTGCAAGCCATCGTTCATGATCTGCAAATGGATGCATCAGCCGCAGGGCATCTTGCTCACAACCGAGAGGCCTACAGGAGTGCTGTTAGTGAGGCAAAGTTCCGTAAGGGACATGCAAATGAATGAATGAACTTGATATGGTTGGCAGCAATTAGAAATCGAATTAGAGCCGAATTAATGTAAGCAAATGGAGCCATCAGACTGTGGTCCAATTTAACACTTGGGGAAACATTCCCCCCCCCCCTCGTCTTTCTTGGATCCATAACAGATGTAGTGATCTCTTTCTTGCGTTCTCTCATATCCGTTGGTAGGACCCTATACGAGGGCTGATCGGAAGGAAAGATTACTTGTGCAGCTATGCAAGGAAAACAGTCCATGAGTAGAAAACGTATATGAAGTGTTGGAAAGATTCGCACACATTATTTTTCAACGTGATCACCAAGTTGATTAAAGACATGTGTCTGAGCGCAGAACCTCCAAGTTCATTAAAGACATGTGTCTGCCAGCTGGACCACCAAGTTGATTAAAGACATGTGTCTGACAGCAGGACCACCGAGTTGATTAAAGACATGTGTCTGACCGCAGGACCACCAAGTTGATTAAAGACCTGTGTCTGACCGCAGGACCACCAAGTTGATTAAAGACATGTGTCTGACCACAGGACCACCAAGTTGATTAAAGACATGTGTCTGACCGCAGGACCACCAAATTGATTAAAGACATGTGTCTGACCGCAGGACCAACAAGTTGATTAAAGAGATGTGTCTGACCGCAGGACCAACTTTTCCATCCCGACTTTGTGGAAGTCATGCCCTATTTGATGTAGCCATTCCTGTGGCTTTCTGACCCACACATGTGGTATACCAATCTACCACAGACCTTTGTGTAGCGCAACACATCCACCACGATCTGCAGAACACTGCCGTAGCTCAGTCCCACTTGTGATGCAATATGACGCAAAGTTGTCCCACTTGTGATGCAATATGACACAAGTTGTCCCACTTGTGATGCAATATGACGCAAAGTTGTCCCACTTGTGATGCAGTATGACGCAAAGTTGTCCTACTTGTGGTGCAATATGACGCAAAGTTATCCTTCGCTCCTGTTAAATCAGTTCCTCAACATGTGAGGTGTTGACCGCCCCTGGCGACGAACTTAAGACGCCCACTGTTTCCAGTGCGTCTGCCTTCCACATCATTCCTGTTGGACTGAAACAAAAGACACAATTTTTGCCCCTTGTTGTCTGCTCAGAACTTTTCAACCATAAATCTCGATGACTTAGCAGTGAACTTAAGCTGTGGAAAAGTTCTTAACCCATAAGAATCATATCACACTTCTTCATCTAGAGACCACTTTACACTTACAGCTAGTGCCACCTAGTGGACGTCCAGGTAAAAAAAAAAAAAATTACATGCCCCAGTTAAAGCGTCTTTATATTATAGCTCTTGTGACCTTTTCTTCTGGTCAGCCTACGTACATGAATCTGATATATTTCTGGTCCGCCCCAGTGAAAACCTTGCGAACCAGTTTATACATTTTAGCAACGCCTTGTAAACAGATAACAAAATGTATGAACAAAAGTAGGAACAGCTTTATTAATTAACGAGCACACAATTGTGACGTTTCTGCGTGAGCCTTAAGCATTAAAAGAACATACAGGTCGAAGAAATAGAGAAAGAAGAAGTATAAATTCACATGAATGCTACGTCATAAAAAATGGAAAAATGAATATAAAAAATGAATGGAGCTCTTAGCTGTGACTTGTAAGAAGCTGTGACTTGTAAGAAGCTGTGGCTTGTAAGAGGCTGTGTTCAGAAATGCGCATGATGAGTTGTGAAGAATTTTTAAATGGAAACTTGTGGTGTGTAGTAGGCGGGTCGTAAATGAGGATAGGGTGGGGGGGGGGGAGGAACCGTGGAGAGAAGAGAGAGTGTTACAATGGTAATCTAGCCAGGAGAAGGTGAAATGTGTGACTGGGGTAGAGGGGTTGTAATGGGATTCTGTGATGAGGTCCTGAACTGTGTATTACAAGTGAGAAGGGAGTGGAACTTAGTAGGGAGGGATTGTGATAGCGGAAGCAGATAAGCTCAGTAGTCAGACACCAGAAGTGCAGTGCCACAACCATAAGCTTGAGGAGATGCCTGACAACAGTAAAGAAACAAAATACTAGATAAGAACCTCCAGGCCACGGGGACCCGTGCTAGTGGGTGGATACTTTAACTACAAACAAGTCCAGATACACATGGTTTGCTCAGAGGAGCACACATTAAAATGAAACAAACTACAACAGCGAGCCGACTTAAGCGAAGACCATATCTGCTCACGGCCGGTGTCCTATAGGGGAAAAAAGAATTGGAAAATGTTCTAGAAATTATTTCAATTTAATGTGTTGTAATTCACTTTTTGTGACTAATTTCCACATATTTCCTGTGCTAATTTGCATTCTGTTAGTATTTTAAACTGATGGTAAACATATCCATTCATATTGTAAACAAGTTGTAGAAATGAACTATACTAAGTGTATGATCTCCCCTTATAACGTTCGAATACAGTTCCAGTGACTTCACGGCCTGATGAATGTCTAAAAAATGGCCATGAGTCAGCCCATGGCTGTATCTTTAAAATAAACACACACAGAGCTTCTTTAAACATATCTGTATACAGAAACAAATGCATAATTAAACGACAAAAAATTAGCACTTGACCTCTGAGATATCACTGACTGATAACAAAACGTCCATGTGACAAACAAGTCTCAGTCATTAATTTCCGATGAGGAAACTCAGACCAATTAATCACAATCTAAACAGTCGATCCACACATCAAAGAGTACCAGACAAACACAGACTTAATATTTGCCACATTTTCTACAATCATCTCGGAAAATATATTTAATTTAGCAGGAATAAACTACTTCGTCGTGAGTTAAGAAAAAAATAAATAAATAAGACAGGCAATAGTGGAAGATAAATGTGAATAGTTGCTGAAGTGATAAGTCCACCTGAAACAGTAATTGACTGTAATTGAAACATATTGGTCTCGCTTCTTACATTACTCTGGCTCTTAATAGCTGTGTGTGTGTGGGGGGGGGGGGGGACGTTTCCTTGCACACGAAACAGAAATATAAATTAACACTCAACCCTTGGAACACGTGACAGAGAGTTTGTTTCCCCCCGCTGTACACACAGTGTCTCACTGTAGCACGCGGCGTGCAAATCTGTTGCTGTGTTCTTTTCCGTTTCATGGAAGTCTTGTATATTCAGATATAGCTCAGAACATCAATGAAACACATAATAATGTAAAAAAAAAACACGTTTTGCTTGGGAGCGAGATTAATAGTGTTCTTTCAGTCATGTTACGCGGCAAATACAAGCCACGATCAAAATGAAACACAAACAGTTGGAAAAATCAGACTTCCTCTTTAGCATTGTTTGTTTGTTAGCCTGATTTCAAGCACTTGCAACTGTAGCTGTTAAAAAGAAAGGGGAGGGAGGGGGGCCCTAGCTCTGTTGTTGGTCCTGGGGAGTGGCTTCATTTTACGCGCGGCATGTCCAATTCACTGTTCCCTCTAAGCTGTGCGGCCGCGCACAGAAAAAAAATCATACCGCGCAAAACAAAAAAAAAAAAAAAAAAATGAAGCTGCTACTTTTGTTTCCCAGTTTCCAGATGTTACTCCGGGCTATAACTCCGATCAAGAAAAATACATTGATGGTACATGTTTTTTTCCTTCACTGTTTCTTTTTTGTTGAGATATGACTTTCGGATCGGGTGTTTCAACTGGTCTTTTATCGCGTAGTTTCGGTAGTCATTCATTCATTTGCATGTCCCTTGCGGAACTTTGCCTCCCAAACAGCACTCCTGTAGGCCTCTCGGTTGTGAGCAAGATGGCCTGCTGCTGTTGCATCCATTTCCAGATCGTCAACGATGTCTTACAGCCATCTTCGTCTTGGTCTTCCTCTTTTTCTTTTTCCCATTATGTATCCTTCCAATACGGTCTTCTCTAAATTATCATGACGTTTAATGTGTCCAAAATATTTCAGTTTTCTCTCTTTAATCCTCTTCACTAGCCAGCCTTCTTCAATATTAAGCTCTTGTAGTATAGATATATTTGTTCTTTTTTGTGTCCATGATATTTGGAGAACTCTTCTGTAGCATTTACATTCAAAGGCATTTATGTGTTTCTCAGCTGTTTTGTTAAGTGTCCAGGTCTCACAGGCATATGTTGCGATGGGAAAGATGCATGCCCTTAGAAATCTTATTTTTGTGGTTCTGTCTGCTCCTCTCCACAGATTCTTTATTTGTTTTACTTTCTGAAGAGCGATAGATGTCCTCCTTTTAATTTCCCTCATTGTATCTCCATTATTAGTTCGTAGTGATCCAAGATATTCAAAACTCTCCACTTCTTCCAGTTTTTCCTCATTGATACATATTTCAGTTGCCTTGTTTGTTTTGTCAGTTGTCATCAATTTAGTTTTCTTTGCATTAAGATAGAGGTTCAGCTCTTCGCTGTTCTTACGGACTGACATAATTAGTTTTTCCATTCCTTTTTGTGTTGTGGACAGCAATACTATGTCATCAGCATATCTAATCTCTAGTTTCGGTAGTACTGTAGCAGAATCGTGATGAAGCAAGTGGGCACACAGAGAATAGAGGGTAATTAAAATAAACGGACAGATAAATTTCCACTGCTGAAAAGTACAGCAGGTCTATCCTGTTATTAAATGTACAGAACTTTACAGTGGTATATATATATATATATATATATATATATATTATATATATATATATATATATATATATATATATATATATATAATATATATATATATACATTGTTAATTTGCACATTTGCACACCAATATTTTTTGGCACATGAGCCGAAGAATTTGCACACAGACCGCAAACCCTTAGAGGCAACCTTGATACCTATGCGTGTTCGACCTTTGACATCAGGACTTCCTTCAGTGCTTTTATACTTTACACTTACAAATTGCCAGTTCCGAGGTAGATTTCTTCTTCGGGGGCTACTCTTCCTCATTTCTCTGAGTCGTCGTGTGCTAGTTTCACTGCTGAGCTTTTCCCCCCTGGTTTAGAGGATCTTCGGTTGGACCTCAGATTTTGGACTGATTTAACGGTGCTGTGGAAGTTAAAAGCTGGTGGAGGAAACAGAGATTTATGCCGGCTTATTTGGGCATCCCTGCTATCAAAGAATGCTATTAGTTATGCAGTATTACAGCGTCTCCGCTCTTTGATGTGCGGTATTATAGCGTCCCCGCTCTTTGATGTGCGGTATTATAGCGCCCACGCTCTTTGATGTGCGGTATTACAGCGTCCCCGCTCTTTGCTATGCAGTATTACAGTGTCAAAGTGTAGCTCTGAAGCTACATTACTGTCGTTATATCAAGGACATCATTATTATCTTGCAGTTCAGTCGTCGTTTCTTCCTTCACAGTGAGGACCTCCCAGTGGTGAGCCAGGCTATTTCTCAAGATTAAGAAACTCCGTCTAACGTATGATGCACGACATCTAAATCCTCCTTCTAGTTTCTGAGCTTCCCATCCAGTATTTGAGATCTCGGTCCAGTCTCTGAGCTCCGTGTCTACTTTCTGAGCTCTCCGTTTATAATCTATGAGGTCTTCATTTATTCTCTGTGCTTGAGCTCTCCCTATAGTCTCTGTGAATTCTCTGTCCAGTCTCTAAGCTCTATGTCTAGTCTCTGAGCTCTCCATCTAATCTCTGAGCTTTCCATGTAGTCTCTGAGTTCTCTGTCTAGTCTTGCGAGCCCTGCCTAGTCTCTGAACCTTCGATCTCTGAACTCGCCATTTAACATTTGAACTCATCATCTAGTCTCGGCTATGGTCATGTGACAGTACCACTGTGAAAGTGTGGTACCACGGTGCAACGAACTCAGTATTGTGAGAGTTGTGACTGCTAGTGCCCAGAAGATTTAGCGATGTTTCTGGTACACTTATTTGGGGCTACCAGAATAACCGCAAGTACAAAAAGTGAACTTTACACATGTGGTCCCTGATATAGCAAGATCACCGAGAATTTAACATTCACGTAAATATCACGTTAAATAAAGCAAAAAAGGAAAAAAAAAACATCAACGAGGAGTTACTTTGATCAAACTGGTTTTACTAGATTCGTAATCGCCATTCCAGCTGTGCTTATTACTTCTGGGGTGAAAAAGAAGACTTACAGTATCGTGCCATATGGGCATCTATAGGATATTGTATTAGTGATGTGGGCATAATGCAAGATGGTCTAGTCATCATCAAGAATGATCACCATTCTTTCCAGCGCCAGAAAAGAACTGGTTGACTCGGGTGCCTCCAGAATTGGAAAAGAGTGTTGGAATGTACACAAAAATATTTCCAGTTTCAGAGATCTTTTTTTTTAAAATTCGTATACTTTACATTGTGATGACAGTGTTCTGTTTATGATGATCCTTCAGATGTTCTGGATGTTTCAGTTGTTTACATCTTCTCATACTTGCCTCCCCTGTTTCCATCTTCAGTTCTAACATCTAACAATGCAAAGAGTAATGTATTTCTAGCAAGTTCTTTCTGGAACTTAAAAAAAAGGTAAAATTCCCGTTTCCATGCCATTAAGACTTATTAGGGAACACGGTGTTAGGCCCGTATTTTCCATCACCGTCGGCACATGAAAGTGTGATGTGGTTAGTATCACGCCTGGCCGCTTTACCTTCCCAGATTTCTCTGGTACCCATTTTTAGAGGCTGGGTCAACCCCGGGGCCTTTTTGGTGTGTACAAGAAAAAAAAAAATCCCACTGCTGGGACTGAACCCGGTACCACCGGATTAGTAAACTGAGCGTCTAACCACTCAGCTAACCACTCAGCTAACCACTCAGCTAACCAGGCCGCCCTTTCTAGAACTTTTGCTGGAAGAAAATCAAAGCAGCTTATCTGTTAAATTTGGAAGTAATGATCCATGACCACATTACATTTGAAAATAGTGACACCACTGTTTGTAGTGACAGATGAACAGCTTTGAAATGGACTCCACTGAGTAAAAGAAGCATGTGACGATCAGAAAGGACGTAGAGGCGAATATTAAAGAAAGTGCTGGTAAACAAAGGACTGAGGTTGGAGACAGCCAGGAAGTGAAAGAAGGACCAACAAAAGCGAAAATCTCTTTGCTACAAACAGCTCCATGAATCGTAGGCACCAAACAGACAGACAGGTTGACAGACAATCAGGCAGGCTGGCAGACAGAATATATCACACCAATTCTTCTTAATGAAAATATAAACTGGTAATATAGCAGCTCTTATAACCGAAGTATAGGTAGACAGACAAAAAAGCTCGCATACAATGACAGACCATTTTGGAAAGAATGCAGAGAAGAATGCCACAAACTGTTGCATCATACTTGTTACACTTTTCGTTTCAACGCTTCTACAAGCAGCTGGCAACGTTTCCATAAGCTAACCTCAGAAGTGGCATGAAATTAGAAGGAGAATCGATATAATTCAGTCTCATGAAATCTGTATAAATTATGTGGTCATTTTAATGAAAATTTCCCAGGAGCAGAATGCTGCCTCGTGCTAGAAAACTCTCTCATACAACGCTTAATAAAACTCCCATATGTTCTTGACCTTCACGTGGCTTCATCGTAGGACACTATGTATGTTCAAGACAATCTGTAATATTCTGGAGAAGTCATAACGCTTCATTTTGCGTGACACCAGTCCAATCGCTTTTTTTTCTTATTTTTGTGCCCATGTTTAAGGACTGGCCATGTTAAGTTTCTTGGCAGTGTAAGAAGGCAGTCTGCCACTCCTTTCCTTCTAGGCGGTAACTGTTACAAGTCGATGGTTGTAGCCATTGTCTCTACAGGATCGTTAGCACCATAAAAATTAGAAAGCTGAGATACTTCGGCCACATCAAGAGACACAGTAGCTTGGCGAGGTTGATAGTAGAAGGCATAGTTCCCGACAAAAGAGAAAAGAGACGACCTCCCCACAGATGGACTCAGGACATCATGGAAAGGTTGAACGTGTTATTGAGTTGGTCAACTTGCACAAGACCGTCTTGCATTCGGGGGGGGGGGGAGGTTGTGAGAGGGACAACTTCCTGGTAAAGTCATGTCACATGAATATGAATAATATTTCAGGATTATTTAGAAGGAGTATTCTGAGTTGAATCTTAAGTTAAATATTAACGCTTTTACTCCTGAATTATTTTCCGCGCTGTGCCAGGGTAAATTTTGTTGATAAATTTCAGTAGAAAGAAACCGGAAGGAAATTACTCCGTAATTTGAAATCATGTGTTGGGTAAGAAATGTTCTACTTTTCATTTTATTTAGGCCTTGTCTAAATAAATGTCTCTCTGAACATTGATTTGCATGGGCGTGTAAAATCTACCAACCCTGCCAGTGTTGTTTTGAAGCAAACCTTGCAAGTATTGTTTTGAAGCAAACCTTGCAAGTATTGTTTTGAAGCAAACCCTGCCAGCGTTTTGAAGCAAACCCTGCAAGTGTTGTTTTGAAGCAAATCCAGCCAGTAATGTTTCTGAAGCAAAAAAAAAAAAAGTTTTAAGTTTTGAGTTCTAATAACATGTATGTCAGGTGTGTACAGTTTAAATGTCACATTTTAGAGTATGACTGTCATGATTCATGTTCTTGGACAGATACAAAAAATGAATTTCCTAGGAATGAAAGTACGGACGTGAATTCTCTTTGACTCTGGACGGTTTTTTTTTGTGTGTGTGCACGGTTTTCTACGCACGTTTTGTGCCATCATTTTTTTTCTCCACATGCATTTGTTTAAAGAGACTTACCTGAATAAAAAACAGAAGGTAATGCCTGTTTTAGTCCACTGCCGTTAAGTTTTTGAGGACTCATAATCTGAAGCTGGAGGCTGCACCAAGGGCAGCACAGAATGAAGAAGCATGATAGACAAAGCATATTGGGAAGATGTCTAATAAGTGACTGTTTTATCTTCATTAAAAAGAAGTTGACCACGTGAAACTCTAAACGGGACCTTGTTAAGAGAGGCCAGTTTAGTGAGAATAACATCCCTTGATGAGGCTGAAAAGCTGGCCGAATACAGGAAAACTTGGCAAACTACGATGCGAGCCCTGTGTGACGTTTAACGGCACGGGAAGCATGTGTGATTCAAGTTCACACTGCAATATAAGTTATGCTCTGTAGTAGGTATTTTTTCCAGTTATTTCATCACACATATCACATTAATGTTACATTTCCTTAAAATATATTACTATACTTATTACAAAGATTGTAATTCTTAATTCTACAGGCTTCATTCAATGTTAAATTTAATGTGAGACTAACTTCTGCTTGCGCATGCATATAAGAAAAACAACAGTGTGTGTTTGTGATAATTTCTTTCCTAATGTAAAAAAGTAAATAAACACAAAACAAACGCCACAGAGTATTTTTATAATGGGTGAAACATAAATGTGGAGAATTTTAAGTCTATATGGAATATCATCTAAAATTGTCAACATCATTAAGGACTTCTGCAATGAATATGTTTGTGCAGTCAAAACAGAAGAAGGGATGAGTGAATGGTTTCAGATTGAAACAGGTGTGAAACAAGGATGTATACTGTCTCCTTTGCTTTTTGGAACTACAATAGATTTCATAAAGAAAAACTGCTGCACAGGTAACAAACTACAACAATGGTTGGGTACATGGGACCCAATTAGAAGATCTTGATTTTGCTGATGACATAACTCTTATCAGTGACAATGTGATTTCCATGCAAGAAAAAATAGATAGCCTGTCTTCACTGGCTAGCGAAATAGGACTTGAAATTAACAAGGACAAAATAAAAATAACGAAGCTTCCCATTAATCAAAATGGAAAAATACACGTAGAAGGGACAGATATTGAAGTAGTCAATCAATTTGCATACCTTGGCAACTACATAGACCAGGATGGTGACACTAAAAAGGAAGTTAGGATCAGAATTGCAAAAAAACTAAGTTAAGACAATTCAATTCAAATGTAATATCCACCCTTATTTATGCATGCGAAAGCTGGAAAACAACTAAAGAAATAGAAAAGAAATTAGACTCTTTTGAAAACAAATGCCTAAGGAAAATACTCGGCATCAAGTGGAACGAATTCAAGAACAATGCAGAGATAAGACAGATGACTGAACAACAACCAGTCTCATGGGTGATCAGGAAAAGGAGATGGACATATGTTGGTCACGTGATGAGAAGAAACAGAAAATCATAAAACAAGCTATAAAGTGGAACACAACAGGCCAAAGAAAAAGAGGCAGATCACGTGAAACTCTGAAGAGGACATTGTTAAGAGAGGCCAAATTAGTAGGCATAAAATCACTTGATGAGGTTGAAAGGCTCGCCGAAGACAGAAAAAATTGGCGAACTACCTTGCGAGCCCTATGTGACGTTTACGGCATGGGAAGGATATAAGATATAAGATATATACGAAGAAACATAATACATTTCAGAACATACGGTTTTCCCACTATGTTAAAAATAAAAAAACCACTTATAAATGCAAAGAAAAAAAAACTAAACATCACACAGTGATGAAAGAATTCTCTTGCCTTTGTTCTCTGTTCTGTTCATGTTCTCTTTTTTTTCAAATAAACGTGTCTGTTCTCTTTGTTTCTCCTTTATCTTGATATAAAAATTAATGGTATCTGAAAAGTGAGTGTGCGAAAATCTTGAAATAAATGCAGGAAGTCGGATGGGGAGTGCGTTAAGACAGATGTTCGTAGACTATACCACCACATTAGTCAGTCCTTTGTTCAGTAGACCTTACCACCATTGGATACATGTCCATTGTTCACCACAATGTGTCACCATTATAAGCACGTATATTGTGCCAATGGTCTTGGAAGTACGGTCCTAGCAAGTATCTCCAGTGCGCCTTAATGTCATGGAAACGAGGATTTTACCTTCTAACTTGTACATAGTTCTGTAGTCGTTGTGATTATGGTGAGTACCATCCACTGGTAGACCTTATCACCAAGGAGAACATGCCTATTTCTCAGTAGATCTTACCATCATGAAGAACGTGTGTCCATTGCTCTATAGATCATATCATCATGAAGAACGTGTGTCCACTGTTCAGTAGATCTTATCATCATGAAGAACGGGTGGTCCACTGCTCAGTAGATATTATCATCATGAAGAACGGGTGGTCCA
The DNA here is from genome assembly GCA_009760885.1 of Achatina immaculata. Lineage (NCBI taxonomy): Eukaryota > Metazoa > Mollusca > Gastropoda > Stylommatophora > Achatinidae > Lissachatina > Lissachatina immaculata. Next base: position 15,142,817 of record CM019702.1, read on the forward strand.
CTGCTCATTAGATCTTATCATCATGAAGAACGGGTGTCCACTGTTCAGTAGATCTTATCATCATGAAGAACGGGTGGTCCACTGCTCAGTAGATCTTATCATCATGAAGGACGTGTGGTCCACTGCTCAGTAGATCTTATCATCATGAAGAACGGGTGGTCCACTGCTCAGTAGATCTTATCATCATGAAGGACGTGTGGTCCACTGCTCAGTAGATCTTATCATCATGAAGAACGTGTGTCCACTGCTCAGTAGATCTTATCATCATGAAGGACGTGTGTCTACTGCTCAGTAGATCTTATCATCATGAAGGACGTGTGTCTACTGCTCAGTAGAACTTATCATCATGAGGAACGTGTGTCCACTGCTCAGTAGATCTTATCATCATGAAGAACGTGTGGTCCACTGCTCAGTAGATCTTATCATCATGAAGAACGGGTGTCCACTGCTCAGTAGATCTTATCATCATGAAGAACGGGTGTCCACTGCTCAGTAGAACTTATCATCATGAAGAACGTGTGTCCACTGCTCAGTAGATCTTATCATCATGAAGAACGTGTGGTCCAATGCGCAGTAGAACTTATCATCATGAAGAACGTGTGTCTACTGCTCAGTAGAACTTATCATCATGAAGAACGGGTGGTCCACTGCTCAGTAGAACTTATCATCATATAGAACGGGTGGTCCACTGCTCAGTAGATCTTATCATCATGAAGAACGTGTGTCCACTGCTCAGTAGATCTTATCATCATGAAGAACGTGTGGTCCACTGCTCAGTAGATCTTATCATCATGAAGAACGTGTGTCTACTGCTCAGTAGAACTTATCATCATGAAGAACGGGTGGTCCACTGCTCAGTAGATCTTATCATCATGAAGAACGTGTGTCTACTGCTCAGTAGATCTTATCATCATGAAGAACGTGTGTCCACTGCTCAGTAGATCTTATCATCATGAAGAACGTGTGTCTACTGCTCAGTAGATCTTATCATCATGAAGAACGTGTGGTCCACTGCTCAGTAGAACTTATCATCATGAAGAACGTGTGTCTACTGCTCAGTAGAACTTATCATCATGAAGAACGGGTGGTCCACTGCTCAGTAGATCTTATCATCATGAAGAACGGGTGGTCCACTGCTCAACACACTTTATAAACACGGTAAACACCTCCGTCCCCTACTCATGTGCTGTGTGTGTTTTCACAAATGGCCCACGGAAGAGATATAGCGAAGGTAGGATATAGCCCAGGCGAAATTTGATTTTCTTTAACCCGATTGCCTTTTTTTAAAAAATACATTCTACATGTCCCGTCTTAAACAGGCAACCAGGAAGGCAAAGATTTTGTGAATGTTTTCAGGGTGAACAGCAAGAAATCGCTGAAAAATTACTTGATACGTTTTGTTGTTGGTGTTTTATGAGAGTGAACTGCGGTGACTAGCTGTAGAACCCAGAGTGGACTCGGAATGAGCAACCTTTCCGTCAGACCGTTCTGAAGACCAGAGCGAGCCCTGTCCAAGTAGCTAAAACTGGGCATTTTACCAGCAGCACAAACGGAGAGGCGGGATAGGGTTATGGCCAACAAAGTTGTCATTCAAAGTATGGTCACCTTGTTGCCCTTTTTTCTAGTTTTACAAAAAGGAACTTGAAATACTTTTAGTTATATAGGTCTGAGTGTTCACGCCATCTTAGTTTGACTCTTCTTCTTCTTCTGCGTTCGAGGTTGTTGGTCACATCAGATCCTGATCCCTGTCGACATGGCAAAGCCCGCAGTCATCTCCAGATCCTGTTAGAAGCCCCAAGCTCTGGTCTCCTCTGGCCGTGTCCCACGCATCAGGTCTGCATGGTTTGGGCAATCTTGAAGACTGACTAAGATGTGCAAATGGAGAATTCAGGAAATTATTTCCAGCTTTTGAGAATCAGTGACATTAGAACTTTGTCTCATACTGAATTTTTATTTTCCTCTTTAAAGATTGAAATCAACTCTGTTCTTCATTGTTTATTATCAAGCAAAATAACAGAAGAGTCATTGAAATATCTTGCTGGCTTTCTGTAGAGGAAATTATTTAGTTGTTTTCTCTTATTTTGTGTAACAAAGGTTCTGAGATGCGGTTTCATACTTGGTTCTCTGCATGTGATTGTGTCATAGTGCCATGTAATTTATATGATAACCATGACAATGTAAACCGCCAAGGAACAAGAAGATTGACATTTCACATTAAATGCAGATTGAATTCACGAATCAATGACTACATATAAAAAAAAATGATCAATTTCAGGCCTTGCGAAACCGCAGATTATATTTTCAATAATTTGCTTTTTTATATTTTACAAGCTTCCTTGCAGAAATTCTATTTTCAGCTTTTAACATTCGTTCCTTTCACATTCGAAGCAGCTTCAAGCAAATAGGAAATATAGTTCTCTCGTTCAGTAGAGGCAGTTAGAGTGATCTTGTTGGTGCCTGCGTTTTTATTGTTGAAGTGTTGCTACAAGCTAGAAGGTGATGAGGTTTGCACCATCCCTGGCCGCCTTTCCGTCCCAAGCTCCAGAAGTAGCCTAGAGCCCATTTATTCAGCTCACTGTGACCTCTTCGGCCAGACATCGGCTTGTGAGTGTGAGACAGACACTACACTAGTCAGGCGGCAAAGGCGTACATAAATTGTGCCTGGTAAATTTCGTTTTTTCTCATCCCTGACGATTCTTTTGCTGGTATCACCATCTTTATTCTTTGTCGTTGTTGTCAGTGGTCACTTGTGTATTCAGCGATTCCTACATCTAAAACTTGAGGTAGTTCAGCTCGTTTCCTTTACATGCATCCAGACAAAGCAGTTTCCTAAATTACTTTAATGTGGACATACTGAACAATACATATAAAATACAGGGACGCCCTGGATAATCCATTGGGATTTGGGAAGGGGGGGGGTCTGTATTTGTAAACAAATTTAAAACCGCTATTTTAGTTATTTCTCTCTCTCTCTCTCTCTCTCTCTCTCTCTCTCTCTGAACCTTAAGTGCCCAGGGCACATGGGGCTTCCGCAAGGGCTTTCCACAAATGCCTGTCCTTCGCCTTTTTTTCTGCTCTTGCCCAGGTGAGCCCTCTATTCCTCAACATCCTTTCTGTTGTTCTTCTCCATGTCTTTTTTTTTTGTCTACCCTTACTTCTGTTCCCCTGTGGTATCCATCTTAGTGCTATTTTTGGTAGTGAGTTTTCAGTCATTCAGAGCACATGTCCCAACCATCGCCAGCGTCTTTCCTCAATAATTGTTGTCAGTGGCTTCATCTGCATTTCTGCCAATAAGATGTTATTTCTTATGGTGTTTGGCCAAAATATTTTTATCATTCTTCGTAAACATTTAGTTTGGAAAGAATTCAACTTGTTTTCTATTGTTTTGGTGATTTTCCAGCATTCACTTCCATAGAGTAGTACACTTAGAACATTACTCTTAAATTTCTTGATTTTCATATTTATGCTTAGTTTTTTTTATTTCCATATAGTCTGCAGCATTGCAAAAGCCTGGTTTGCTCTAGTAATTTTAGTTATTTAGTTGTGATTATTACTTGTCTTATTTTTTCTCAGCTAGTAACGCATATTTTTATTGTATTTCTACGTTGCCTGTCATGAACTTTTCGTTCTTGGTTTTGCTAAGTTTCACTTTTTATTCATCTTCGTGTTTGTTTTTAATCTAATTCTTCTGCTTTCTTTTTTTTTAACTCAAATCTTTATTTTCTTCATGTTTATTTATATGTTTGCCTGTCTGTCTTCTCTTATACAATCTGGATATCACTTTATATCGTGATTTTGGCTACTTTTACCTTTATTTTGTCCATCTTTTCTGCTGTTTAGTCTATTGAATATTGTTTACTGCTTATGTTATTTTCTTGGATAGCTTTTTCTTAAATCATCAAAATTCGCATAGTATTGTTACTGTATTCTGGGTGATCTTTTCACCTGTAATAGCCAATGTCTAACCCTGCTTTCCTTTGATATCTTCTATTTACCAGTATCAGCTACTTCTGCAAGGAGTCACAAGAGTCCAAGATCATGATGCTCATTGGTAGTTCTGTTCCCGGTATTCTTCAGTTATTTACTTTGATCTTTCTCCGCAGGTGAAGACAGGTATTGGCAGAAATGCAGATGAAGCCACTGACAATAATTAATGAGGAAAGACGCTGGCGATGGTTGGGACATGTGCTCTGGATGACTCACTACCAAAAATAACACTAAGATGGACACCACAGGGGAACAGAAGTAAGCGTAGACCAAACGAAACATGAAGAAGAACAACAGAGAGGATGCTGAGCAACAGAGGGCTCACTTGGGGCAAGAGTGGGGAAAAAAAAAGGCAAAGGACAGGCATTTGTGGAAAACCCTTGTGGAAGCCCCATGTTCCCTGGACACTTAAGCTTCAGACAGAGAGAAGACTTTAGGGCAAAGTTTCACTTTCTCTTTTCGTGGAACTCTTGTTGTTTGTGATGTCCTGTTTTTATATCAACGACAGAAATTCGCTTGTACGAATCCAATTGTAATCCAATGCATACTTGGCATCATGGCCGACATTGACAACCTTGCTTGTGTTGCAAGATCCAAATACGTCTCTACGCTTGTGTTTTCTGTCTTGATTGATTTATCTCTATTAATTGATTGATCTTTATTTCAAAAGGGTTAAGAATTGGAAACGCAGGCCCGTCTGCTTGATAGCAGAAGAAGAAGAAGAAGAAGAAGACGAAGAAGCTACAGCCATTTTTAAGTCAGTGGGATTAGTATGAGAAATTCAGGTGAAAGATCAATCATTTGTATTTTTTTTTTCTGACACCCGAACTTGTTACCTCAAACACATATGGTCCATCATCTGTCACTCATGTTGAAGACTGCAGCAGCCCCAGTACAGCCGGGAACCAGCAATAATTTAACCCGCAGAACATATGACGCTTCGTGACCACAGAATATAAGTTTGTTCTAAACGACAGTGGCTAATGGCGCCACACAAATAGTACCATTACTTTCTATTTAATGTCTGCCAGACTAGACTAGCAAGGCGTTCTTCCTTGTCTATATCAATCAATTATTCAGATTAATTGTTGGTAGAACTGTGGGCTGGTTAAGTCTTTCGGCGTACTTTTAGGAGGACAGAGTAGTACTTTTATTTTTAGTGCGATATCACGTTTTGTAGATTTAGGAGAGAGAGAGAGAGAGGGGGGGGGGGGACGGCAAAGGATAAGTTCGAACAATAAAGGAAAAGTGATCCTGGTTTCTCGGTGAAGCGAAGAGAAATAAAGCGATGAATGAGTGAAGGAAAGCATGCTGGAATGTGCTGAGTATCTGAAAAAAAGGAAAGGAAAGAAAAGAAAAGGAAAAAAAAGAGAAAAGGTGAGAGGGTGATGGAAATATATATATATATATATATATATGTTTTCTGCTCGTTTTTCGTGCATGTTCAAGGGCGGGTGAAGGCGCCCTGACCACTCGGCTGCAGAACTTGGTGCCTGGATGCTCTGCAGCAGAGGAAGAAAGGCAGTCAGGCGTGGTGGTGATATTACCTTCTAGTACAAGAGTCAGGTCAAAGAATACAGCGACTAACACCATGTTCCAAAGTACTTCTGTGACATCATCGAGTCACGTGGTTTTTCTTTTCAACAAAAACTGCATTAAAGAAAAGGGCAAAGAGGGTAGAGGCTGAGCGGTGGAAAGTATTCCAACATTATTGACTCTTATGTTATGCCATCCATCCTCAGTCTTGGAATGTGTTTGCCAACCCTGACGCCGGCACGTCAGCTTTGGTTTGCCAACCCTGATGCCGGCACGTCAGCTACGGTTTGCCAACCCTGACGACACCGGCACGTCAGCTACGGTTTGCCAACCCTGACGCCAGCATGTCAGCTATGGTTTGCCAACCCTGACGCCGACATGTCAGCTATGGTTTGCCAACCGTGACGCCGGCATGTCAGCTATGGTTTGCCAACCCTGATGCCGGCATGTCAGCTATGGTTTGCCAACTCTGACGCCGGCATGTCGGCTATGGGTCGCTGATTGCCAAAACGGACAGCGTCTTCGTGGTCCCAGAAATTTAGGTCCACCAAATCGAGGGTCATCAGTAAATGTCAAGTCGAGGGTAATCAGTAAATGTCAAGTCGAGGGTAATCAGTAAATGTCAAGTCGAGGGTCATCAGTAAATGTCAAGTCGAGGGCTATCTGTAATGTCAAGTCGAGGACTATCTGTAATGTCAAAGGTCCATATATTCTAAAATCAGAAATGGAAAACCTGGCTGATCAGAGAAAGAAAAGTAATCGTGCTGGCTGATCAGAGAAAGAAAAGTAATCGTGCTGGCTGATCAGAGACGGATACATGGAAGAAGAAGTAGAGGAAATAAGCGCTGACGAAATCAGTGACATGCAGCGAGGACACACTATCAAGAAGCCACGCCTTTATGTGAGAATATTTTCTTAAATCACTGAAGGAACCTAACCCATTTACACGTTCAGTTGTGTTTTTTTTTTTAGAATATTTCTTTTAATGACGTTAATGGCGGGAACTGTTCTTGTAGCTGGTGAAATGACAATGTTTATGAGGATGCCATTGAAGAAAAAAATGGATGTCTCAAAATAACAGGAAAAAAATTGTATTCAGTGCAACGCAAAACATTTGACAACGGTATAAAGCACATGGGGCTTCCGCAGGGGTTTTCCACAAATACCTATCTTTTGCCCTTTTTTCGCTCTTGCCCAGGTGAGCCCTCTATTGGTCAACATCCTCTGTTTTTCTTCTCCATGTCTCTTTTGGTCTACCTTTACTTCTGTTCCCCTGCGGTGTCCAGCTTAGTGTTATTTTTGGTAGTGAGTTGTCAGTCATTCGGAGCACATGTCACAACCATCGCCAGCGTCTTTCCTCAATAACTGTTGTTAGTGGTTTCATCTGCATTTCTGCCAACAAGATGGTATTTCTCACGGTGTTTGGCGAAAATATTTGTCTAATTCTTCGTAAACATTTAGTCTGGAAAGAATTCAACTTGTTTTCTATGGTTTTGGTGATTCTGAATATAAATAATAAGACGCTGTTATTGCAAGAAATAAAGACAAGAAATAAGTATCGGAACAATTTAAACTGGCAAGTAGGAAAATGAACAAAGTTAAAACATACTGGACGCAACAAAATGTCATGTACAATAGCTATAAATTCATCCTTGGAGGTACCATTACAAGAAAGAATTCAGAATACCAAAGATACAGACTGAGCATACATCATCATCAGAAGAACAAATATTGGTTTTTACAAATATGAAGTAGAAAAAAAAAGCAGAACAATCGAACAATTTCCATGAATGTAATAACTAAAATTAAAATATGAAATTCAGTTACAGTACATTAGCACTATGCAGAATATAAAATGATGTTAAAAAGATTAAGGGAGAAAAGTGCTTTTATCTCCAAGTATGCACACTTAACGGGGAAGCAAAGGTGAAAATGATAGTAATGGCTCTTAACGTCAGACTTTTCTCACGGACAGTGCTATCAATCAGAAAGTTGGCACTTTGCGTTTGTTATGGCGAGATTGAAGTAAGGCACCAGATTTTCACTTCAGTGTTCTAACCACATGAAGTATCCCACTTCTGAAAGATCACCATCATTATCGTCATCAGCACTGGGCATATCTATTAAGCGCCCCAATCTCCTCCTCGGTATAGCCTTCATCATTAACACTAGATACATCTATTAATCGCCCCAAATCTCCTCTGCCGTGTAACCTTCAGTATGCAGAAACTAAAAAATAGAAATTGTATCTTCTCCTTCTATCCTTAACGTGACTCTTACTGGCAACATTTTCATACAGGATGAAGAATTTATGGCGCTGTGGGAGCTGTAATCTTCTGTCCCACCAGACTCCATGGGGACAGTAGTCTACATGGCCCTGGGTTTGGCCATGTGGTATTGTTCTCATTATTCTAGGGCAATAAACTCTTCGTTGCCTTCATTAAATTGTGTGCGTGCATATGAAGTCATCTTTGTTATGATATCAATGTTCTTGTCTTCGCTTTCCATATTTCCTCTTATATCCACTCAGAAATCATATTCTCTGTACTCTCACTGTTATATATCCTCTTTCTTCAGAAATGAAGCGGCCGCTTTCTCTTAGGTCAGATTCCTCTTTCGTGTTCTTATTCTACCCATGCTCTCTCTCTCTCTCTCTCTCTCTCTGATCGGCTTACTGTCAGCGTAGAACAAAGCAATAGAAGACAATGCTTAATCTTTCAAGAAAGATAACTTGGGGAAAAAAATCAATCGCTTCCTCTAGTTATCATTCCAGTTGATAATCTTCTGAAAGAGTTACCCAAGCGGCCATATGCTAGACACGCAGCAGATCATTTCATAGCATTAAGACTACCGAAGCGAGTAGAACAGTACTGCATATTTCAGGGATGGCCAAACTTGCTTATGAAAAGAGCCACATACGATAAACTTCACATGTCTGAGAACCCCAAGATATAAATAAATATTACACACATGTTTTTATTGTTTACATGCGCACGGGTACTCTGTTACAAAAAATGTATATAACTAGTAATATTTACATACATGTAGCAATATTTATTCATTGTCAGCACCGACTTGTATGATTACTGATTCTCCAGCACAGTTCCTCTGTAATCCTTGCTCAGCCGAAATTTCTTCCATCCCTAAACGCAAATCTATCATTAAAATAATATTTACAATTGTTAAATATATTTACACATCGTGAACAAAAAGCTAAAATATCCAACTGACTCTCAGTTTAAACCTGATTTTTAAAAAAAAAAAGTTTGAAAGTTTTTATTTGTTTATTTCACTACTTATGTTAACTGTCATTTTGAACAGAAGCTCGACTTAAATACTTTCGCAAGCCGCATGCAGATCACGAGCCGTGGTTTGTCCACCCCTGGCATATTCTATCAAGAAAATGGTTTTCTCTTAACACCGCACAGCTTAGTTGTCAGGTCGTTTATGCTCTCCGTTCCAACTTTCAGTAGGAAATTTAAAAACAAAACAAAGCAAAACAAAACATTGTATAAAATCAAAGCGAACCCGCTACCCCTCTTTCTCTCTTTCTGAATGCCCACGAGAACTTAGGAAATGTCAATGTGGTTTTCGGTCGCCCTTTGATGTCGTTTCATTTTCACATCCTAAGAAAGCTCGTCAAAGCAGACATTCTGCGTCAGAACGGAAAAGCGCACATTAGTCTCTGGACCAGGGGTCTTAAAAATATTGTAGGTGGCCACCTTCTTCAACTTCAGGAAGTAGTCTGACTGTTCCCCGCAGTATTTCAGGCGTTACACTTAGCTATAATAAAAGACAGCATCAGTTTATAAAAGCAGTATTTAGTTGTATCGTAAATTACTGAGGGATTTTCTAATGTATAAAAAATACATACTGGATCTGATATATATATCGCTCTCTCTCTCTCTCTCTCTCGTCCAGTCAGGCGTTGGTCGTCATTGATTTCCACAACAGTCTATCCTTTGCTCTTTATGTAAGATGTGTGTTGGACCGCGATCTGTGTTACTCTTTTAACCTGTAAAGTATCTTGTTCCTTTGTCTTCCTCTGTCCCTTGGTTGCTCCGGTTTTCCTGGTAGTCGCTCGGTTTTCCAGTTTACCTCTTCTCAAAACATGCCCTGCAAATCTGTACCATCGTGTACTGAATTTTGCTGTAATTTCTCTCTTTTGCCCAGTTTCGCTTTCATTTGTTGTCTTGGCTGTCCAAGGTATTTTTATAAATAATATTCTCACTCTTAGGAACTATCATCTCCGCTGCTTCCAGCAGATCTGAAAGCAAAATACATGAACTAAAACTACATGTCATTTTAACTTGTCTTGTTAATTCTATTTTCTTGCTTGCAGTTAAGCAACTGATCGCTGGAAATGGGGCGACTGAGTGCACGAAGTGCATAGGTCTCTCATGGCGAAGGTCGGGGGTTCGAATCCGGCCGCGATCCAGTCACCCAGCTGTAGAAATGAGTACCCGACTTCTTCTGGAGTTGGGGAAGGAAAGGCGGCCAGGCGTGATGCTGACCACATCATCTTCTAGTGTGCTGACAGGTCAAAGGAAATATGGGCACTAACACCATATCTCTATGTGCCTCTTAGGCATGACAGGGCTACCGCCTTTTTTCCTAACCTTTTACTGGAAATTACTTTTGCTGTATTCTCAGCAAGGGCCATTCTTTCAGATTCCATTTAAATCGTGCATGATTTACAATGCGGTAATTGTAAAAATAAAATAACATCTTGTTGGCAGAGATGCAGATGAAGCCACTGACAGCACTTATTGAGGAAAGACGCTGGCGATGGTTGGGACATGTGCTCTGAATGACTGATAACTCACTACCAAAAACAGCACTAAGATGGACACCACAGGGGAACAGAAGTAAGGGTAGACCAAAAGAGACATGGAGAAGAACATCAGAGAGGATGTTGAGCAATAGAGGGCTCAGCTGGGCAAGAGCAGAAAAAAAGGCAAAGGACAGGCATTTGTGGAAAACCCTTGCGGAAGCCACATGTGTCCTGGGCACTTAAGGTTTAGAGAGAGAGAGAGAGAGGCAGAGAGAGAGAGAGAGAGGCAGAGAGAGAGAGAGAGAGAATTGTACAAATAAAAAATTTAGCTGGTTTACACAATACAGATTTTGTACTTGCAATAAATGCCCCTAACTTAGTTCTCGTCAGTCTAGTGATTCAGTCTAATAATTTTATGCAATTCCTGCACTCTGTCTGTTCAAGTCAAATTAACCAACCGTTTTGTTGGGGTTTTTTTTACACTCCGGCGTTTCGACGCCAAAAAATGTCTTTAAATTAAATTTTTAACCGAAAAAAGTTTTAATTATTTATTTTTTCTTTCTTTTTTTAAAAAATTTATATCAATTTAGGTCAAAGGTTTTTTGTTGGATTTACTTTTTATTTTTTCACCAAAGGTTTATGTATTGGGCATTTCATTAAAGGTTTATTTGATTTTTCGACGAAGCTTTGTCATTTATCTACCGAGAGGGTTTGTTTATTGGACCTTTGTGAACTAGATGTCTATTTCTTTTCACTGGAGATTTATTTTCTGGAGTTTTCACTAAAGATTTATTTCTTGGGCTCTTCATTCAGGTTTATTTATTAAATTCATTTCTACAAGTTGTACTACAAGTTTATTTATTGGAGTGTCACTAAGAGTTTATTTATTTGATTTTTTTTTCCTCTTTAAAAAAAAAAGCAGGCTTATTTTTCCTGTTTACTTATAGTGGACTGGGATGTGGCTCCATATTCGTGAGACTACTCCGTAGTCCGTGTCGTATTGACTTCTTCAAGCAAAGGGGGCTAGATATACAATGTAATCATGCGTCCTTCCTTTATTTTTCTCTTTGTGTACACAGATATCCTCTTTTTTTATCATATGCAACATTTCATTTTGTTTCTCCAACCCTGGGGTTGGCGGAGGGGGCGACGGTAGAAAGTATCCAAACCACAACCTGGACACGTGAAATCACTACACTATCGATTGTACTCCTCCCGTTCAAGTTAATTTATATTTGTTGGAGTTTGTAGCCTCTCTCCCTTTCCCTCCCCATAAAGAGTGTGACAACAAACGTGGTATTGATCTGCTGGGACCATCGACTTCTCTACATTGCCCTAATTTGAGTTTCCACAGACTTGAAAAAAAAACAAAAATTATTTTAAATTGCTGTCCCCGATTCTGGGGCTTAACTTAATGAGTCGGTACTCTCTTGCCTGGCTTCTTCAAACCTAAACATTCCATTCAACAGGTTTGTTAGATTTTCAATTTCACGTCTTAAAATACATCAAAGAAAGGAAAGAGAAAAAGAAAAACACTAGAAGTTTCAATAAAAGATAAACCTTTATCGAGATGACATCATTTGTTATTTAGTCTGTAGCTAGCAGGGAAAAAAACGGAGTTATTGTTTATATACGCTTATCTGAGATAATTGTAGTAAACCTAGGAATATAGTATAGTGGTGAGAAAGGATAGAAATAAGATTCATCCTATGATTAAATGTTTGTTACAGGATAAGGATTGTTGTTACAAGTTCTTAAAATAAATGACAGCTCAAGATCGATGGCGCAGACGCATTTTTTAGTGGTAGTTTGTATAGTACTACTGCGTGTGTGTGTCTGCAGCTGATGGGTAGGTCATGGTAGAATCTAAATGATATCATTGACTCTCATAGTCCACGTACAACGCACAACAGAAGAAGAAGAAGACACGACAACTGGCACTCAGGACCTAGGTAATCTCATCTAAGATAACAGCCCTCACCATGCACGTAACACCAGGCCTAAGTACGTGGCTAGCAAATAACACAACGCTTACAGAGGCACTGGACGATGGACAGCTGAAGGAGGCTTTGATCATACCATGCAATGATTCAAAGTAATCAGCTTTACTCAGCAAGTCAGTCATAATACAAGGCACATCCGGGGAATCTACCCAAGGAAACATGATCTCCAACTTCAAGAACATGACAAACGTTCCAGATTCCAGCCACCCCCCCCCCCAACACACACACACACACACACACACCCACCCACACACACACACACACACACGATGACCGTTAATTCTCTTTCTTCTCATCTTGTTCTGTTCTGATCTCTAACTCATGCAAGACTAGGGCGTATTCGGGCTTTCCCGTTCTCGCGCGCCCACGACCATGTAGCACCCCTCGCTCGTGTGAATCGCGCTCTACAGCCAAACGTACAGAAACATACAGGGGCGGCTACAGTAAGATCCCACGGGTAAACACCCATCTCAGATATTGTTACAACTCTCGTTCTATCTCACCGGAACTGCTGGCAGGGCTTTTTTTTGCAGCTGATGCCATGAAGGTTCTGTCGAGTGGGGAGTAGGTTACGAATTTTCTACATGGCAGACCTGGAGTGAGGTTAGAAAGCGAGGGAAAAAAATAATGCAGCTTGTCTCAGTATTCCATTTCATCGACGTCCCTATCGCACTAGGCAGGCTTGACCTGTTAGTTGTAGCATCCACGGAGAGTTGTGGTTTGTCGACACTCATAGTTGTGTTATCATTCTGCGACAGGCATCTACCTTCTCATTACGTACACACTAAACATAAAATGATAAAGACGCAAGGTGTTGGTTTTAAAAGCTACGCGGCTGTTTCAAACGGCTACAATTAAACGCCAGTGGCGTATTTAACTCATGGCTGTTTCAAACGGCTGCAGTTAAACACCAGTGGCGTATTTAACTCTCAGCAAAACCCTTTTTAATTGACCACTCCATTTTCTCATCATTTCTTTCTAATTATCTGTTATTTAGTTATTTGTCAGGATTTGGCTATAACTGCTTTCTAGCGCTGTGCCCTAGCTCCTTTCAGAATAGTTTCTGAACTCTTCCGCTTCTAAATGTTCTTCGAGGGAGCTTGGGTGGCTAAGTGGTTACTGCACTAGTCTCTCTTGCGGAAGAAAGGTGGCTCGAGTAAGGCCGAAGGTGTCCCAGCCACCCAGCTGTAGAAATGGGTATCTGGCTACTTATGTAGTTGGAGAAGGAAATGGGGCCTACCATGATGCTGACCACATCACCATAGGATTTTCCAACATTTCAAGTAAAATACGTACACTGATATTATAGCCCTATGACTTATAACAGCGTTACCCTTATATATATATATATATATATATATATATATATATATATATATATATATGAACCTTAAGTGCCCAAGGCACATGGGGCTTCCGCAAGGGTTTTCCACAAAAGCCTGTTTTTTTCCACTTTTGCCCAGGTGAGCCCTCTATTGGTAAACATCCTCTATGTTGTTCTTCTCCATGTTTCTTTTGGTCTACTCTTACTTCTGTTTCCCTGGGGTGTCCATCTTAGTGCTATTTTTGGTAGTAAGTTGTCAGTCATTCGGAGCACATGTCTCAACCATCGCCAGCGTCTTTCCTCAATAAATGCTGTCAGTGGCTTCATCTGCATTTCTGCCAACAATATGTTGTTTCTTACGGTGTTTGGCCAAAATATTTTTCTAATTCTTCGTAGACGTTTAGTCTGGAAGGAATTCAACTTGTTTTCTATGGTTTTGGTGATTTTCCAGCATTCACCTTTACTTTTATACCTACCATTAATGTTCTTGAAAATCCTCAGTTTCATTCGTATATGTTCTGCAAGATCCACTATTTCAATTTTACACACATTATTTCATCATCATCATCATCGTCGTCGTCGTCGTCATCATCATCGTCATCATCGCCATTTCGTGCCGTATCTCCACGGAAGGTTTACTGCAATGAATCTCTGCTCTGTTTCTTGCCTTCTTAGAACTCCCGGCCAAGCTGGTCCTTGTCTATCTCTTGATGTTGTCCACCCATCTCTGTCGCTGTCCATCTCTTGATATTGTCCACCCATCTCTGTCGCTGTCCATCTCTTGATGTTGTCCACCCATCTCTGTCGCTGTCCATCTCTTGATATTGTCCACCCATCTCTGTCGCTGTCCATCTCTTGATATTGTCCACCCATCTCTGTCGCTGTCCATCTCTTGATGTTGTCCACCCATCTCTGTCGCTGTCCATCTCTTGATATTGTCCACCCATCTCTGTCGCTGTCCATCTCTTGATGTTGTCCACCCATCTCTGTCGCTGTCCATCTCTTGATATTGTCCACCCATCTCTGTCGCTGTCATTCTCTTGTTCTGTTCCCTTCGGTCTTGCCCTCAAGAAAGGTCTTCAATATAGTTTTGTGGCTTTTGACATGCCCAAAGTATCCTAGCTGTCTTGTTTTTATGATTTCCAATATTTCTCTTTTCACTTCTAGTTGGTTTAGCACTTCGTTGTTTCTTTTCTTTTGTGCCCATGGGATACGCCCTGTTCTTCTGTATATCCACATTTTAAGGGCCTCGATTTTCTTTTCAGTTGTCATATTGAAACTCCAGACTTCTGCACCATAAAGGAATACTGAATATTTTATGATCCTTAATCTCAGTTGCTGTGATATTTGTTTTGATGTAAGGATCTCCCTCATTCTGCTGAATGTGTTTGTTTTTTGTTTTTTTTTTTGCCAATCCTACTTTTTTGTTAATTTCTATTTCATATTTTCCATCCTCTGTTATCATGTGCCCCAAATACCTGAAGCTTTTCACCTGTTCAATAATTGTCAATTTATTTTTATATTTACTGTTGGCTTTCTTTCTTTCTCTGCTGATTACCATGGTATTTCTCTTTCTGATATTTATTTCCAGTCCGTACTTTTGACTTTCATCGTTTATTTGCGTCACTAGATTCTGTAAGTCTTTTTTGTTTTGAGGGATTTTTTTTTTTTTTTGCAATCAGCACGGTGTGATCCGTGTATCTTAGGTTATTGATTGGTATTCCATTAATGTTTAATCCAGGCGTCTCACTAGTTTCTTTGAATACCTTCTCTGTATAAAGGTTAAACAGACATGGAGAAAGTACACGTCCTTGTCTGGCCCCTCTCTTTATATTAGTTGGTATTGATTATTTATTATATTTATTTACATATTATTTTTCCATGTCTTAGACGCATTTTGTGCGCCTGCGTAGCGAAGTGGTTAGTGCATTAGTATCTCATGTCGCTTGGTTAAGTCTGGCTTGAATTCATCGAGCTGTAGAAATGGATGGCTGTCTTCACTTAGACTAGAGAAGTAAAAGGTAACTTCTCTTAGACTAGAGAATTAAAAGGTGACTTCTCTTAGACTAGAGAAGTAAAAGGTGACTTCTCTTAGAGTAGAGAAGTAAAAGGTGACTTCTCTTAGACTAGAGAAGTAAAAGGTGACTTCTCTTAGACTTGAGAAGTAAAAAGTGCCCTCTCAGATTGGAGAAGTAAAAGGTAACTTCTCTTAGATTGCAGAAGTAAAGCTCACTGGAGAAGTAAAATGTGACTTCTCTTAGGCTGGAGAAGTAAAAAGTGACTTCTCTTAGACTGGAGAAGTAAAAAGTGACTTCTCTTAGACTGGAAAAGTAAAGCTCACTTTTCTGAGGTTGGAGAAGTAAAAGGTGACTTCTCTTAGACTGGAGAAGCTAAGCTCACTTTTCTGAGGCTGGAGAAGTAAAAGGTGACTTATCTTAGGCTGGAGAAGTAAATCTCACTTCTCTTAGACTGGAGCAATAATAGGTGACTTCTCTTAACCTTAAGAAGTAGAAGGAGACGTCTCTTAGGCGTAAGAAGCAAAAAATGACTTCTCTTAGTATGAAGAAGGGAAAGATGACTTCTCTTAGGTTGGAGAAGAAAAAAGTGACTAGGTGTGATGCTGACTAAATCACCCTCTTAAAAGTCGGCAAGCCAAGGAAAATATAGGCTCCGTATATAACACTTTATTCCCTAGGTGCCTCTACTGCATACGGACAACTCTACCTCACTTTCAGACATGCGCGTATAACACATTCTCGACGCATATTATCTTGTTTTCTTCAGTTTGTTTAAGAAAGTTAACTTCTGTAAATCTTGGCTAAAATGAGTCAGCACATAGAAAACAATAATATATTTGCAAACAGAAGAGCTCACCTGCAAAACAAAAACAAACAAAAACTGTGTGAAAACTTAACTCACGAAGAAACAATTCATAAAACCTTTGTGCAAGAATAAAGTATCGTGGACCGGCTAGTATAGTGGTTAGAGCACTCGTCTAGCAACTGAATGATCGAGAGTTTGAATCCCCAGCTGAGCGGGATTTTTTTCCGACCAATACGGCCCCGAGGTCGACCCAACCTCGTAAAATGGGTACCAGAGAAAATCTGGGTAGGAAAGGCAGTGAGGAAAGAAACTGACCAGCCTGCCTCATACGCTGATGGCCCAGCATAATGAGGTCTCTAACGCTTCATCACCTACGGCATTTGCTATGGGACCTATCTTTACCTTTTTGAAGGACAAAACCAGTATTTTTACGGTGTCCATGTTGAAAAGTCTCCAGGAAATCCAATGTAAGAACGTCTACTGGAAACATCGATCTGGCCCAGGGGTAATGGACCTTCTTCATATTAGAGCCTCTTCGAGAGGTAAAGGAAACTATTACGGTTTAATATCTCCTTTCGATAGTATGTATGTCTTGTAAAATCTTCATTAATTTATCAACAGTTAAAAAAGTTAATAGAACATTAGATATCGGAATCATTAAAATATTGCTTGTTCGGTCTTACTATTGCAACAATATGTTTGTATTTCCATGCTTATACTGATCATCAGATAATGATTTCTTCTGTGTTTAAAAATCATACTTATCGAAAAAACAGTACGTCCTGTTTTGTCCCTAATTCACCTGCCCTTGTCTAATTTTATTCTACATTTGAAATATCTACTTTTAGCCTCTGCGAAGAGCAGAAGACCAGACAGACCTTCGTGGGCAATTCTTTTTCTTTATTTCCCGTCGAAAATAACTTTCGTTCGTTCATTGTCTTGTCCTGTCTTCTGCTGTAATTTGCCAACTTAATAAACTACACGCATAAAGATTCAAGACGAACAATGTTAGAAGAAAATCTGCAGGATTTGATTTTTATCAGCAGGAAATCAGCTGTAATCCTTTGCTGAGAAAATCCAGCTCGGACTGGCGTGAATGCTTAAAAACCAGTTAAACCGGAAGTAATTTGCCAACCGGAAATTACATTTCATCAAAACGCATTTGCTTCGAAGAGTGAATCATTACGCCATCCCGTTCTGTTCTGTTATATTACAGCAACTAATATGGAGACGTACTAATAAAATCTTTCATTTGTTCAGGTTTTCGAAATCTTAAATACGAATATTTACTGTTTAGTTTTCCGAGCTGCAATGTTTGATGGCAGAGATAATTATTTACGGTGTTTCGCCACGGCGTTTGTGTGATCAAAGAATTATGTTTACCAATGCATGGGTGGATAACCGAGGTACAGGCAGCCCTTGCTACTTTCCACTTTTTTTTATGTTCTCTCCCCTTTCTTTTCCCAGTCTGTTCCAGAAACCGTCGCTAGTTATGGATTCTGCTAAGCTGTAAAGGTAACTATAGGATGTGGTCTTATGTCCAGAGTTTTAAAGGTACCTATGGGATGTGGTCTAATGTCCAGATTTTTAAAGGTACCTATGGGATGTGGTCTAATGACCAGATTCTTAAAGGTACTCATGGGGTGTGGTCTAATGTCCAGATTTTTAAAGGTGCCTATAGGATATGGTCTAATGTCGAGATTTGTAAAGGTACCTATGTAAGGTAAGGTAGTGTGATATGGTCTAGTGTCGAGATTTTTAAAGGTACCTGCGTGATGTGGTCTAATATCCAGATTTTTAAATGTACTTATGGGATGTGGTCTAATATTCAGATTTTAAAGGTGCCTATAGGATGTGGTCTAATGTCGAGATTTGTAAAGGTACCTATGTAAGGTAAGGTAGTGTGATATGGTCTAGTGTCGAGATTTTTAAAGGTACCTGCGTGATGTGGTCTAATGTCCAGATTTTTAAAAGTGCCTATGGGTTGTGGTATAATGTCTCCAGATTTTTAAACAATCTGTTGGCAGTCTCTATCTATTTCTACATCTGGATGACTGGAACGGTTCTAGCTGTACTCGAACCTCCGACACGAGTCCCATACTCAACTTGCCCTTGCTGTACTGTTTGTACTTTGGTACAGCATAGGTAAATAACTCTTTCGCTTTGATGCAGCACACGTGAGTACTTTGGTACAGCATAGGTAAATAACTCTTTCGCTTTGATGCAGCACACGTGACTAACTCTGAATTCACTGTTCAGATAACTCCCAGGATATTTTCCTTTGTCGAAATATCACAACTTAATAGGCATGCAAGGTCCAGTGTTGGCAGTACGAGAAAGTGAAGTTCATCGCATGTAACTTGATGATGGTGATGGATAGTGGATGGATGATAAAAACATTGAAGAATATGTGGAACTGGATTTCTTCAGCTCAGCCATAAAACAGTCAGGCCATATAGCTGATATAAATCTTTCATTCCAGACAAATAGGTGAACAAGACTTCTGACGGAACATGTGGACAATTTTCAAGGTTCCTAATACAGCCAAAAACTCTATAATACAGTCACCGTACAAATACATTCGCACCAGTTAAGCGTCCGTTTTTTGTTCTCTTCCTTTACTTAACACATATCCCCGTATATCAGCCGGTAAATCACATGCTGTCCGTTTCTTTGACCAAAACCAGCCATTCCGGAATGAATTTAAAAAATGCAAACATAGTCACCTCCATCTGTAGGAAAATATGATACTGGATTGAAGGGGAAGATGTTCAATCTTTTATTTTTTTTTATATCGTTGTTATACCAAGTGTTTGAAGGATGATTATACTATACGTTCACACCTTACGTATTGACACTTTACACCGATGAATAGGAATACGAAATAACAATCCTTGATGAGATCATGATCTCTTGTATTTACACAAATGTCGACTTACAAGGTAGCAAGAATCAAAATAAATCTTATGTACGTGATGTTAAATATCATGCCGATGATTAAAACGTTTCCTTGAACACTATGGGTTCAGCTCTGATTGTAAAACGCACACAATTAAACTACACATATCTGTTCCTATCTAACGAATGACTTTCCTCATTCACACCTGAACAACCACACGGCTCCCTACGGTCGCTGGCCTCTAACCTGCTCTGCATATGGAATCCAGACCTTTTCAATTTCTATCTTCTCGTCTTCTATCTCTGATCAGCGACGGACTCGCAGGACTGCGCATTTCTGTAAAAGCCCGTCTCTGGCCAGTGGGATTGCCAACCAAACCGGGCAACTGCTTGCTTTGTTATCTACTCCTTACACATCAAACAAAACCATAATAGGTTTTGCACCAGTGACTTATATTGTTACATTGTACTTAAAGGCTCAGTTGTGAATAGAAATTCATAAAAGCCTATTTGCTTTCATTTTCTCCCCCTCCCTGTTGCGTTATGTTTGTTTGACGTAGTTATTCTGTAGACTGGTTGAACATTAAATGTGTAAGTGCTTTGTTTTATCTTCAAGTACTTTTCGAGAGAGGAAAAAGAGAAGCCTTAATAGGG
Source organism: Achatina immaculata (assembly GCA_009760885.1). Classification (NCBI taxonomy): domain Eukaryota; kingdom Metazoa; phylum Mollusca; class Gastropoda; order Stylommatophora; family Achatinidae; genus Lissachatina; species Lissachatina immaculata. Next base: position 15,162,816 of record CM019702.1, read on the forward strand.
CTCGAGCGTTTTCCTCAAATGAAGGGAATATTTAAAGAATCTATCTATGGAGGAGACTCTATCCACCCCCTGCGTGGGCAGCCTCTTCATCTGTTTCCTACAGTTCTTAGCATGAATGCTTTATGTGGCATACATACGGGTCTGGTGGTAGTCGGGTAAAGTGGCCAAATCATTTGATCCGTTGCTTCTGGATGTGATGTGATACCGATGATTCTCTTCTTCTTCATCCTTCGCAACTGATTATTCTCAAAACTTTTGCCCTGATTGTGCTTTTTTTTCAGTTTGGTCTCTTTTGTTACGTTTAGTATTCTCTTTTCTTTTCAAACATCTCATTTCTGTCGTGATGATTGTATTCTTTTGCGTTTAGCAGTTACTGTCGATGTTTGACATTCAGCGAAGTCGTCATTACAGTGATCTGATGTGCTTTACTGCACCTGTTTTCAAATTCTGTACGGAGTTTCCAGGAGAATGATATAGTACTCTGTGATTATAGATTAGGATGCTACCGGTTCTCCTTAGGTAAATCACTTAGATGCACTTCGAAGTGCAGCATCAATTGAAAGATCGTGGGTTCAATTCCGAGACGGGAGAAAAACAAGCAACAACTCATAAGACCTCTGGGAGTCTTGACTCAGAGCGGCCTACCCCACTTAGAGTTTCAGGAGTTTAATAGGGCCGAAAAACTTGTAAGGAGGGGGGAGTACTTTTTCTGATGATCTGAAAGAGTTGTGTTATGTTCCGCTCTCTACAGTACGAGAGTTTCCTGCAAATAATTAGTATATAGTCATACAACTATACACAAAGCACTGCAGTAAATCTGTGATACCAAAATGTATAAACTAGGAAGAAAGCAGAAACAGCTTCATTATTTAACGATAACAAAACTTGTAACGTTTCGGCGGGAGCCTTTATCAAAAAAACAAACAAACAAACAAACAGGACGAAGAATTAGAGAGAAGAGACAAAATCAAAGCATGATGTAATCCATGCTCCCTTTTTATCTGAAATGCATCACTTGTTTCAAAGAATGAATGCTCAGGAAGATCTTAGTTGGGATTTCTTCTCTGCCAATGGTCACGACTTTGTTTTTCTTTCTGCACTGACTTTCCAAGCTGCTGTCTTTGCACGCAAATAACGGCTTCTTATTAGATGTTATGCATATTATCTCTTGTAGATGAGAGTGCTTCATCTGACTCATATTGACTGCCTGACTGATGTAGTGTTGATAAGCTTAGGCGATCATGCTCCTCATGCTGTACTTTTCCTGGTGCTTCTTTCTCTCTCTCTCTCTCTCTCTCTCTCTCTCTCTCTCTCTCTCTGAACCTTAAGTGCCCAGGGCACATGGGACTTCCGCAAGGGTTTTCCACAAATGCCTGTCCTTCGCCTTTTTTTCTGCTCTTGCCCAGGTGAGCCCTCTATTGCTCAACATCCTTTCTGTTGTTCTTCTCCATGTCTCTTTTGGTCTACCCTTACTTCTGTTCCCCTGTGGTGTCCATCTTAGTGCTATTTTTAGTAGTGAGTTGTCAGTCATTCGGAGCACATGTCCCAACCATCGCCAGCGTCTTTCCTCAATAACTGTTGTCAGTGGCTTCATCTGCATTTCTGCCAATAAGATGTTATTTCTTATGGTGTTTGGCCAAAATATTTTTCTAATTCTTCGTAAACATTTAGTCTGGAAAGAATTCAAATTGTTTTCTATTGTTTTGGTGATTTTCCAGTATTCACTTCTATAGAGTAGTACACTTAGAACATTACTCTTAAATATCCTGATTTTCATATTTATGCTTAGTTTTTTTTATTTCCATATAGTCTGCAGCACTGCAAAAGCCTGGTTTGCTCTAGTAAGTCTGCTGTTGATGTCCTCTGTGCTGTCTCCATTTTCTACTACTCTACTGCCAAGGTATACAAATTCGTTGACCTCCTCCACTAACTTGCTATCTATTCTGAGTACAATTCTGTTGTTCACATTTTGCTTCATTAACCTGATGCTTCAGATCCATTTAATTCCTTTTTCTTTTCCAGTGGAACCCAGTCACTTCATTTAAATATATTTATTTTAATCATCTCATTCCCTTTTTTCCCTTTGAGTTTTCCTATGACTAAAATGCAAATTCAGTTTTTAAGAAAAATATTTCAGTTCAACAAGTTCAAGCAGTGTTCGTCCTTTTGTGATACTTAAGCGTGAAAATTCTTTCTCAGAAAGTCATAACTTGTGGTCTTTCATATGTCAGTTGATTAGAGAATAGCTTAGAATGATAGCAAAAATAGAAAGCAGACAGCATTAGTAGATCAACGCTTTGCTGCTTGTGAAGCTACCAAAGAGTTTCATACATTTACAACATGATTGGAGGATTCAAACATGTGACCACCCACATTACAAATCTATAAAGCTTCAAAATCTTATAAAGTCTTCTATATGAGGAAGTATAGAGATCTACAAAAGGCATTCTTTTGGCAGCCTTGCGAATTTTAAAAACTGCAAGCCGTGAAACTCAGACTCTATTAGTAACTGACTTCTACGTATAGATACGTGATATTTTTATGCAGTTCATACGCCACTGGATCTCTAAGCAAATGGGTAAGTTCATCTAAAGTAGTGGTTCTAACCTTTTTTTTCTGGCCGTGGACCCCCTTTCAAGCCTAAGAACAACCGTGGACTCCCTTTTCGGGTTAAGAACAGCTGTGGACCCCTTTCCAGTCTAAGAACAGTTGTGAACCCCCTTTCAAGCCTAAGAACAGCTGTGGACCCCCTTTCCAGCCTATGAACCCCCTGTGGCCTTCCTCATTAAAAATAAAACAATAAATATAACCCAGATAATGCTACAAGTTCTTTTAAATGGCGCAAGCCCACTTGCTGGTCTATGGATTCTCAAAAATCTCTTCGCAGACCTCACGGAGATCCGTGGATCCCATGTTCTTCTGTCTCCTTGGAACTATGAGCTGTTGTTCTTTGAGCTGTTGCGGTGACGATGCTGAGGTACAGCATCGTATCGGATTGAGAGTGGACTAAGGTGGGGTTTTTTCAGTGTCTGAGCGGAACTACGCAGAATTTGTGGGGGGGGGGGGGGGTTGTGGTGGAAGGGGGTGTGCAATATTTCTTTAGCAGACTCTGCTGCCCTGGGGACTGTGGCGATCGCTGCTCTGTTCGCCAGGCTAAGCCTGTTACCGGGGAGGGGGGGGGGTACCAACGAGATGTGGTAGAAATGTTATTCGGCTGTGATTCGCCAACCCTGACAGAAGCATGTTAGCTCTGAGTTGATCATTGCCATATCGGACAGCGTCTTCGCCATTGATCACAAGGGAAAAAAGTATGTGTGTGTATGTGTGTGTTATGCGTGCATGTGTGTGTGAAGTGAAAGAGAGAGAGAGAGAGAGAGAGAGAGGGAGGGAGAGTGCAGGCAAGTGACATATTAGTCAGTTATTCTACCGAAGTAGTCCATAAAATAAAAAGAATTATTAAACCTGTACATGATTGGTTAGAGCCGTCTAGGTTCCTTTCTCTGGCTAGACATCACAGCTAGAAACAAATAGCAGAAGAGGAAATGCTTTTAGCACAGAGTAAAAATCAGAACCATCGCCGATGCAACTGAGGTCGTGCAACTGAGGTCGTGCAACTGAGATCGTGCAACTGAGGTGGTGCAAATGAGGTCGTGCAACTGAGGTCATGCAACTGAGTTCGTGCACTGAGGTCGAGGTTTCACAAGAGTATGTATTGTAAGACTGAGGAAAAAAAATTGCTTCGAAAAGAATGGGTTGTCAACTGTGACAAGGGTAACGTGGCTTTATTATCCAGGCCATGCGGGAGCACATGGCAATGAAGTAGTAGATAGGCTTGCTGGACAGGCTAAAATAAATGGCGGGCTGAGAATGGACAAGTTTAGACACTGCTAAGGCAGCACTGAAAAGATTGCGGGAAAATGAAGAGCGGGAAAGGAAGAACAACGTAACTGTGAAGCGATTGCCGCTGGGAAATCTGAACTATGTGGCAGAAAACGTGTCGTAAAGAACCAACACTTGATGGGAACACGCTCTTGGATGGATGCTGCAGGATGCAGCGGAGCATATATGGGACTGTCCTGAATGCAGTGACGCCGAAGTCTTGGTTTTGAACCTTTGAACCTTTTTAAATCTTGTAATTCTCTTCTAGGTGCCGCGGTGATGTAGTGTAGGCGCGTATACTTGCCTACCGACCAGAAGGTCTCAGTTTAGATTTTTCACTCGGACGGATCCAGTCCCGAGGAATACCCAAAGTTTTCCCGAGAAGATAAATTTAGCGGAGACAAATGATGGACTCCATATCTCACAATTCTATGGCCTCGAAATGTCAAGGCATTAACACCTCACACCCAAAACGATGTGCAAATACCACAAGGCATCATTCTTTAACTCCTTGCCGGCCCTCTTGTGTACAGAAGGAACAAAATATGTACAAAATGATACTTTAGAGAACCTCTTTTTGAAGGAAGAAAATTATATTTCTACTGCAATGAAAGTCATCTTCGGCTTTGATAGTCTATTAGGCATTTTATGGTAGACGTGGTGTTTCAGTTTTTTTTTTCAGTGCCAAATGAAGACAAGAGAGGCAAAGAAGACTAATCTTATGAAAGTGGAAATCGGATCGAAAAGCTAGCGCGACAAACAAAATTTAAATAAGGAAACGGCCACCAAAAAGTCAAATAATGCTTTTTCCAATATTCAGTTGAAGAAAATGGATTCCGAGATTCTCTGATCGATATGGATTGGACTTTGGTTTCTTTTTTTTTAACCTTTTCTGTTGTATTTTGTTATTAAAATGAAAGAAACAGAGACATCAGACGATGCAAGGTATGAGGAAATGAGAAATACAGTAATGTGTGCGTAACTGGAGACAAAACAACGTATTATATGAAATCAGATAAGAGCTACAAATGTGCTGATCAATTCTGCAGACAAATAGAACTAAAATTCAGCGGTCTTAGAAGATGAGCAAACAATCGGATTTAATGTTGAGGCTCCCCCCAGAGACCTAGGCAAATGCCAGGTCAGCCAGCGGACAATTTCCTCCAATCATTTGGTCTAGTCAATAATTTAATAAAACCCATGACGTCACGGTTTGGGGCAGGTTCTACATGGGGCTTCTTCTTTTTTTTTTCTTTTTCAGAAATCATACTGTGTCTTTCCAAAAAAAAAATAAATAAATAAATAAAAATAATCCCATTCATATTTGAAACCATTTCCAAATTAATGTAACCTCTGTATCTTATATCGTCTGCGCTGAATAGATTCTTATCAATTTTCGCTTATGTTTTAAGTTGTTATTCCAGACATCCCACCAAACACAAACTACACGAAACAGTAGCTGCCTTTGTTTTTTTTTCCCCTCATAGTTATATTCTTCTCTATTTTGTTCCCCTCATAGTTATATTCTTCTCTATTTTGTTCCCCTCATAGTTATATTCTTCTCTATTTTGTTCCCCTCATAGTTATGTTCTTCTCTATTTTGTTTCCCTCATCGTTATATTATTCTCTATTTTGTTTCCCTCATCGTTATATTATTCTTTATTTTGTTTCCCTCATCGTTATATTCTTCTCTATTTTGTTCCCCTCACAGTTATATTCTTCTCTATTTTGTTTCCCTCATCATTATATTCTTCTCTAGTTTGTTTCCCTCGTTATATTCTTCTCCTATTTTGCGACCCGTTTAAGTTTAAGCAGCGGTCATGGAAGCATCGTGGCTTTGCGTTCTGAACACTAGTTTCTCATCCAGGAGACCAAGGTTCGAACCGCGACAGGGTCGAGTTTTTTTTATCTTTCTGTCCTGGACAAAATTAAAACCAAACCTACACACACACGTGGCTACAGCTCTGTGTAAGCTGCCATTTATCCCTCAAGCTCAAAGTTCCCCTCTCCCCCACCCCCCAGTGGACATGGAAGACCAGTGTGCACGTTGTAATTGACAGTTTTTCGGCATTTTAAAAAAAAATGATATAAGCAGCAGAATTTTTTTCTTCTGCAGCTCTGAACAATCCTTGGAAAAATTCTCAAGTGCCATATTAAGTTACCTCTTCTCGCATCCTTTCTCTCCTATTCCCTTCTCTGAGCAATGCTCTGCTGCTCACCTCTGAAAAGTTCTTCTTTCCCGCCTAAAGTCATAAGCTATATTCCTTCTTTAAACTTCAGATATTTTTTTCAATACTTGCGTGTCTGTGGTTGAAAGTTCCATTTTCATCATAGCTTTACTTACTTAGCAATCAGTTTAAACTTCCAGAATAGTTGAAATAATTCTTGTATGTAATCTGCAGTTAGTTAGTCCAGATCCCAGTATTCAAAAAATAAAACAAAAAGCGTGTCTGAAAACCAGAGAGGAAAATCCTTACTACAAACAAGCTACAAAATAAATATCTCTTATACTTTTAAATAGATCAAAACCATACAGCGAGAACATAGTGGGAGACTATCAAGCAGGTTTTTAGACCAAATATTTTCTCTATGTCAAAGAGCAGAAACAAAGTTCTGTCAATATGGAAAATATGATAATATTTAATAAATATCACGTAATATCTTCATTGGCTTCAAGAAAGCTTATGACAGCACAGATTTGAGAGGTTTTTAGAAAATTATGAAGGAATTTGAGGTACCCAATAAATTAATCAATTTGACCAGATTATGCGCGGAAGAAGCTCATAATATAGCAGTATATGAAAGAAGAAAATCAGAACCCTTCTATATAAGAACTGGTTTAAAACAAGGTGATAGATTATCTCCATTACTATTCAACCTAGTACTAGAAAAGGTAATCAGAAAAGTGAAAGAGGAAAGCTAAAATATTAGGATACGCTGATGACATCGACCTGGTGGGAGAAACTATGCAAGAAGTCATCAATAATACCTGCATACACCTAAGAGATGTAGCACTAAAAGTGAGCTTGACCATTAACCAAGATAAGACAGAGTATATGAAGATATCACGAAACCAGAAGCAGAATGATCCAGGTTATATAAATGTTGGAGAAATGAATATTAAGAAAGTAGAATATCTACGCACAACCTTCAACAGAAGCAACATAGAAAGACATGAAATTAAAAGCAGAGTACGGATATGAAAAAAAATATACTTCACCTTGCAACACCTGTTAAAATCTAAAATCCCGTCCCAAAACACCAAAATAACAGTCTAACAATCTACAAAACCATCCGTCATGCATAGATCAGAAACATGTATTACAACAAAGAAAGATGAACAACAATTGCAGATCTTTGAGAACAAGATCCTAAGAAGAATCTTTGGCCCATAAGGGATACCAACAGTGGAGAATGGAGAGCTAGAAAGAACACTAAAATGAACAGTTTATTTAAATCTCAACGAATTATAAATGTCTTGAAACTGAACAGACTACGCAGGTTGAGCCATGTAGAAAGGATGGAAGAGAACAGACAAACGAAAAAGTATGTATGCGCAAAAGATGAGGATAACACGAATAAGTAAAGGGTATAGACCAAGACAGAGGTGAAAAGACAACATTGAAGAAGATATAAAAGAAACTGGTGTCGCCAACTGGAGAGAGAAGACTAAGAATAGAGAGGAATGGAGGTGAACTTTATCTGCATCAATGAGTCTTAATGCCCAAAATACTTCAGCATGTTTCGAGAAATAATAAATATTCAAAATGTTCATTTGTCACTCGCTGTCCGATTTGTACTAATTCCAATAACATTTCAGTTCATATTAGCTGGTGTTGTTTGTAGTATTTTAATAGTTGGGTATGAAAACATAAAGTACTAGGTTTTCCTAAAAATCCTTTGCTTTTTTTTTCTTACTTCAGATTATTATTTTGTTTCCTCCTAAATTGTTCGTAATATCTTCAGGAAGTCCCACTTCACAACCCCCGTGGCTCCAAATTGGACCCGACATAAGGGTGGGAGCCACTGCTAAAGAACGATTATTCCATCAGCAGAGGTCCTACGTCAGTATCTACCGGCCAGCCATGCGTCCGACTTGATCGCGCGTTTCCCTCTCTCGGCTGAGTGGATGGTTCGTCCCGCTAGAGCCATCGGTTCGATGCGCAGTCATTCTCGCACTATTTTTTTTTCTTCTTTTCTTTCTCTCACGTCTAAAGCTCTTTGTCTGCATTATTTTGAGGCCTAAATGATAAAACAGTTTCTTGTACGCAAGCGTCGTTGTTTGTGCTAAAAATGTGTGCCTAAAACCTTTATTTTATTAAAGCGCTTTATGCGTGTTTGGCTGCATCCTTGCAGCAGAGCGGCCTCTCGGGTATCATTTTCTAACAGACAAAATGTTTACCAAGAATTAGAAGAATAATTTGGCTAAACACAATAAGACACAATATCTTGTTAGCAGAAATGCAGATGAAGCCACTGACAGGAATTATTGGGGAAAGACGCTGGCGATGGTTGGGACATGTGCTCCGGGTGACTGACGACTCACTACCAAAAAAATAAATAAATAGAAAACAAAGCACTAAGATGGACACCACAGGGGAACAGAAGTAAGGGTAGACCAAAGGAGACATGGAGAAGAACAACAGAGAGGATGTTGACCATCACCTGGACAAGAGCGGAAAAAAGGCAAAAGACAGACGTTTTTGAAAAACTCTTGCGGAACCCCCATGTGCCCTGAGTATTTAAGGTTCATACATAGATAGACAGACAGACAGACAGACAGACAGACAGACAGACAGACAGATAGATAGATAGATAGATAGATAGATAGATAGATAGATAGATAGATAGATAGATAGATAGATAGATAGATAGATAGATAGATAGATAGATAGATAGATAGATAGATAGAGAGTAATGGTCCTGGGATTTTCAGTGCTGTGACACTATCACTAACTTCTATGCAGAGTAAAAAAGCGTGCTAATATTGTGTGAGGTAATGCTAATGGATAGCAAATATGGCAGAACAAAGGAATGCACATTAATGCTTTGAAGAAATATACGATAAAAAATTAATTCCGAATGTTGAATGAAAATTTGGGAGATGAAAATAGCAGGTATTGGAATACCCAGTAGCACATCCTCTAGTTCTGTCAGTTCATTCAACGAGAAACAGCACTTCTGTAAGAGTCATTCATTCATTCATTTGCATGTCCCTTGCGGAACTTTGCCTCCCCGGCAGAACTCCTGTAGGCCTTTCGGTTGTGAGCAAAATGGCCTGCTGCTGATGCATCCACTTGCAGATCATCAACGATGTCTTGCAGCCATCTTCGCCTTGGTCTTCCTCTCTTTCTTTTTCCCATTATGTACAATTCCAAGACGGTCTTCTCTAGATTATCATGACGTTTATTGTGTCTAAAATATTCAAATTTTCTCTGTTTAATCCTCTTTACTAGCCAGCCATCTTCAACATCAAGTTCTTGTAGTATGGATATATTGGTTGTTTTTTTTGTGTCTATGATATTTGAAGACATCTTCTGTAGCATTTACATTCAAAGGCATTTATGTGTTTCTCAGCTGTTTTGTTAAGTGTCCAGGTCTCATAGGCATATGTTCCGATGGGAAAGATGCATACCCTTAAAAATCTTATTTTAGTAGTTCTGTCTGTTCCTCTCCACAGATTCTTTAGTTGTTTTACTTTTTTGAAGAGCGATAGATGTCCTCCTTTCAATTTCCCTCACTGTATCTCCATTATTTAGTTAGTATCGATTTTATTTTATTTATTTATTTATTTATTTTGTAGTTCTGTAAGAGTCATAAAAACAAATAAAAAGAACTAGCTTAAAGAAAAAAAAACGAAAAAAAAAAGAGTAATTCCCCATTGATTTTACTAAAAGGCAGCTCCTCCAACCTTAACCGTGTCTCATCCCCACCCTCACCCACCTTACTAAGTTTACTTGCGCAGGTAAAAAAATACACATGGAGTGTGGGTTTTCAGTTCTCAGATCAAGACAATATACTGGACATTTAAAAGCCGGTCAAAGTAACTATTATAGGTAAAAGGTAAAAGTTCCGTTTCCAACCCATTAAGGCATGCTAGGGACAAGGCGTTAGGCCTGTAATTCCAAGACTTTCAGCGCATGAAAGTGCGATGTGGTTAGTATCACGCCTGGCAGCATTTACCTTCCCAGATTTCTGTGGTACACATTTTTAGAGGCTGGGTGGACCACGGGGACTTTTTGGTATGTACCAGAAAGTGCAATGAGAAGAGGGGGCATTGAAAATATTATAACAACAGGAAAAATAGAAGGAAGAAGATCAAGAGGAAGACCAAGAGAAATGATACTGGACAGTCTGACGGGATGGTGTGAGAGGAGATCACCAACTGAACTGATGGCCTGCATGAAGGATCGGGTACTCTGGAGAAGCATAATAGCCAACGCCAGTCAGCACGGCACCTGATGATGATGACCAGAAAGTAACTGTTACATTGGTTATTTTTTTTTATAAAACAGACATGTAACGATTTTTTACACCAGGTCTTTTAGTAAGAATTCCTGGATGCAGCCTTCACCGCCTGTCCCACATGAGTGAGCAGTAACGGGAAAAATGGGGCTCCCAGTAAATCACTGATTGAAAAGAACGTGAGCGGCCTTGCAGGAAGGTCTGTTAACGCTGTCTGCAGACGGGCATGCCCTTGTAGCACGTCCCTCGCAATGATGAAGTCCTTTTGAAGCTGTATTACCATCATCTAGTAAGCAAATTTTCATTAGTGCAGAGCGTCATTAGCCCAGTGGACCTTCAACACAAGGACAACGAGAATCGAAGTTCTGCGCTGTATAAAGTCAGAGTTGCTTAACGCGCTCGAGGGAATGGCTCTTTCAGATTGTGTGTGTGTGTGTGTGTGTGTGCTCTATACGTATGACTGATGATCCATTGAGTATTACCCTAGTGGTCCAAATGGCTGTGCCAGATTCTCTAAAGCTTTCAACGTAGTCAGCTTTAGCACTGAACCAGCATTTTCTGAATGGCACAAAGACGGCGAGAAAGACATATATACGCGTTTTGAATGATTGTTCTATGTGCTACAGAATGAATTGAATGTATTTTACGAGACTTTGTTAATATTTGTGTTTGTGTAGTCAAATATTAATCAAGATTATGCTATTGATACAATACTGTACTCGTTCTCGTATAGTGTTTTTTAGATATTTTATTATTATTATTATCCATGTGGGATAGCATTGGCTATCTTCCTTCTCCATCTTGCTCGGTCCTTCGCGTTTCGATTAGTTCAGATGCTTTTCTTTTTTTTTTCATGGCATTTGATCAGTCCCCTGAGATATTTTTTTTTCTTGGGCTTCCTCTCTTCTCTCCCCCCCCCCCCCCAACCTTCCCCGTTTGAATTGTCCAGTCATTACTTGGTTCTCTAACTTCTGCCTTCCCAGGACAAGTCCAAGAAGTTTTGATTGTCTTTCTCTTATTATTTTAATTTCTTTTCCTTGTTCTGAAACGTTTCCGAGGATCTCTTCATTTGTTTTCTGTTTGTTCCCTGTTGTTTGTTGCATCTTTCGCCCAAACCACATCTCTATTGCTTTCAGTTTCTTTGTCATTTATTTTTATTGACAGTCAAAATTTCACAACCATATAGCAATATCTGCTCTATATAGCACAGCGTTACTCTGTTTCCTCACTTTTAGGTACATTTTCTTATTTGTTAGCATCTGCTTCGTGTCATAAAACGCTGCGCCTGCCTCCCCTTTTCGTGATTTCATTTCATTTATGCACTTGCCATCAGCTGTTTATTGGTTGTTCCAGTATGTATTTACCTGTGACAGGTTTGAGGTAGGCTGGAATTAAATCACCAGAAGCGTGGTTAATTAATTATTGTTCATAACACTTGGTATTTAACGCCATTATTGCGTTAATAAATCCGTATAGGCGTTTAGAAGTAGGTGTTTGCACTTGGCAGTCCCGCGTCCATGTGTTCAATGAAGTGGCTCCACATTGTTCAGTTTTGCGAATCCCTGTGATTAGCTCTGTGCTAAATAGACAAAATAAAACTCCAAATTTACATTTTTATGATTATTAAATATCATTCTATGTACTAAATTTACAAATAAGATGTGAAAGTTTGATGTGCCTTCGAAATTTATGGGCATTTTTTTTCCGATACAAAAATAGATGATAAGCATGTGATATTTCTTTGTCTTAACTGTTTGAACTCATACCATGAAATAGTCAATATATCTTCTTCTTCTACGTTCCTGGCACTTCGAAATGGTGTCCCTTGCATCCGATGGTTTGAAGATGCTGAGCCAAAGCATAATATCGGATTGGGAGCAGGTAATGGAGGCATTTTTTTCAGTCTCTGACTTGAACTAAACAGCAGAGGGAGCATCAATGCTTCTTCAGCAGACTCCACCGCCTTGGGGGTCTGTGGCGATCCCTGTCCCGTCAGCCAGACTAGGTCTGTCACAAGGGGTACCAACGAAGAGGTGGGACAGATTCTTGGCCAGCCATGGTTCGCCAACCATAACACTTGCATGTCAGTTATGGGTTCCTGACTGCCAAATAGAACGGCGTATTCGCCCCCAGTCAATATATATATATATATATGGTGACACTAGAAAGGAAGTTAGGATCAGAATTGCAAAAGCAGCATCGATCTTCAAGAATCTTGAGAACAAATGGCATTCAAAAGTTATAAGCACAAAAACTAAGTTAAGACAATTCAATTCAAATGAATATCCACCCTCATTTATGTATGCGAAAGCTGGAAAACAACTACAGAAATAGACAAGAAATTAGACTCTTTTGAAAACAAATGCATAAGGAAAATGCTCGGCATCAAGTGGAACGAATTCAAGAACAATGCAGAGATAAGACAGATGACTGAACAACAACCAGTCTCATGGGTGATCAGGAAAAGGAGATGGACATATGTTGGTCACGTGATGAGAAGAAACAGAAAATCATAAAACGAGCTATCAAGTGGAACACAACAGGCCAAAGAAAAAGAGGCAGATCACGTGAAACTCTGAAGAGGACATTGTTAAGAGAGGCCAAATTAGTAGGCATAAAATCCCTTGATGAGGTTGAAAGGCTCGCTGAAGACAAGAAAAATTGACGAACTACGTTGCGAGCCTTATGTGACGTTTAACGGTACGGGAAGAATATAAGATATAAGATATATATATATATATATATATATATATATATATATATATATGAACCTTAAGTACCCAAGCCACAAGGAGCTTCCACAAGAGTTTTCCACAAACGCCTGACTTTTGCCTCTTTTTTTTCTCTTACCAAAGCAAGCCCCCTTTTGTTCAACATCCTCTCTGTTGTTCTTCTACATGTCTCCTTTGGTCTACCCTTACTTCTGTTCCCCTATGATGTCCACCTTAGTGCTTTTTTTTTGTTTGTTCGTTAGTGAGTTGTCAGTCATCCGGAGCACATGTCCCAACCATCGCCAGCGTTTTTCCTCAATACTCGTTGTCAGTGGCTTCACCTGCATTTCTGCCAACAAAATGTTATTTCTTACGGTGTTTGGCCAAAATATTCTTCTAATTCTTCGTAAATTTTCTAATTCTTAGTCTGGGAAGAATTTCGCTTGTTTTCTCTAGTTTTTGTGATTTTCCAGCATTCACTTCCATACACTTATAACATTACACTTAAATATTCTGATTTGCATCTTCAGTCATTATATGGAGCACAAAACTATTAGTTTAAGAACGTTACTGACGTCAAGAAACCATAAAAGGCATTGGAAGTGTAAAACAAATATCAAAAAGAGAATAATTGAATGACGAGCCTACAAATAGAAGAGGGCAACGAACGGTCCATTTATGAATATTGGTAACAGTATGACACTTTTTTGTTACTCTCTTTTTGTGGACGGGAGTTTGTATCTGCTTTTAAATTGGTATTAGGTTTAACGTTTCCATAAGAGATTTGCGCAACATTAACATCGCCAGCAAAGCCAGGTGACACTACTTCCACACTCTGTTGGAAATCACCGCAGTTGGCATCACTCAAACCTTTTGAAGTGAAAGGCCACGGTTATCAATCATGATTTGTTTTAGCAGCAGGGCTAATTACCCGAAATGACTGAAATGAAATCACGGGACGTGTTATCGATTAGTAATATCCACAAACACGATTTGGTTAGCATTACAGCAATAGGTGACAGGAGATTAGTTTTAGATTAGTTGTCAGACGTAATCGTTGGGAAACTTGCACTTCTCTCTCTCTCCTCTCTCTCTCTCTCTTTCTTTCTTTCTTTCTCTCTCTCACACACACACGCACCCTCCCACCTTTCTCTTTCTTTCTCTCTTTCTTTTTCTTCATATTTATAAAACCTGATCAAGAGGAAGACCAAGACGAAGATGGCTGCAAGACATCGTTGACGATCTGGAAATGGATGCAACAGCAGCAGGCCATCTTGCTCACAACCGAGAGGCCTACAGGAGTGCTGTTTGGGAGGCAAAGTTCCGCAAGGGACATGCAAATGAATGAATGAATGAATGATCAAGACGGTAGGAGAAATATTGTGATGATATTCGTTGTTTTTTTATATATGGTCCTTGAAAAAGGCCTTTGCCGAAATATTGTTTTGTTGTACGTTCTTCATTTCTACGCGCTCATCTTATTTTCTGACACTCGTTTCTACCCACTTCCTCATTCTTTATCATTTATTTTTTTACATAAAACTGGACCACATACCTCTGTCTACCTTTATTCATTACAAGGCAACTCTTACATCATACCCCCTTTTTTTCCCTTTGATATCTCCGTAGCCCCCACCTTCAAAGAAGTGTTCCGATCCTTCAAACTTCTGCCATTCTAAGGAAGGGGTGAGCTCCCCTTGAGTTATTACTTCCAGAGACCTTTAAGTTGTTGGATTATTATTTCCCTTCTCTTTTACCTCCCACATCATCTACTTCCTGACTTGGAACATGGTGTTTGTTTATCATGAAGTTGAAGCTTTAGAAATATGCCATAGGCATTCTTCCACATATGACAAGGGGAGGAAAAAAAATTAAGCTATTTTAGTTTAATTCCTGCACTCAACATAAAACCTTTTTTTTTTGCCCGTTTCTAAAAGGATCTTCAGTGATCCTCTTCCTCCAGATTTTCCCTGCATGTCTAGTTGCTTACACAAGTTATATATATATATATATATATATATATATATTATATATATATATATATATATATATATAGAGGAAACCCGACACCAGCACTGACATGGAATTCTCAAGGAAATAGAAAACGAGGAAGACCTAGACTTACTTGGAGAAGAGAAATTATGACAGTGCTCAGAGACAAGAGATACAATGGAAGGAAGCAGAGAATAATTCCAAAAAAAAAAAGAACAGGGATGAGTAGAGAGCTTTTATCCGTGGCCTATGCTCTCAAGGGAATGAAAGGCGGCGATGATGATGATGATGATGATGATATTCTCTCTCTATCTGAAGAAGAGTATGTGAGAATAATAAAAGATGGAGTGATGAAGGGCAGAATGTAGGACAGGCCTGCGTGCCCAATTCTTTACCCTTTAAAAATAAAGATCATTCATTCATTCATTCTCCCTCTCTCTTTCCACTCTGTTTTTTGTGTATGCGTATGTTACCACAGGTTAAACAAACACCCAGATAATCCGCGTGTCCTTGTCTCGTAAACGTGTTTCACATACTGATGAGAGCGTTATACGTTTGACACAGTAACAAACATACATTTCATATTCCCAGTTGTTTTTTTTTTTGCCCCGTCCAGCCATACTAGCTAGCTGGAGTTGTAGCTAGTGTAACTTCTTCTTCTTCTTCTTCACCATCATCATCATCATTTTCTTCTTCTTCTTCTTCTTCTTCTTCAATAACTCTAGAACTGCAAGCTAGCTTTCTTTGCAGCCGATGCGTGAAGGTGTTGAGCCACAGCATTGTGTCGGCTTAAGAGAGAGTTCTGGTGACTAATTTGTCAGTCCTTGTGTGCAACTAGAAAGCTGTGCAATACTTCTTTAGCAGACTCCACTTCCATGGGGACTAGAGCGATCCCTGCTCCGTTAGCCAGGCTAAGACTATTACTGGGAAGAATAACGCAGAGGTGGGACAGGTCTTGGTCAGCTATGCTTCGTCAACCCTGGGTCCAGCATGTCAGATACGTGTTGCTGGTTGCTAAATAAGAGAGTGTCTTCACTCCCTCTAGCAAGAACATCTTAGTGTGGCTATAAAATAGCGCACTGGATGCTAACGTTATAGCTGGTATACCAATAAAACACGAATTAAATTATCTGGCTAAAGCTGGTGTAGCAATAAACACATTATGTGCCTAGAGTTATAACTGGTGTAACAATAAAACACATTATCTGCCCAGAGTTATAACTGGTGTAGTAATAAAACACATTATCTGCCTAGATTTATAACTGATGTTGCAATAAAACACATTATCTGCCTAGAGTTATAATTGATGTAGCAATAAAACACATGATCTGCCTAGAGTTATAACTGGTGTAGCAATAAAACACATGATCTGCCTAGACTTATAACTGGTGTAGCAATAAAACACATGATCTGCCTAGACTTATAACTGGTGTAGCAATAAAACACATTATGTGCCTAGAGTTATAACTGGTGTAGCAATAAAACACATTATCTGCCCAGAGTTATAACTGGCGTAGCAATAAAACACATTATGTGCCCAGAGTTATAACTGATGTAGCAATAAGACACATTATCTGCCCAGATTTATAACTGATGTAGCAATAAAACACATTTGTGCCTAGAGTTATAACTGGTGTAGCAATAATAAAACACATTATCTGCTTAGAGTTATAACTGGTGTAGCAATAAGACACATTATCTGCCCAGAGTTATAACTGATGTAGCAATAAAACACATTATGTGCCTAGAGTTATAACTGGTGTAGCAATAAAACACATTATGTGCCTAGAGTTATAACTGGTGTAGCAATAAAACACATTATGTGCCTAGAGTTATAACTGGTGGAGCAATAAACGCAGTCAGAGTTGCAGGGTTCGGTTTAAGAAAAAAAAAAAAAGATGGAAAGAGTAAAGAAATTGGGCAGAAAATAGGACGACCAAACTAATAACATACAACAATGATGTCATGATGATGTTGAAACAAAAATGTTGCGTCGGATAAGGAGTGGGTTACGGAGGCTCCCTTGAAGATGGGGTGTGAAAGCATGACTTGAGATTTAACGCGAACATCATCATCACTCTTGGAGACCACCTTTAGCCCTGTTAACCAAATTGAATCAGGAATATCAGTCTCTTACTGGGGGCATCACGAGGAGGTAGGACAGAGTCTTGGACGGTAATAGGTCCAGACAAAATTGTAATGTATTTTAATAAATGGAAGAAAGGAGACAAATGCGATAATAATAATAATAATAATCGAAGCATACACATCTTAGCAAAACAGGCCTGCCTGTCTTTCTTTACGTTTTTCTTACTCTTCAAGAACAGGGATGACTGGAGAGCCTTTGTCCGAAGCCTATGATCTCAAGGGAGTGAAAGCCGATGATAATGATGATGGTACAACACACCTTCACAAAAAAGGGGAATTAACTGATATAATGCATAATTGTTACGAAGAAGTGGAAGAGTTATCTTAGATTAAGCCTAGCCTTCCACTATTTTGGTGTCGCAAATATCGTGGCCTTAAAACCACGTGATTGTTTCCAGCACAACCTTTAAAACATGAGATTTTATGGATCGTCTTCGGATAAACACAAATCATAGCACTGAAGCAGAAAATGTCGATATATACGCACTCAGAATGGAACATATATTACACAAGTGGTTGTTTAGTAAAGTTGGAGTAAAAATCGATAACGTAAAATATAAAAATTTCCAGGCCCATATGCAGCGAGTTCAGAAATAATAATGCTTTTTGTTTGTTTGTTTGTGTGTTTGTTTGTTCGTTTGTTGTGTATCTCCAGAGCGAAAGATAATAGTGGCATGCAACAACAAACTTTTCTCCCCATATTATGAAAACAGAGACTTGCGAAGCCACTTAGACAAGAATAAATACAGTATTTACATACTTTGCTTCCCCCTCTAAGAAGATCAGACGAGAAATCCATCTAAGAAATCAAGAACAGAACAAGGGTTGCTAAAATTTTAAAAAAAAACAGCTTCCAAATATATGAGAAACATTCTGTGAATGAATTTCTATAGAAAAGAACGTTTGAAATGCTACACCGAGTCTTATCTTACTCTGTGGACGTGAAAAGTGGACCATAAACGGATCAATGCAAGGGTCATTAGAGGTAGCAGAGGTGTGGTTTCTTAGAAGAGTGTAAAGCTAACCAGGGACGGCTAAGTGACAGTTTAACAAAAGGCAAAACAAAAAAAAAAGAATGTTTATTACATCAGCACGAAACCAACGATCAACATTCACTGGATGTATAGTGAAATATGTAGGTCATGAGAACATCATAACAACAGGAAAGATAAATGATAAGGGACTCGGGGGAAGGTTAAGAGACAAAAATCGTAGACAATCTAACGCAATGACATGATAAGAAACCACCAGCTCGGCTGATAGAAGGGAAAACAATCAAGGACAAAGTTAAATGAAGAAGGATATAATCGCCAGCGTCTTCCAGCGGGGGCATTCATCTGTACTGGTGATGATTGAAGTTACAACCAACTCCAGAAACATTCATTGGAAATAAGAAAGGAAACATTTTGTTCTAGCTTCTGTAAAATCAGCTTTCTTCACGGTGATGTTTTTGGAACTAGGACGTTATAACATCAGCTTTCTTAACAGTGATGTGTTTGGAACTGGGAAGTTATAACATCAGCTTTCTCCACGGTGAGGTGTTTAGAACTAGGAAGTTATAACATCAGCTTTCTTAACAGTGATGTGTTTGGAACTAGGAAGTCATAAAAATCACCTTTCTTCATGATGACGTGTTCACAATCATGAAATTATAAAATTATCATCCTTCACCGAGAAGTGTCTGGAATCAGGAAATTACCAAATACTTAAAACTCACGAAATTTCAGAATATTAAATTCAAATCGAAACTGGCACACACAAAAACAGAAAAAAGGCCTGAAATTATTGTTACAAAAACAAACAAACAAACAAACAAACAAACAACAACAAAAAACAACCTATCTTTCTTCTTTAATCCAGAGAACACATTTTTGATATTCTCGGTGGAAAGAATAATTGAGGAATATAAACGGTTATGTGCTGTTATCTATTGGGTATTTTATTGATACGAACAAATCTTCGTATGCCCAGATCCGCTCTTCTTGAAGCAAGTTAGAACTTTTTCGGGGATTTTTTTTTCTTCCTTTAAAATAATGTTATCAGCCTCTCTCTCTCTCTCTCTCTCTCTCTCTCTCTCTCTCTCTCTTTCTCCTTTTTTTTACTTTTAAATGGTATGTTAGCAGGACAAGGACTCGTGTGCAGTTTGGTTTGTTAATAAATGTCTCATGGCTGGAAAGGGGGGGGGGTTGTAGGGGTTGGGGTGGGGGGTCTTCAGTCGCTGGTTCCTTGAGTTGGAGCTTGGCTAGTAGGCGTGGTCTCTGATAAAGAGAGACCTGCTTCCGGCCAAGCCTTCAAGGCCTCCAGTGTATTTTCCAAGGGAGGCTAAGCTGTTTGCCTGCAAGAAAAAAAAAACGTATATAATATTGCATTAAGTCATCTTCTTGCACCACCTCCGCCTTCCTCTCCTCCCCCCCCCCCCCCCCCCCCCCCCCGCCCCGAGCTGCTTCTATTATAAAGAACTGCTTGGAATCTTGTTAATACAATTTATTTGGCCAATGTCATAATTCAAGGAAGATAACCGTACACTAATAATCTTCTCACAAGTTTTTCAAACCATTGTTATTGGCCTTTATCAAACAGCAAGTACTGCATTCTTTGATTATAGCTTCGCTCATCATTTTTATCCGTTCACTTACCGCTCTTTAGGTTTGTTTGTTTGTTTTCTTTTCTTTCCTGAAATTTTTATTTGGACCTTTGTCTATGAACTAAAAGTAGTATGAAGACCTGCTGCAGTAACAAAGATGGTGGGCATCAAGACTGAGAATGCGGGTTCGAACAGCGGTAATTCCATTTTGTCAGCGTTCTCACAATTTTTATAAACATCATATTTTCCTTTATTCACATGCTCCCCCCCCCCCTTTTATGATTTAAAACACGTAGTACTGTGAACAAGGTCCGGGGTTCGAGGCATGGCGTAATATTAACTGTGAACAAGGACCAGGGTTCGAGGTATGACGTAATATTAACTGTGAACAAGGACCAGGGTTCGAGGTATGACGTAATATTAACTGTGAACAAGGACCAGGGTTCGAGGTATGACGTAATATTAACTGTGAACAAGGACCAGGGTTCGAGGTATGACGTAATATTAACTGTGAACAAGGACCAGGGTTCGAGGTATGACGTAATATTAACTGTGAACAAGGACCAGGGTTCGAGGCATGGCGTAATATTAACTGTGAACAAGGACCAGGGTTCGAGGCATGGCGTAATATTAACTGTGAACAAGGTCCAGGGTTCGAGGTATGACGTAATATTAACTGTGAACAATGTCCAGGTTTCGAGGCATGGCGTAATATTAACTGTGAACAATGTCCAGGGTTCAAGGCATGGCGTAATATTAACTGTGAACAATGTCCAGGGTTCAAGGCATGGCGTAATATTATTTTGTAGATTTTATCAAAAGTCTCTGATTTTCCTCCTTCCATATTTTCCATGAACAGTGTTCACAGTCATCAGTGCCCATATCTTAGTAGGTACTTATCCGTCCTGCCAGTCTTATCTGAATCAGTTATTCACTGGCAGTCCAGAGTTATCTGAATCAGTTATTCATTAGCAGTCCAGAGTTATCTGCATCAGTTATTCTTTGGCAGTCCAGTGTTATCTGAATCAGTTATTCATTGGCAGTCCAGTGGTATCTGAATCAGTTATTCACCGGCAGTCCAGTGTTATCTGAATCAGTTATTCACCGGCAGTCCAGTGTTATCTGAATCAGTTATTCATTGGCCGTCTACACTTATCTGAATCGATTATTCATTAGCAGTCCGGTCTTATCTGAATCATTTATTCATCGGTTATCCACACTTATCTGAATCAGTTATTCATCGGTTGTCCACACTTATCTGAATCAGTTATTCAATGGCAGTTAAAACTTCCAGTTATAATTTATACATCTGAAAGCCCTTACCATAAATGACACAAAGTATCGACACTGCTTAAACAGCCCGTAAACCGACACACAAATATGTGCTTCCTGGACATAACTACTAAGATGATTCAGAAAATAAACTAACCAGTACGTGACAAGAAAACATCCTTTAGCAAAACTAAACTCGTGTGACACTGAAACTAAACCTAATACTAAGAGTGCAAAAAAAAAGCTCCTTTCTGGAATATGTACGAAAGATGAAGAATCTATACACAGACACAGAAAATGCACTTACATAAGGTAACAAGTAAAATTCCCGTTTCCATGCCATTTAGGCATATTGGAGAATACGGTGTTAGGCCCGTATTTTCCATCACCTTCTGCACATGAAAGTGTGATATGGTCAGTATCACGCCTGGCAACTTTATCTTACCAGATTTATCTGGTACCCATTTTCCGAGGCTGGGTGAACCCCGGGGGCTGTATTGGTCAGAAAAACAAATCCCGCTCAGCTGGGAATTCGAACCCTCGACCATTCGGTTGCTGGACGAGTGCTCTAGCCGATCCCTACTTACATAAGGAGAACATTAATTCGTTTTGTTTCTATAAAGGATAGAAATAATGGATAACGGATAATGAGCAAAAAAAAAAGGGGGGGGGGGAGGTTGCATCAAATAATGGACCTTTACTTCATTTAACTTTCCCGCTTTTTCACGGGAATTTAAGCTTACCTGTTCCTGTCCAGAGTGTTTAGCTCAACTCCAATATCTTTATATTATATCCTTTCATTTCTAACGCTATCATGGCAGCCTTTCCACTTTCAAACATTGTTCTAACCTTCTAACATGCATTGGTAAAAGTTGTCCTGGTGCTCAGTTGGAATGTCGGTTCTGCAACTTCCTTTTGGCTTTGACTTCATAACGCCATGTGATCTGTTAACAGAGTCCCTTCCCTTTCCAAGACACAAAGTTTCCTGGTTTTCCTCTCCAGTTTTTTGTCTTTTTTTTAACAGAGAACAGGTCGTCATCATCATCATCATCATCCCTGTTCTTGGAATTATTCTGTGTTGCCTCCGACGGGATATACATGGAAGGAAGCAGATAATAGTTCCAAGAACAGGGATGACTGGAGAGCCTTTATCCGTGGCCTACGCTCTCAAAGGAGTGAAAGACGATGATGATGATGATGATGATGATGATGATGACGGGAATTTAAAAAAAAGATAATAAAAATCTGATAAAAGTGACAATAATATATGCGATTCTGAAGCGTGAGAAAGCTAATGAATTATAAATAGATCACAATCAGCGAAAGACTCTTCAAAAATCCTTTGGGCTACAACTGAGACGAAAGAATATCTAGGAAATCTTACTGAGAATGTCAAACTATTTTTGTTTAAATATTTGTAACAGAAAAGCACAAACCTACACAATCCATGTTTTATATCCAGTTTTGACTTTACAAAATTACAGCACAACACAAGAAGAAAACTGTTAAACGTGAAATGAAAATCATGGGAAGCATTGCCCTGTTTATTTCGCATACGACTTTCATTCTGCGGCAACGCTTAGCGATATTTCGTCCCACATTCGAAACATTCACTGAGTTCAGACTTGAAGCTCCTGAACCCACTAAAGTGTATGTAATGCCTTCTCCGGTAATGAAGAAAAGAAGAGAAAGAAGACGCGGCGTGGAGTGCCTATTAGTGATCATTTACGTTAAATCTGATGAACCATGGCCGACCAAGACCCTAATCCACCTCTCCTTTGATGCGCCCCCCCCCCCAACCCCCACCAGGTTGAATACTCGGCCTAGAAGACGGGACAGGGATCGTTTTAGCCCCCACGGTACTGGAGTCTCCCAACGAGGTTTTGCACCTCCTTTCCCCACCCCCCCCCCCACATCAGTTTTGTTTTAATTCACTCTGGGTCTTAAAACAAAATAAAAGCACCGCCGGAACCCATTCCCTGTGATACGCAGTACAACTGCTTCAGCATCTACGCGACATCGACGGCAGAGAGCATCCAGCTCACAGCTCCAATGAGACAGAGCCACAAGAATAAAGGAAAAGACCACCTACATTTTTTGGCTAGTTTTTGTTGTTGAGTACATTCTTTGAAAGCCCCTTCCCCCCCCCCCCCCCCCCCCCCCCCCCACTCTGCGCTTCGCTTACCTTCGCTCTCTTTATGAGTTCGTTCTGAGCCGCCTGCCTGTTCTCATCGCGGCCTTGCCATGCCTGGAGTACGCTGGCCTGCAGGGCTCGGCCATAGGAAAACGTCAACGGCCACGGACGACGAATAGATGTCTGTGGAGCCCAAGAAAGAACTTTTATGCTGGTACACCGTTGTCAAAGACGAACTTTTATAAAACATTCATTGCGTGAATGTTGTTCTGAGTTGTTATTTACATGCATAATTTGTTGTTCTTGTTCGATGTATATTTTTTTTAGTTATTAAAGTTCTTATTGCACTGTTGTTATGTAACTATGTATATCCTCTGTTTGTCTATCACTCGACCTGTCACACAGCGGATAAGCAACAACAAGGACTCGCGAGACATCAAGATCAACATATAAGTCATCAAGTTTAATCAAAACTCGGCTTGACAAGTGCCCGAGTATTCATTCAGTACACGAGTGTAATGTGGAAGGTTAACCCTTTACTTTCATCCACTGAATCCAAACCAAAACTTAACAATGACACATCACTCTGTGAACTGAGAGAAATCCGGCTGATGGTGGTTTTAATTAGCTCTTTTCCCATTTCGAAAGCTTCGTTTACGAAGTTTATTCTTCGGCTGACCAGGTGCAGAATGATCAGGCTGGCTGCCAGGCTACTGCTTAACTACCCCCTAGTTCTGGCATCTTCATCAGATTCCCAGAAGGAAAAAAAAAACACCCCAGGAAACAAGCACATCCAAAAGGATGATGCTCCTCACACTACATAACAGAAACAACAGCCCTCAAACAAGGCCCTGAAAATATTCCCAGAAACATACAAGCCACCAGAGAAGATTGTATGCTTCACTGACTGCAGACCCTTGTTAGAAGCTATACATGCAAACAAAGAAACAAACAAAAAACGATTCACAAACACAGGAAATTATATCACAACTAAACAACTATAGCTGGCAGATAAGTATGTAAATAGACAAAGGTATACACGAAACACATACAGTCGATTAATAGTAATATTTCTTTTTGTATGCAAATAAAGTTCTGATGTTGGATTAAAAGAGTAATGACTTTATATAAATTTGTAGCTGAGGAGATCTATCTATTTGTCTGTCTGTCTGTCTGTCTGTCTGTCCCTCCGTCCCTCCGTCCGTCTATCTATCTATCTATCTATCTATCTATCTATCTATCCAGTCTACCTGGTTGATGGCGTTCAAGTTGAAGGTCGCACTTTCTTCCCCTTGACCTCCAGATAAAAATACGATGCCGGCCACAGCTGCTGGTACACGTCTGTTCAGAGCTTGCACAGTGGCTATTGCGTTCTCTTCGGTGCTTTGAGAAGAAAGTTTCAGTCGTTAGCATATTTAGAAGACGTAGATCTGACGCTAAAAGTGCTGGCAGAGTAAAGACGAAGAGTAACACAGCAAAGGCTTGCTTAACTAGGCCACGCAGTAGGGACTGTATACGTCTAACGTAGTGGTATTAGTGACCTAAGTGTTTCAAAGACGGCAGAACATCGGAAGGTGAAGAACCCAGGCCTGACCACCTTCAGCAGCAGACCGTGTCCAGAGAATCCGTGCTGTGATTCGTGGAAGTCGTTTAACTGTCAGTCTTAAGTCATATACTCCGGGAAATATGTTTCACGCAGAATGACTGATTAGCTTAAAACTGTAAGACGAATTTATGTTCATTTGGCCGTTTATTTCTTTGGCCTCAAATTGTAATAAAGCACTGAATTTTTTTATCACTTTTTGATTTACCAAAATAAAAAAAAAATGACAAGACTACACAGACAACTGTATAGCAAACACATTCACCATTTACAAGAAACTAGTGCAATGTCTAGATTAATTAAGCTAATACTGCAGTTTGAATCTCCGATACCAGAATAAAATTGTGTGCATGCAGTTTTATCTTCTAGTGTTTTATAAAGTTACTTAAGGGGTGGCTCACTCTAGCAAAAGTTTACTTTGTGTGTTAATGGTTCCTATTTGTTTATGAACATTTGTCCTTCCATTATATGTATCCTTGAGAGCCTGACTTCATATTTCCAGTCTAGTTCAGCCTTACTGTGCCAATTTCATTGTTTTCCCTTCTGTCTCTCTTCGTCTGGCTTGCTCATTGAAGATCTGTACTCTCTTGACACACCATCTCGTTTTCTAGCCGGTACTCCTTACTCCAGTAACCTCAGTCTTCAGAGCATTAGTGATAGTATGGGTCTTCGTCTCCTTGTAACAAACATTGTTTCTGCTTGCTACTACTTTACGTGCTGAAACACGTGTGTTAAATGTGTGTCACATTGTGGTGGTTAATGCTGCTGATGTACAAACACACAAGATGACGAATCATCCTTTGCAATGATATTACACTTTACGGTACAGCCAACACGATCACATAGTGGATATCTGTCAAGACCGCATTTTACCTTGTCACTTAACAAAACAGCTGAGAAACACACAAATGCCTTTGAATGTAAATGCTACAGAAGAGTTCTTCAAATATCATGGGAACAAACCAGAAAAAAAATAAATCCATACTACAAGGAGGTGAAGACGCCCGATAAGGTAATCAACGACCCATAGCTGACCAAGAACGTTTCCCACCTCTCCGTGGTACCCCCAATAAAAGGCCTAGCCTGGCTAATGGGCCAGGGATCGCCATAGTCTCCATTGTGGTGGAGTCTGCTAAAGAAGTATTGCACACCTCGTGCTTTTTAGCTGTACTCCGGGACTGAAAATGTAGCCGCCATAACCCGCTCCCACGCTGATACGATGCTGTACCTCAACATCTCTACAGCGTCGGCTGCAAAGAACAACAGCTCGCAGTTACAGGGAGTTCGTACAAATATAAGTAAAAGTACAAATCCATACTACAAGAACTTAATACTGACAAAGGTTGGTTAGCAAAGAGGATTAAACAGAGAAAACTTAAATACTTTGGATACATTAAACGTCATGAGAATTTAGAGAAGACCGTCTTGGAAGGGTACATAATGAGAAAAAGAAAGAGAGGAAGGCCATGGAGAAGATGGTTGCAAGACATCGTTGTTATTCTGAAAATGAATGCATCAGCACCAAGGCATCCTGCTTACAACCGAGAGACCTACAGGAGAGCTGTTAGAGAGGAAAAGTTCCGCAAGGGGCATGCAAATAAGTGAAATGATGATGATGATGATGACGACGACGACGACGAAAATATATCACGACGATTTCTCACCAACATGCATGCTCACAAAATATAATTCCGGGCTGCTATCCAGCTAAGTCACTGAGATAGCGCCATAAGAATTCAAGCAGGCTAACAACTGTAACATTAACACGGCTACTAACTATGAGGTCTACATTTCCTAACACCAACAAGACTACACTACGTTCTCACTCAACAGTCAGACTACGAATGATCTGAGATGAAACAGTCAGACTACGAATGATCTGAGATGAAACAGTCAGACTACGAATGATCTGAGATGAAACAGTCAGACCACGAATGATCTGAGATGAAACTTTCGTCACGCAGCCAGACCACGAAACATACTTTACACGAGCAACGAATGACTTGAAAATCCGGACTTCACAATCAAGGCTAGAAGATTCTGAACACAGAGGCAAGCAACTATCATGGGCTTAACTCTGAAACAATGGAGTTATTTCATGGGTTAGATACCTTTGACCAAATACTGTCACATCCTCGGCCGGCTCCGTTCTTGTTTATTAAGAGAAAATACACCCCCCGTTTTGTTTTTGTTTTTTTTTTTGCCGTTTCAGGAGTCATGGCTATCGTACCATTTAACACGTTATTATCATTATATCTAGGTTAAGCTGAGTTAGTGTAACTAAAGTAGCATTATCAGGAATATTAATTACCACGTATATTACATTATAATTGGCGAACTGCTTTGCGAGCCCTATGTGACGTTTAACGGCACGGGAAGGATATAAGATATAAGATATTACATTATAAGACCTCTGAATATACAGATATTTGAAAGCCAGTGCAAAAGATCATCCCATGGTAATAGTCTATAATACGGCGGTAGGCAAAAACAAGACGGGGTTGAAAAGAGTAGATAGTAAGGAAAAAGGGACACAGTACAAACATCCTTGTTGTGAAACATTCTCCCCCCTCATTTTTTAAAGAATCACAGCACGTTATAAAAACATAAAGACAGATACTAAGCCATATATAAAGTATATCTAAATTGATGACAGCTGACAAAACAAATAAGGCACCCGAAATATTTATGAATTAGAAAATATTGGAAGGAGTGGAGAGTTTTGAGTAAAATTTTTAAGGGCATTCATCTTTCCCATCGCAACATATGCATGTGAGACCTGGACCCTTAACAAAACAGCTGAGAAACACATAAATGCCTTTGAATGCTACAGAAGAGTTCTTTAAATCATGGACACAAAAAAAGAACAATACATCCATGCTACAAGAACTTAATAGTGAATAAGACTGGCTAGTAAAGAGGATTAAACAAAGTAAACTTAAATATTTTGGACACATTAAACGTTATGATAATCTAGAGAAGACCGTCTTGGAAGGGTACATAATTGGGAAAAAGAAAGAGAGGAAGATCACGGCGAAGATGGCTGCAAGACATCGTTGATGATCTGCAAATGGATGCATCAGGAGCAGAGCATCTTGCTTACAACCGAGAGGCCTACATGAGAGCTGTTAGGGAGGCAAGTTCCTCAAAGAACATGCAACTGACTGTCTGACTGGCAGGCAAATGAGTAAATCATTGGAGGCAACAGAGATATGGTTCCTGAGAAGAATGATGAGGATCCCATTAACAGCCATGACAACTATTCAGCAGTGTCTGAGACAAGCTAACGAAAAACACTGATTAATAATTTTTTAAAAGATAAGAAAAAAAAGCAACCATCATTCTTGGGGCATTTTACGAGAAGAGAGAAAATGGAAAACATCATAACAATGAACTGAAAGCAGGAGAGGCAGAACGACGACCGAAGGAACAGATATTAGAAGACCTGGCTTTGCGCCATGAAAATAAATTACCAACGGAGTTACTCAGAAATATCAAGGACCGAGATTTGTACAGGAGTATGACTTTTCCAGTGCTGTGTACCCTACGCCGCCCTGGATGGCACGTGATGGTGATGAATACTACTGAGGTGGTATGGGCTCAAAGAACAGTCAAGAATCAGAGGAAGAATAATTTATAAGCATAGAAATAAACGATTTAATGAATAATTTATGTCCTCACGTGAACCTAAGCTTATATTGTAATAACATTTTGTTAACAATATTTTTTTAATGTAACATATATAACTTAATTATGCAGCTACCTCTGCCTGATATAAATGATTATTTTCGTACTCTTTAGCCAACTGCTAGTGATGAGATTTAAAACATAATGAAAATAAAGACGGCTGATGTGTTTCACGACCATCATCACTATCAAACAAACCTATAACTGGCTCCAATATTCTCCTTGGAAAGAACAACACCTGCAATTTATCTTCAAGGTACGGCTTGTTTTCAAATACAGAAGGCGATAGTACTAGAAATGGCGCAATGCAATGTGGGAAAGAACTACACGCTTTGTCAAAATGCACAGCTGAAAACTAGAAATGAAAGGTGGAATTCTACTTTCTACAAATAAAATGCTGACCTGTATGGACGCCCCTGGAAGCTCTGTCCGGCTGTCACCATGTTGGGTTTCAGTAAGGTTCCCTCCAGATACACGTGATGGTCTGCCAGAGCTTTGTACTGGAACGCGAGGACTTCCTCGGTAGCCTACAGAGAATTTTTGTCGTCAGGTCGGGGCAAACGAATACAGTTAAACGACAGTAATATCACAATAATATCATACTCAAGAACAATGCAGAGATAAGACAGACGAGCAAACAACAACCTGTCTCATGGGTGATCAGAAAAAGAAGATGGACATATATCGGTCAAGTGATGAGAAGAAACAGAGAATCCCAATGTTAAGGGAACAAAACAGGCCGAAGAAAAAGATGTCGATCAGGTGAAACTCTAAAGAGGACATTGTTAAGAGAGGCCAGTTTAGTGGGCTAACGTCTCTTGGTGAGGTTGAAAAGCTCGCGGAAAACAGGAAAACTTGGCGAACTACCATGTGGGCCCTATGTGACGTTTAACGGTACGGAAAAGATGTACGATGTAAAGACGAATATCACAGTAACTACCTAAGTTCTTTTCCAGTGCTGTGTATCCTTATATACATATTCTATTACAAACGCGATCTTTTCTAATATGTTAAGAGTTACATAATTGTGCAACAGAATTTTCAAACGCAACCACTCAGTCAATTATGCGCCATATCGAAGGATAGTAACGAATGGTTAAAACATTATAGGTTTCTTTGTTTATCTCGGACACAAAACCTAGAGTTTTATAACAAAAATACGCAAAGCCAGAATCTGATGATTCGATACGAAGTTAAAAAACAACTTAAATCTGAGCAAACTGAAACCTATGAATAATTACTGAATGTGATCAAAACTCTAAGATGCTGATACTGACAAAAGAAAACGTGAGGGAGGTTACTCATAACAGCTGGGACCTTGGGCCGACAGGCAAGGTGCCCTCCGGTGATAAGACCTGTGACAGTAACAGCTGGGACTTTGGATCGACAAGGGGAAGTCCACTGGTGGCACAACAGCATTTGAGACCTTGGAGCTACAAGCGAGATGCCTTCTGTAGCAGGATCTGCAACAGCAACAGCTGGGACTTCTATTTTTTTCTCCCCTTGAAATATTGTCTTTTGTGCTTTCTGTATAATGCTAGAGACTAAATAACTACAATCAAAAAGACATGGCTAATTTAAAAAGATCACAAATAAATAAATAACACATGTAACTAAGAATCATTTGTCTTTGCCGAGTTATCTTTTTTCGTGTGGAAGGAGGTCAGCAGACAGGATGAAAAATATTGTTAAAAAAAAACACCCGCATTCACGCACACACACACACACACACACACACACACACACACACACACACACATACACACACACATCACTTCAGCGCACAGTTAACATGATTTGAGCTCATTATCCTTTTTTCAAATCTTACAGAGAGTACGGACACATCTCTTGCAGTTGCCAGATAACTGAAATTGCAAAAAAGAAAATTAGCAAAAGCAAACCCTTACTCTGATACACATTAAGGAATACAGCGACAAATATTCTACAGGAAAGGTAAACACTCAATACCTAGACTAGCTGTTCAGATGTAAAGACTGAATATTCTAAAACACAACAGACTCCTTGAATTGCAATTATCTATGCATTTCTTTCCTGTCTTTTAGACGTATTCAAGATGTTATTTTGAAGAAAAGCAGTTTATGGAACGAAGTGTTAACAAACATGTGATCGAACAAACCAACCCTTCTTGCCATCTCTAAGTCATGGTCCCCATCAGGTAACACTTCCGGTTCCACTATAGGCACCAGACCGGACTGTTGACAGATAGTGGCATACCGGGCAAGGACATTGGCATTCTCCACCATTGCCTGCGGAGCAAACACTAAAACACATGTTTTTTGCAGTCTAAATTCATCACAGATTACTCTGTGGAGTCTCAATGAAGGTTCAATAAATGAGAGTAGGAAAAGAATAACTACTTTACGTCTATTTAATACTGCTGGTTGTCTGGCCCCGTTGACTTTCAGTTGCCCGAGTTAAACGCCGAGATTGTTTTTCTGCCTTCACAGTTCTTTGATGACTGAACATCTACACTAAACGTTTTATATCGGGAGCCGCGTTAGCGCAGTGAAGTAGTCACTCGCTCACCGACCAGGCAACCCGGTTTCGATTTCCACTCACCACGTGGTGGCCGTCAAGCCGAGGCTCGCAAAGAACTCCCAGGGTTCACTCATCCTCAAGAAAAAAAAATGGCTACCGTACATAACACTCTGTTAAAGAAAATGAATGATGCCCCTTAGCTACGGAATTCATGCTGATGGCAACCCTACTGGGCAGTTTCTGGTCAACTATTTATTGGGCAGCAGAGCACTTATGGTTTGACCGTGTGTAATAACCTTTACCTTTACATCTTTTCAAAATTTTCTGTATACTTAATTTCAACTAATGTTCCGGCTTACTGTGTGGACCGTGCATTGGAGCATATAGTCTTGCCTTTCAAATGGGCCCCTTATTGCTGAAATCAAAGTCTTCTTATTACTTTTTCTAGTCCCCTTTATTAAATGAAGCATACTGAGTCCACCCCCCATACAGAATTATGAGGCTGGTACCAGACTTTCAGTCTCGCCTTGAGACGTCAAAAAAAAAAAAATCCCTAACAGCCTCCTACCAGTGACTTGCTTTAACTTTCTCACAGAGCACAAGAGCTACAGAATGACAGAGTGAACGTCCTTATTCGTCTAGTCTCGGACATATAGAAAGTCCGCATTGAGACTGGTTGTTCATGTGTACTTCAAGAGAATTTTGGGATTTGAAGGCTGAAGGTGAGTGGTTCGTCTAGTTGTGTGTAAGCTTAGGGTGTTTGGAATTGTAGCCTTGTTAGAATGTAAGAGTAGTGTCAGCTTGTCCTTTTTAGGACACAGATGAGAGATTGTTAGACATGTTGTTGTATAATGGAGTTTTTCGAATTGGATTAATTCTTGATGTGAGGTTAGTATGTCATTTAATTTTTTTTTGGGGGGGGGGGGGGGTTACATGTACATTTCTGTGGCGAAGTAACATTCGCCGGAATGCTTTTGTGTATTATATTGTTGATTTTTCATTCCTGGTATTGATTGTTCGTCTTCCTCATTCATCAGGAATTCCATCGTTATTTTCTCATATTAAATTTGCTGAAGGACTGCTGACTTTGACATCAACATTTTACTGTTAGTGCTGTTGACTGATTGCTTAGACTGCTGAACCCCTGTGACTGTTTAGTTATTCACGTTACCTCCTTTCTGTTGTTGTTTTCCATACCTGGGTTGAATGCTGTTACTGAGTGCAAATCAAAGTAACGTTTTGCTGTGAAGCATTCTTGCTTGTGTTGCTGTATCACCTGCATTTTTATTTCGTGCCGTACAAGGCACAGAAAGATTCTGATTTAGATCATTACTTAAACAAACAATGAGCCAAATGGTCCTACTGCTCCAAGCTGAAACACAACCTCGTGCTATCATACCTACACAGGCAGCAAACATCAAAATCCTATAATGTTGCTTATGAAGCAACTCTCTACGTGAGTTTCTGAAGCCACTGCAAGTGATCTTGGACTCGAAACTAGCCCTGGTCTAGTACTTCTGCTTGTGTCCAAGATTTTGATATAGGAAACAAAGGTGCAAAGGAGGCACGTGGTCAACAAGATCAGGCTTACCAGATAAGACGGAGTGTGCTGGGTGATCTTCAAGACGCACCTCCATTTGGCGAAATGGATGCCCATGGATTTGTACTCATCACAACGTTCCTTAAGTCCGTCAAGACCTGTTGTTGTACCTTCACCGATTGTTCCCGCCAGAGTTACCACGCCTTTATCAACCTATAGACATAACAATGACACCTTTATCAATCTGTATAGACAAATAATACACCTTTATTGACCTTAGATAAACACAAAATGACACTTTATCAATCTTTAGACGTAAAAGTCACATCTTTATCAACCTGTACACGCAAAAATGTCAACATTACACATACACAAAAATGACAATTTTTATCAATCAGTACACATAAAAATGACACATTTATCAGTCTTTTAATGCACAAATGACATTGATGAATATGTAAACACAAAATCACACCTTATCAATCTGTAACTACAATAGTCACACTTCTACTAATATGTAAACACAAAAGACAAACGCCTATGTCAGTAAGTACGCACAAATATATTACTCTTATCAATTTGCAAGCGTAAATGTCAACTTTTATGGATGTGTACTTGGAGATATCACAGCTTTGGCACAGGCTGCATATTAATCTCACTGCTTTGTAAACCTCCAGCTCCATTTATTATAATTTAGCAAATTTGTAAGCACACATATCTCATTTTTATCATATCTCTGGTCATATCTCTGGTCATATCTCTGGTCATATCTCTGGTAATATCTCTGGCCATGTCTCTGGTCATATCTCTGCCGAACAGAATATACTCGAGTATTCTTTTACACTTTTTATACGTCATGTGTACTTCCTAGTCTGCCCAGCCTCATTAAAGCAGCAAGATTCCAACTATGTATGCCTTTTGGGCCCTTCAGAACAGCGACAGCCCATTTTCATTATTTTCGTTCAAGGACTGAAAGAATGAGTAGAGCGTGACATGCCATTCAAGCATTTTAAAGTAAACTTCCAGGCATTTTTCATGCTCACCAATCCCAGTGCCCTAATTATCCTTGTACACATTTGTCTCTCATATGTATGCCACGTAATTTAGTAGTGATAAGTGTACGTGTGATGAATATGTTACAAATAGGACAGGTCAAGATGCAACAACATCCATACCAACGAACAGCTCGCGCTGACTTTGATCGCGACTCAGGAACATTCAAGAACAGGCCCAAGCATGAGTCCAGCTCCAAGATCTCACATTTATACTTCGTGCTTAATCACCTTCTCGGCACTCATACAGACAGATAAGACCTCGTATGCCTCCATCCTCTAGCTCTTTTCTCTTCAGAAATCCCGCCAACACCAAGAACCTATCTCGTGACCAGGTTCAGTTACAACTCAGTCCCATGACCTACGTTCACATCGTCACTTCCTTACACGCGTGTCGTAGTAAGATCCAATCAGACCCTAGCAACCCTGTTCTGCTCAGGCGTTTATCATCAGAAAAATCCTCTGGTGACCAGTAGACGGTCAATAACACAGACAACGGTGAAGAATAATCCATAAAGTGTTCATGAAGTCGCGACCTGAAGTGGACCACCACGTGGAGCTCAACTTCAATTAGACAGAGCGGTCTGCTGCCAGTCTTTCGGTTTCTACCCAAACAATGAATGAATGAGACTTTTAACACTGGAATTACAAACTGAAGAAGGTCAATGAAAGAAAAATTATGTATTAACTTGTCTTTATGTCTGAGGTCTGAGATCACAAATTTCAATATGCGGTAAATTTCAGATAGATAATTTTGTATAATATTCAGTTAAATTATTAACGGACGTAAAGCTGATAAATTTTGGGAGAAATAAACTGA
Source organism: Achatina immaculata (assembly GCA_009760885.1). Taxonomy (NCBI): domain Eukaryota; kingdom Metazoa; phylum Mollusca; class Gastropoda; order Stylommatophora; family Achatinidae; genus Lissachatina; species Lissachatina immaculata. The sequence continues at coordinate 15,197,202 of CM019702.1, forward strand.
TAGGAAGTTGCTCTATAGTTCATAAATACCAGCTGGGTTAGAAATGTGACACTTTATCACATTTTATATGGCCTCTGCTTAAACATTTTTTCTGAGCATTGATTCCCCATAGGTGTGCAAGTTCTATCAATACTGGGAGCGTTGTTTTAGAGTGAAGGAGTTAATGTATCAATATTATGTTCACGTAATAAGTCCTCTCATGTATTTTACTGTTCAACAACCTTTGAAAATTGATCAAGTCAAAGAACCAGATGCAATACACCAGCTATAAAAACAATCCTCTTTCGCCTAAGAACAGGCCATTGTAAACTACTGGGCCACCTACATCGACTCAAAATATCTCATACAGACGAGTGTCCATGTGGCAGTGGAGTCCAGACTCTTATCAAGAATGCCCAAACCGTGCAGACCTGAAGACATGGCCAGAGGACACAAGCTTGGAACAAAAGCTTTGGGTCTCCTATCAGGATCTGGAGAGGGTTGCGAGCTTTGCCATGTCGACACGGATCAGGATTTGATGTGACCAACAACATCGAAGAAGAAGAAGAAGAAGAGGTAGTAGTAGTAGTAGTAGTAGTAGTAGTAGTAGAAGTAGTAGTAGCAGTAGTAGTAGTAGTAGTAGTAGTAGTAATGGTAGTAGTAGTAGTAGTAGCAATAGTGGTGGTAGTAGTAGTAGTAGTAGTAGTAGTAGGAATAGAAGTAGTAGTAGTTGAAGAAGCAGCAGAAGTAGTAGTAGTAGTAGTAGTAGTAGTAGTAGTAGTAGTAGTAGTAGTAATAGAAGAAGAAGAAGACGCAGAAGTAGTAGTAGTAGTAGTAGTAGTTGTAGTAGTAGTAGTAGTAATAGTAATAGTAGTAGTAATAGTAGAAGAAGAAGAAGCAGAAGTAGTAGTAGTAGTAGTAGTAGTAGTAGTAGTAGTAGAAGAAGAAGAAGAAGAAGAGAAGAATAAGTAGTACTAGTAGTAGTAGCAGTAATAGTAGTAGTAGTAGTAGTGGCAATAGTAGTAGTAGTAGTAATAGTAGTAGTAGTAGTAGTAGTGGCAATAGTAGTAGTAGTAGTAATAGTAGTAGTAATAGTAGAAGAAGAAGAAGCAGAAGTAGTAGTAGTTGTTGTAGTAGTAGTAATAGTAGTAGTAATAGTAGTAGTAATAGTAGTAGTAATAGTAGAAGAAGAAGAAGCAGAAGTAGTAGTAGTAGTAGTAGTAGTAGTAGTAGTAGTAGTAGAAGAAGAAGAGAAGAATAAGTAGTACTAGTAGTAGTAGCAGTAATAGTAGTAGTAGTAGTAGTAGTAGTAGTAGTAGTAGTGGCAATAGTAGTAGTAGTAGTAATAGTAGTAGTAGTAGTAGTAGTAGTAGTAGTAGTAGTAGTAGTAGTAGTAGTAGTAGTAGTCTTCTATAGCTGAAACAATACGTTTTCACTTTGTTAGTTCTTTTTTTAACAGCTCACGCGCATACACACATGCGTCCACGGATGCCTTCAGACCTTTATGCCAGGGATGATGCCTCTCCTCTCCAAGCATTTGACGAACGGAGTGCCGAAGGAGTCGCTCTGTCTGGCCGTCTCATCAAATAAAATCACCCCAGAGATGTACTGGCAAATCTCATCGTCGCAGGAAAATAGCAGCTCTCGGTAGCGCCTTCTGTTATCCTCTGGAACAGTCAAAGATGGAATGATCAAAGATGAACATTAAAATTTTGATGAAATTGCCGGAGATGAACATTAGAATGTTGATGAAACATTCAAATACAGGCATTAAAATTTTGATAGAACAACTAAAAATGGACATTAAATATTTGATGGAACAATCAAAGATGAACACTAAATTTTTTATGGAATAATCAAAGATGGACATTAAATTTTTTACAGAAAAATCAAATATGGATATTAGTCTGGATGAAACTATAAAAAAAAATGTGAAATGTGTGAGGAATATAAAAGATCAAAGATACGGTATGTAGAAAATAAAGCTTAAAATCTTTTGATTGTAAAAATTTTCAGCTAAAACCTCAAATAAAAATTAAGTTTCTTTTTAACTCATTGCTTGATTTTAACTGACGGGAAACTGCTGAAGTAGCTCCTTTTCATATTTATTTACAATTTAGTTATATAACGCATATGTGTGTGTGTGTTTGTTCGTTCGTTTGTTTGTTTGTTTGTTTGATTAACCCTGTAATTAAACTAAAAGGTTTCAGAAAATTAATCACACGAATTAAATACAATAAAACCAATATGTAACTAAATTTTTTCAGGCAATTAAGATTGAAATTATAAAGATTTTGGAGGCAAGTGTAAACTTAGTGGGTTGCTAGGTTCACAGCTGGGGACAATAAGGGGGAGGGACAGGACCAAGATCCAACTACAACCCAAAACCCATGGCCTATGTACTGCCGTACTTGGATGGCCATTCCAAACTAGCACTACAACTCAGGATTTTTCCATATATATATATATGCCTGATGCTGGGCTGGGATCTCCTGGTTCTCATAAGCTACGCCTACACTCTCATAAAACAAATATATGTGCCTATGCACTCATTAACATATGCAGCCACTGCTGCTACGAATCCATTCCTTATAAAGACACGCCCCATCACCATCATGTGCTTCCTTGCACTGAAATAATATTACACAATTCAGATGTGCTAATGCACTGAAATAAAATCACTCCATCTCCCCACTTCCGCAATTCATTGTGTTGGTCGCCTCACTGAGTGCAGCTGCTGCGGCCAGGTTTCAAAATTCCAGATTCCCGACACATACATATCTACCAGCCATTCGGATGAAGGCTTTGATGGGATTCGATATGCGCCCATCCAGCTTGTGATGATAACCATGCATCTGACAGAATTTCTCCTCTTACTACGAGGAAGACATAATTCACAGCACATATAAATTATAAACTTTCATCACACAATCTGCATTGATAATATGGTCGGCTGGACTGAGTGTGTCATACGACACGATTCAGCCGATATTGACTCTCATCATAATGAATAATCATTCCCTTCTGTGTCCGACTGTTATATTATCCCGTCTTCGCATTTGTCATGTGGCGAACCAAGCGAGGCAGACTTGTTCCAACCACTTAGCGCGCGGCTCGTCTACACAAGGTTTTTCCGTAAGTATTGTAACCCTTTACTGTTCGAAACTTAAAAGACAAGATCTATAAGTGAAACATATTATCAACCATTCATTTACCATCAAATTTCTTCAAAATTATTTCTTCGTATACATGTAAGGTAAAAAGGCGAAATTACCCTTTCCATGCCATTAACTCTTCCCGTGCCACAGGAAGAAACGCGGACGTTCAGTTGGATGCAGGAATAAAACCGCAGGTCTTGATATGTATAGGGGGTATAGTTGTAAAATGGAATGGAAAACAGTATTTCCATGTACTTCCGTGTACTTGTTATGTTTCAAAATGTAACTAAATGTATTAAAATTTCATAAATGCAGAGTTTTTTAGGAAAAAAAAGAAGTAATGTGATGTTTTTAGACAATGATTGTGCCCAGCTCACCATCGGCTAGGTCTAGATCTACATTACTTATCATCTGAGATGTCTAGATCCACTTGTCGATCTCGTATTGTGATTCTATGTTGCATTCTCACTAAATTAATATCTGAAATAACATCCTAACTACTTCTCCAGTCGTCTAATATATCTAGATGTACTTTGAATACATTCAAGAGCAGTGGGGTGGTCACAGGCCATGTCCATACCCCTATCTACATCATCAAAATTGAAAATTTTCGCTGTTTCTCTTCCTTTTTCTCACTCGGCATCGCTCGTAACTAAGCACTTTTTCACTATTTTGAAAAGTGTCACCGGAAACGCGGACGAAATATGTACAATCTAAATGTTACACCGGTTGTTTTATTGAAACAAACCAAGAGTCGCTATATCGACCATAGGCACAAATCGGAAAACCGGAAAAGTCGCTATAGTGACCAAAGGCACGGGAAGTGTGGCATACTGGGGATACGGCTTTAGGCCCGAATGTCCAAGACTCTCGGCACATGAAAGTGTGATGTGGTCAACGTCACGCCTGGTCGAATTTGCCTTCCCAGAGTTCTGTGGTACCCATCTTTAGAAGTGCGGGTCGACCCGAGGGCCTTTTTGGTGTGGTGGTGCCAGAAAAAAGCAAAGTCCCCATTGCTGGGTCTTGAACTCAGTACCACCGGATAAGTAGGCCGAGCGTCTAACCACTCAGCCAACCAGCCCACATTTTTAAATAATAATAATCATAATAAAAATAATACTTTAAATTACTTTATCTACTCGACGCAGCTAATGCATATCCGAAAGATCGTAAAAGAAGGACAAAAAAAAAGAGAGAATGAAGAGAACAGCGAGAACAGAAATAACCGAATTTGGACAAAGAAACCACCAGATATCACTGAGATATCACTGAGATATCACTGAGATGTTTGGTGACAAAATATATCCTCTAACATGAAAGCTTACACTACACTTTTATAAATATTTTATAAATAAGCCACTGACAGCAATTATTGAAGAAAGACGCTGGCGATGGTTGGGACATGTGCTCCGAATGACTGACAACTCACTATCAAAAATAGCACTAAGATGGACACCACAGGGGAACAAAAGTAAGGGTAGACCAAAAGAGACATGAAGAAGAACAACAGAAAGGATGTTGAGCAATAGAGGGCTCACCTAGGCAAGAGCAGAAAAAAAAGGCAAAGGACAGGTATTTGTGGAAAACCCTTGCGGAAGCCCCCATGTGCCCTGGGCACTTAAGGTTCAGAGAGAGAGAGAAGCTAGTGAAATAACCTATGTATTGTATAGTGATGCACAAAACTATTTTAACAACTGGAGATGTGTGTACTGACTTGTAGTTTGCTTAGAACACGACAAAATGAAGAGGGTTTAAACTATTCCCTACTTCTGTGACCACACAAGAAAATTGTCACTGAGTCATTTAAAGTTTTTTCTGTAACCATTCTCTCTCTCTCTCTCTCTCTCTCTATCTATCTCTCTCGTCTACTGGTTCTTCTGTTGTCTTCATTATCAGACAGTCTCGAGTATGAGCTTTCAGCACATTGACAAAAAAAAAACAAAAAAAAAAACATTGTAGTCTGAACTTTCAACTTTAAACCCTGCTGATTTAACGGTTTTGTCGGAATAAAAGAGGTCATACAGCAGTAATCGTAAAAATCAACTAAAGATGTCTTTTTAACATTTATTTTTACATTTACAGTTTTTGCAAAACACACACAAGAAATAACGAAAAATTGATCTACTTCGGAACAGTTTGTGCTCTTTTGTTAAATATGGTCTCATGCGGGATACACAGCGCCAGCTGGTGGCCGTTCAATCATGTCACGATCTTGCCTGGATTAAGAGAGGTGCTTGATCGCCATTTTATGTACGTATCTAGATTGCACATTGACTTTATTGTATCCTCCGTCTCAGCCATCAAAGATCTGCCTCTCTTGAAGCGTCTTCTCTTTATCAACCCAACAGTGCCCAGTCTGAAGAACCATGTTGGTATATTCATAAGAGCGACCCCTATGAGAGGGGGGGGGGAGGGCGGTGTAGCAGCCAATGCAAAGCTTCGAGGCTCTGGAGGGTTTCCCACTGTTTTAAGAGCGGGCCCGGTGGCCATCTTGGACCACCCTCTCCAGAAAGAGTTGGGATTGATAAAGGGAAGACGCATCAAACTAGGCAGATCCTGGATGGCTGAGACGGAGGATAAAGTCAGTTTGCAATGCTAGACGAAGTGCCTGAAGGTGATGACTGGTTACGGGTACAGGACCGACCTCAGCTAACAAAGGTTATTATACAGAAGGGTCGTGAATGTCCAGACTAGGCACAAGGAGTCGTTGAACTTTGGATTCAAGATCTCATCCAGCATCACTGTGGGTCTTCCGACACGGTAACAGTAACAAATGGCTCAGTGACTGGGAACAGTAGAAGTGGTTGGGGTTTTCTTTCCTAATGACATGGAAGAGTAGTGGCACAGGGTTCTGGAGCCTTTAAAGTCACCACTTCAAGCATGCGAAAGGAACTTAAGGCTGTGATGGCGGCAATGAAATCGTTAGTTGCGCATGATGTGGTTAATGGTGTCATTGTGATGGATTCACAGAGGATGCGTTGTAAGACAGAATAATTTGCCTCGAAAAGAATGTGTTCATCTGTTAAGCCAATCAACTGTGACAAGCCTACGTGGCTTTACTGTCCAGGGCATACAGGAGTACATGGCAATGATGTGGAAGACAGACTTGCTAGACAGGCTAAAATAAGTGACAGAATGACAAAGGACAAGGGGGACATTGCTAAGGCTGAATTGGACAGACTGCGCGAAAATGAAGAGCGTGAGTGGACGAACAATGTAGCTGTGAGGAGACTGCTGGAGCTAGGACTAATTAAAGGTTCTGGCAGGAAATCCGAACTGTGTGGCAGAAAACGCATCGTAAACAACCAACATTTGACAGGAAATATTAGCAAATATACTTTTGGATGGATGCTGCGGCATGCGTCGGAGCATAAGTGAGGACGTCCCGATTGCAATGAAGCCGGAGTCGAATTTTTAACTTGAACTTGATCATCATTTTAAAGAAAATATAGGGTTAATCTTTACCAGTTTACCAGCCTGGCCGCTTTACCTTCCCAGATATCTCTGGCACCCATTTTTAGAGCCCTGGTGAACCGTGTATTTAAATTATTCAATTATTAAATTATTCATAACAATTTAATTGACTCTGACCTCGAACAAGCAGTGAACTTTATTTTAAAAGTGCGGAATTTGCCTAACACTTCGCCCTTTATAATTCAGCTTTCTCCTTATTCCAAACATTCCGCGTCTGTTACTACAAATATATTACGCACAGAACCAGCGTAAGTAGAGTTGAAATAACGAAACGATGTTCCACTCTCATCCACGCTTTCAGTAAAGGGGAGTAACTACATAAATGTAGCAGTTCACGCATTCTCAGATGCTAAGTCTTTCACTCATGAAATAATATCAGCAGTGTTGGTAGATCTTGTACATCTACGCAAACCATTGCTCAGAGCGATATTTTGGCTAAGTCTAAATAATACGAAAAGTAACACATTTCTAACCCAGCCCTTATTTTTAAATTATAAAGTAACTTCCTCCCAGTTTCTTTCTATTAAAATTTCTCATCAAAATTTATTCAGCTAGAGTTTGTCTTGTCATGTCTCCTTGTTCATCTACCTTTCGGTTTTAAGAGGACAAAAAAACGTATAGATAGGGCCCGGCGATTGCTTCGTATAATGGGATATTTAATGCTTCTGTAATTTCCTCTGTCCGTCTCTTCCTCTGTTACCTACAATTGTGTGAATGTTTCCTGTGGTGTGCTGTCTGGTGGTAACCGTGTAAAAGTTAAAGGTAACGGTAAAATTCTCGTTTCCATGCCATTAAGGTATATGGGGGAATACGATGTTAGGCCCGTATTTTCCATGATCTTCGGCATATAAAAGTGTGATGTAGTCAGTATCACGCCTGGCCGCTTTTACCTTCCCAGATTTCTCTGGTACCCATTTTTAGATCCTTGGTGAACCGTGTAAGATGACTAAACCATTTGACCTGCTGTTTCTGGATATAGTGTAATACTGGTGTTACTTCAGCCTTTGCCCTGATGATGTCATTTCTTATTTGGCATCTGCTAGACTATAGAAGTGAATTGACGAATGAAAGAGGTAATGGATATCTTCTAAATTACTTTTCAATAAGACGTCAGACCTCGATAATAGAGGAGACCCTTTCTGTAAACAACGCGGTATATCATTATATTTAAATGACATTCTTTGTTTCCGTAGTTGCTCTTATCCCCTTATGATTATTAATTCCTTTGCAACCGATCTCATGATAATGTTAATGTATTCTTTGCTGAGAAATTATTCTTCACACTGGCCGTCTTTGAAGGGCTGGAGTGTACAAATACAAAGAAACAAAGCTTTTAGGCCAGGATTGTCCACCTCTACGGCCCGCCAAGTTGTTATGAAAATGTATTTTACTTAATTTGATATTCCTAGCCACAAAACTTAGTTTCATGATGCAGTAGGAAGAAATCTGAGTGTCCAGTCAGTGGTAACTCTTCCATGGGCTTGTTATGTAAGTCTCAGCAAAACTTGGGTGATTTAGATGAAACCCGCCATTCAGCTCCTGGATACAGTTATAGCCTTTGAAGCTGGACAACACTGTTTTAGGCAGATTCCTACCTCGGTAGCCAATATGAAGGAGGACGTTGTTATATTCATAGGAGCGGTCCCCATGGGGAGAGGGGGGAGAGACCCAGCCAGTGCAAAGCTCCGAGGCCCTGGGGGTTTTCCATTGGGCCCGGGGGACACCCTGGAAGCTTGTATAGGACGAACAGATAAATGGGGAGGGGAGTTTTGTATATAATAAAGTTCAAAGTTCAGAATTCAGACTCCGGTTTCACAGCATTCGGGACAACTCCATATATGCTCCACGGCATGTCGCAGCATCCATCCCAGAGTATGTTTGCTGATATTTCCTGTCAAATGTTGGTTGTTTACGATGCGTTTTCTGCAAGACAGTTCAGATTTCCTGCCAGCATTTTTAATATGTCCTAGCTCTAGCAGTCTCCTCACAGCTACATTCTTCGTCCATTCACGCACTTCATTTTCCCGCAGTCTGTCCAGTACAGCCTTAGCGATGTCTCTCTTGCCCATTGACAGTCTGTCATTTATTTTAGCCTGTCTAGCAAGTCTGTCTTCCACATCAGTGTCATGTACTCTTGTATGCCCTTAACAGTGAAGCCGCGTTAGGCTTGTCATAGTTGATTAGCTCAACAGATGAATACATTCTTTTCGAGGCAAATTCTTATCAATCTTACAACGCATTCTCTGTGAATCCATCACAATGACACCATTAACCACATCATGAGCAACTAACGATTTCATTGCCGCCAACACAGCCTTAAGTTCCTTTCTCATGCTTGAAGTGGTGACTTTAAAGGCTCCAGAACCCTGTGCTACTACTCTTCCATGTCATTAGGAAAGAAAACCCCAACCACTTCTGCTGTTCCCAGTCACTGAGCCATGTGTTACTGTTACCGTGTCAGAAGATTCACAGTGATGCTGGATGAGATCTTGAACCAAAAGTTCAGCTGCTCCTTGTGCCTAGTCTGGACATTCACGACCATTCTATATAATAACCTTTGTTAGCTGAGGTCGGTCCTGTACCCGTAACCAGTCATCACCTTCAGGCACTTCGTCTAGCATTGCAAACTGACTTTATTGTATCCTTATACCAAGCATATCGAAGAAATTTAGCTTCATACATTTCATCATTGCCATCAAAACTGCGTCTTATAACGAACATGGAGAAACTGTGAAGCAATAAATAAAACCATTTTTTTAGACTTAACCTGTGTTCTGCACGTTAATGTCCTGTAACCGCTTGCCGCAGGTAGAGATTGACTCATCTGCTGCTAGAATACCTTTCCCAGGTGCAACCAGTCTCCTGGCAATATCGGCTAATTCTGCTTCTTGAGAAGGAGATAGGTAGGAAGCGAATCTGGACATGACGGGAAATGTTCACGGACCCTATCTATGCAAGGATATGATGCTGGACTTCAAGAACAGGGGACCTACTACTAACTACATTTACCAGAGGACGTTCAGTATTTTCGCGTGGCCGTAGTGCGCACGGTGCTCTTTCGTGGACTTTCCAGAAATTCAGTGTTCAGTCAGTCAGGGAGGCAAAGTTCCGCAAGGGACATGCAAATGAATGAATGAATGAGTCAGTCAGTCAGTCATTTAGTCAGTCATTTGCGTGTTCCTTACGTAACTATGCGTCCTTAACAGAACTTTGCCTCCCTAACAGCTCTCCTATAGGCCTCTCGATTTTAATCAAGATGCTCTGCTGGTCATGACTCCATTCGTAGATCATCAACGATGTCTTGCGGCCATCTTCGCCTTGGTCTTCCATTCATTCATTCATTCTTTCATTCATTCACTCATTCATTTCCATGTCCCTTGCGGAACTTTGCCTCCCTAACAGCACGCCTGTAGGCCTCTCGGTTGTGAGCAAGATGGCCTGCTGCTGATGCATCTATTCGCAGATCATCAACGATTGTCTTACAACCATCTTCGCCTTGGTCTTCCTCTCTTTCCTTTTTCCCCATTATGTACCCTTCCAAGACTGTCTTCGCTAAATTCTCATGACGTTTAATGTATCCAAAATATTTAAGTTTTCTCCGTTTAATCTTCTTTACTAGCCAACCTTCTTCAACATTAAGTTCTTGTAGCAATGAAATTGAGTGTACGTTTTGCAGTTTTCGCTCATTCATCGTATAAAAGTGCATGAGAGATTCTGAGACTGAAGAAATAGAGCTCCGAAAATAATGCTCATTCGGAGAAGGAGATGTTCTGAGGACAGTTAACTAGAAATGGTCAAGACCTTACCCAATTTTGCGCAGTATTCCTGTAGAAATGTGTTGAAGGTGAGAGATAAGAGAAATCACTACCGCGGTAAAATCTGGTTATAGTAACAAAGGTCGTCAAAATTTGTTTGGTCCAGTTTGTGAGAAAAGTAGGTAGAAACGAGAGTGGAGGTAAGTAAGACGAGAACGTATAAACGAAAACATGCAACAATCCAATTTTTCGGAAAATTATTGTTTAATCATGTTGCTTTTTTTAGACTTTATTGTCAAAACACAGTGCGTGACAGTTTCATACATAAATTTGACATAATAATTATGATCAGACAATGTTTTATGAAGATGAAGGTGATCTGCGATGAGTTTTACGACGCCATGATGGGTGTATGGGTGAAAACAGGATGTAACATATTTCTAAGTGAATTTTACAAAGAAATGGTTGATATGACAGGGACTGGTTGTTGCTTGGGGCTGTAGCCAGAGGATTTTGCCACTCCTAAGATAACATGCCTGAGTGGTTACAGGCGTGCACGCGAACGTAACAGGTGTGTGTGTGTGTCTTTTGTTGCGAGTGATAGGATTACTATTAGAGGATTACTAGGAGAAGATTAGGTAGCACATATTTATAAAAGTGAGAGATTTTCTGGGAAGGGTGCTTACTCAGGTCTGAAAGTGTCAACAGGGCGAGAAGATCAAGAATGCAACATTACGTTGTGACTGCACTGTTAGGCCTGGACAAATACATTCAATACACCAGATAAGTGGCAGTGGGCGGTACATTCGGACTGATGAGGCAAGACCGAATAAGAACTACTATCTGTAGACTTCTTACATCATACGGGCGTCTGAGTGGCGAAGTGGTTAGTGCACTGGTTTCTCATGGCGAAGGTCGGGGGTTCCAATCCAGCCGGAGGCGCCCCAGTCACCCAGCTGTAGAAATGGGTACCCGACTTCTTCTGGAGTTGGGGAAGGAAAGGCAGCCAGGCGTGATACTGACCATATCAACCTCTAGTGTGCTGACAGGTCAAGGAAAATATGGGCACTAACACCATATCCCTATGTGCCTCTAAGGCATGAGAGGATTATCTTTACCTACTACTTTTCCTTACATCATACAGTAGCTGTAAAGGAAAAAAACCCTGTAACAAAACGTCCCAGCGTCAGCTCCTCTCATCAAATACTGAGCGTTGATGCAGTTTTCAACGTAAAACCTCCGCGACAACCCATAGCATGGATCACGGCCGTTTCACAACAGCTTACAACAAAGTGAAACGCCGAAAATCGTGTTAGCTGTTTCGTGACTGCGTTTATTGTAGTATAGTTATGACGGTGGCAAAAACCTGGTGTACCATGGCTTTGTAAGTAATGATTATAATTCTTCTTATTATTATTATTAACGAATATTATTATGAATATATTGTAGGCATAATAGTAATATCTAATAGCAACAGAAAAAGTTAATAGGAAAATTATAGCAAGGTAGAAAAACAAACTTCTATGACACTAGTATGACTGGACGCTGACACAAGTAAACAGAATAAAAAAGATGAATAGAAAAGGCAGACACAATGAAAATCTAGGACACAATAAAACCTCCGACATGAAAGAGCAAGATAATGACATAGATAAATGACAACTGTATAAACAGAGGTGAAACGTTTGACACCTATTAGCGTTAGGACGCTATAAGGACGCTATTGCACACGGTTTTTAAATAAAGGAGTGACCAACTCAGCCAGCTGACCACTTAAATATTTAGAGGCGGCCTAATGGACAATTGACATATAAGTCACGGGGCAGTTTGTATGACTGACAGTCAGGGACAATCAGACGATCAGAGAGGGACAGCAGACAGAGTGGGACGATCGTCCGACCAAAGACGGTCAGTAAGCGAAGGCCGATTCAGACGGCAGAGGAAGACTGTCAGAGAGAATCAAACAGACAAGAGAACGATCGGAGAAGAACAGAAGAACAAGAAAGAGAATGAGACGCTATAGAGTCAGAAGTAGTATTAGACTGAAGATGTGTTCAAGTGATTCAAGTGAATAAGAAGATTTGATAATTTTGTAACTTCGAGTAAAGTGAGTTTCGACGAGAAACTAGTTGACCACGTGTTGCAGATCTGATATAATACTAAATTAGGAAATGTTCTCGTATCAAGTGTAGAATATTATGAAGTTGAGAATACTGACGAAATGCTGCATCTAGAATATGATAGAGTTTGATATTGTGAACAAATGATTAAGTGATTCAATTCGAGTGATGTTGTCGACAGTGTACCTTGATCTTATTAATCAGAATTAAATAATGCAGTGAACAATTCATCGGACTTGCTCTGATCTAGTGAATGTAGTAATGCGTGTGAGACCTCGATGTCTGATGATCAAACAACACTTTAATCATCTTCAACCTTCATCAATAATATGATGGTCCACACAATCTACATTGCTATACTGGCTCTCAGTCTCACTCAAAATCTGTCATCGATCTTAACTAAGCATCTTGGTCTCTCCGTATGTCCGTTATGTCGTCTTCTGTTTTTTTCTCCTACCTGTTGTCCATTGTTTCTTCTTCCTCTCTCTCTCTCTTCTACTGCCCCTAGTTGTTCGTTGTTTCTCCTTCCTCTCCCTCTCTTCTATTGCCCCTATTTGTCCGTTGCTTCTCCTTCCTCTCCTTTCTTCTATCATGATGTCTGTCATCCACAACCAACACATGTCACCGATGTTCAGACAATATAAACTGTGACATTTCATGAAATATCTTGTTATTCAATTATCTATCATTGTAACCTTACCATTACTAGTTGTAGAAAATGGCCCAGACAGTTGATGAGTGGCTACGAAAGGAAGGTTTCAGAATTGGTCATTCAAACATTTACCACCTGTTAGGGAAACTTCTGATGCAACTAATATAGTTAATCATAACTTCCATGTCTTTGGCTTTTTCAGAAAGTCGTCTAAACAAAAATATAACTGACGAATACATTAGGATAAAGGTTATAATTTATTTCAACATGACCCTACTAGGAAGCTTGAGACAGGATTAGTTGTATATGTTACCACAGCCATACCCTCTTGCCGTAGAACAGGCCTTGAAACATCAGATATTGAATGTATATGGTTGGAAATCAGACTTCCAAAGAAGAGCCCAATCTTAATCCGGTTTCTGTATCGTAATCCAAATGCAACAGCATGATCACTTTACAAGTATGATGGATTATGTTTTGTCTTATAATTTAAAGGATATAATTGTTCTTGGAGATTTCAATATTAATTACTGACAAACAGATGCTACATGGAATGATATTGTTTTATCATACAAATTATCTCTAAACCTGCCGGAGTAACTGAAACATCATCCACACTAATAGATCACAGATATGTAGCTCATCCAGAAAACATTAAAGAATGTAAAGTCCATCACACATCACTGAGTGATCACTATCTGGTCTGTTGCACATGGACACGACATGGCTTGAAAATTCCCAAAAATAAACATACCATTATTAAATTTAGAAGTTTTAGCAAAGTCAGTTTAGAATTATTTCTGAAAGAGTTACAACCAGCACCTCTAGATCATGTATACCAACAAACTGACCCTGATATGGCCCTGGAATACTGGATAAAAACTTTGAGGGATATATTTGACAAGCATGTTCCTATTAAAGAGGTGAGAGTTAAACACCAAGTGAAATCCCCTTGGATAACACCTGAGATACTGCAAGTCATGAGGGAAAGAGATGAGGCCCACAAAAAGAAAGAATTCACTAGCTACCGATTACTTAGAAATAGAGTTAAGTATTTAATTAGGCAAGAAAAGAGAAATTACTATAGGCACCTAGTTCAGAATAAATCTGACTGTAAGTCTGTCTGGAAAGCACTTATTCTAGCAAACAAGAGAAAACTGACTTGCAGTAATCATCTTCCCGCTTGTGAAGAGTTCAGCAATCACTTCAGAGAAGAAGTCAATATCTTAAAATCTTCACTATCAACCCCTACTTTTGATTTAAGTGAATTAAATAAATTTATAGGTAGCAAATGTGCAAATCTAAAGCAACCCAGTATTCCTTTTATGTCAGTTAGTGAAGTTTACACTTATCTTTCATCTTTAAAGAACAACACAACAGGACTTGATGAAATTAGCAACAAGATATTAACGCTACTCTGCCCTAGTAATTACAGATACACTAACATACATTTACAAGCAGTGCATTGCACACTGTCATTTTCCTCAGGCTTTTACAATTGCAAAAATATATCCACTTTTTAAATCTGATTCAGAGAAAAATACCTCAAACTATGGACCGATTTCCTTTCTATAAACTTTGTCAAAACCCCTAGAAAAACACTTTATAAAAAAACAACAACCTTACAACATATGCATATCACAGATACAAATACACTTGGACTACTGTTCCACAGTCTGTGATGGTTGTTCCATGTTAAACATGAAAAGACTTTACTCACTTCAAAAACGAGCAGTAAAGCTTATAGATGACAAACACGCAGCACATATTACAAATAACGACAAATATCTTGATATCCTACCCCTCAAGAAGAGATTTCTTTTCAGCAAGGCCAAGTTAATTCATAAAATTCTATCGCACAATGCTCCACTCTATCTGTGGTCGTTGTTCAAATCCACCCAAAACGCAGTCATTTTTTTTCTATCTACCTCACTTTTTACCCTTTTGGTGCCACTATGATCCACTAGTATTATGATTCTGGTATTCTCGCACCAGCTACATGTACAATGTGTTTCTGTTTTACTTTTATGTCCTCCCATAACCAATACTGTCACATGAATGAACTTGCGCCATCAAATTTTTTGAGGAAAGTACCCCCCCCCCCAAAAAAAAAAAATTTCTTTAAAATGATTTCAAACATTGCTTTGTTTCTGCACATCCACACAAGTTATCTGAATTCAGAATTCTTTTTTCGGCAAAATTCTTTTTTCAAGAGTCACATGCAAAGACTACATAATAGATAAAAACAAACATTAAAAATGAATGTATGTTTTTAGGAACGTCTTATTATTTGCTCGAATCTTCTTCATATAATGAAAAGCTACTTTTGCCTTCCTTATTCGTGATTTGATTTCATTTATGGACCTGCCTTCAGCTTTTTGTTGTTGTTGTTGTTGTTGTTGTTGTTGTTGTTGTTGTTCCGAGATAACTGAATTTATTAACTTGTGTCAGTGCCTACCTGCTACTCATAGATTTGCCAAGTATGATTTGACGAAGGGAAACGACAGTACTTTTTTTTTAAGACGACGAAAACAACAGGCCGTGACCCGGTGGTACCGCATACCGGGTCCTCCTGTAATGAGATGTGGACCCTACCCCCCGGCATTCAATGTGCAGGGCAGGCCTCGGGCATCTCCTTTAGTTAAAAAATAACGACGCCTTTGTTTAACCAAAGGGCATGTTGATCAGGGTACCTGCCAAGAGGACACTTTGACCTCAGCCACTTTGATCTTAGCCAAAAGGCCGAGAAGCAGCGATGGTCTTCCCTTTACTTTCCGCTCGACTTGTATACGGCTTTTTTCCCACTAGCCTTTGTCTAGAGAGACTGACCAGTGAGGCAGCAGGGTACTTGTTATGGTCCGTGGTTGTCTATCCACATTTTCAAAGCTGACCTCTGCATCTGGAGGCCCTCCAGCCATCCTTCATGCAGTGTTGATTTATTTAAAAACGTGTCTTCACACGTGTAGCGCAAGCCACAAACACTCGGATCTCCAATACGTGCATCAACAAAGAAATATGAGTTGCTGCCCCTGCATAATGTAGTTCAGAAGTAACGATTGTCATTGACGTACCCCGCCAGATTAGTAAATGCTCGTAAGTAATCAGACAAATATGCAGGCAGGCAGTAAACAACTTGAGAGGGCGTCTAAGTAGCGTAAAATAGTTCACTCGTCTCCCAGGGTGTTTTGTGGCGGTTCGAGTTGTTGTTTGACAGAACAAGAACATCCCCCCCACCCCCACTGACGTATCTCATTCCTATTCATAACCATATAAACTGGGGTCTGATTGGCTCTTTCCACGCAGTTATGAAGCTACGAGCATACGTGAAACTTGTATCTTAAATTTCATCACAAGAAATATGGGAACAGTGTACTCATTCAATGACTGTTTCATTTTAGCTCCCTATCATTAGATCATTTGTCAAGAGCTAATAATTCTCATTATGAGGAAGGCAAACAGTCACTTACTTGGAGAAGAGAAATTATGACAGTGCTCATAGACAAGGGATACACATGGAAGGAAGCGGAGAATAATTCCAAGAACAGGGATGAATGGACAGCTTTTATCCGTGGCCTATGCTCTCAAGAGAGTGAAAGGCGATGATGATGATGATGATGATGATGAAACAGTCAGAGAACAAAAATGTTTTTTGTTCATGTATTCATCTGTTTGAGTGAAGGATATTCATCGTCCCCCTAACCTGAGCCTACCTCGATGTAAACGTTACTATTTAAATTTAGACTATGAGCCTACCTCACAGTAAACTTTATTGTTTAAAGACTAAGAGTCTCTGAGGCTACCTCACAGTAAGTTTTACTATTTAGAAACTAAGAGTCTCTGAGCCTACCTCGCAGTAAACTTTACTGTTTGGGCATAGACTAAGAGTCTCCGAGCCTACCTCACAGTAAACTTTACTGTTTAGAGACTAAGAGTCTCTGAACCTACCTCAATGTAAACTTCACTGTTTGAGCATAGATTAAGAGCCTCTAAGCATACCTCAGTGTGAACTTTACTATTTAGAGACTAAGAATCTCTGAGCCTACCTCACTGTAAACTTTACTATTTAGAGACTAATAGTCTCTGAACCTGCCTCATTGTAAACTTTACTCTTTGGGCATAGACTAAGAGTCTCTGAGCCTACCTCAGTGTAAACTTTATTGTTTGGGCATAGACTAAGAGTCTCTAAGCCTACCTCACTGTAAACTTTACTATTTAGAGACTAAGAATCTCTGAGCCTACCTCACTGTAAACTTTACTCTGTGGGCATAGACTAAGAGTCTCTAAGCCCACCTCACTGTAAACTTTACTATTTAGAGACTAGGACTCTCTGAGCCTACCTCACTGTAAACTTTACTATTTAGAGACTAAGAGTCTCTGAACCTACCTCACGGTAAACTTTACTGTTTAGAGACTAAGAATCTCTGAGCCTACCTCACTGTAAACTTTACTATTTAGAGACTAAGAGCCCCTAGGCCTATCTAACTGTAAACTGGACTTTAGATATAGACTAAGTACTTCTAAGCCTACCTAACTCTAAAACTGACTGTTTAGACTTACACTAAAAGCCTTTATGGATCATGTTTTATGCACAGGATATGTTTTCATCTCTATGAGCTCTATCGATCACCTAGCCAATATGATGAAAGAAGAATAAATCTAATCGTAAGTTTATTCCTCACTGCCATCAATCAAACCATCTGTGATCGGTACGAAAGTGAATAAATTTGATTTGATCGATGTAGCCGCTACAGATGTCGCGGCTTCATATTGCATAAACCACTTGGACTATATCAAAACATAGAGCACAGAGTTGTGAGTGAAACATACAAGAATTTTAAAATCTAATGTTTCTGTGAAAGTTCTATCTGGAATATTCTAAATGAAATCATACACATTTCGGAGACAGCGGCCATTGCTCGTATGTCGATAACTGTGTGCTAGGCGGAAGGATACAGCGCGAAGAACGTTGTTTGTGAAAGAATGTGACATTTTAAAAAAAATTTGATTTCCTGCTACAGTTCATTTCTAATGTCCTGTAAGTGTTTGAATTGCTTCACAGTGCACTAGTAAGTTATGATACTGAGATGTACAGTTAAGTATAATGTTATGGCTTCAAGTTTTTTAATAAATCTGTCCAACAACAAGCTGGTGATATGGCCAGTTTCAGGAATAGCTTCCCCTTCGGTCCCTCCCTCGCCCCCTCACTTTTCCTGGTCTAGGGTGGAGTCAAATACGTATTTCTACAACTGACTTGAGGATTCGAACCGCCGCCTAACGCCCTGGGAGACGAGTGAACTATTTTACGCTACTTAGACGCCCTCTCAAGTTGTTTACTGCCTGCCTGCATATTTGTCTGATTACTTACGAGCATTTACTAATCTGGCGGGGCACGTCAATGACAATCGTTACTTCTGAACTACATTATGCAGGGGCAGCAACTCATATTTCTTTGTTGATAACTTTGTTGATGCACGTATTGGAGATTCGAGTATTTGTGGCTAACGGTTTATGTGTGAAGACACGTTTTTAAACAAATCAACACTGCGTACATACATTTCGTATACAGCGTGTAAGAATGTTAGATTTCACGCAAAGTAAAAATGTTCAAGGTGGTATTTATGATGTGGTTAGGTTACTTTTTAAAAAAAACAACAAAACAATTGTTTAAATTGTTTGCTTCGCACAGCACATTCATTACTTCTGTCCATTCGTTTTCATATCATTATATTTGATAGACTATTTCAAAGTTTAAATATCAGTTCACGAAGTTTGTTTAATCAGGTTTTTCTATTTTCATTCTCATTTTCAGCCCCTTTGCTTCCAGTATCATTTATGCACGCTTTTCTTCTCGCACGTCACATTTATTTCATTGTTTTATAAAAGTTCTCTCTTTTTTTTTTTTTGAGGGTCGTTATTCAGATGATACGCCCAGTGGACCATGTCAAGATATTTGTATATCTTGGCAGCAGAGCAGCAGAGGACGGAGGCAAAAAAAAGGACATCGACAATGGGTTAACTAGAGCAAATCAGGCTTTCGCAAACTTGTACAGTATATGGAAATCCAAAAAGCTCAGAAAAAAAACCACTCAAGAGCAATGTTCCAAGTGTTTTACTCCACCGAAGTGAATGCTGGAAAACCACTAAAAACTACAGAAAACAAATTAAATTCCTTTCAGACTAATTTTTACACAGGATTAGACGAATACTTTGGCCATACAACCATAAGAATTATCACCTTGATGGCAAAAATGCAGGTGGAGCCACTGACCACGATTATGGTGAGGAAAGACGTTGGCGATGGTTGGGACATGCGCTCCTGATGACTGGTGACTCATTACCAAAAGTAACAATGAGATGAGGACCTCAAAGAGGAGGAGGAGTAAGGGTAGACCAAAGGAGACATGAAAAGAACAACAGAGCAGATGTCGAGTAACAGAGAGGATGTCGAGTAATAGAGAGGATGTCGAGTAACAGAGAGGATGTCGAGTAATAGAGAGGATGTCGAGTAATAGAGAGGATGTCGAGTAACAGAGAGAATGTCGAGTAATAGAGGGCTCACCTGGGGAAAAAGCGGGGGAAAAAAAGGCGAAGGACAAGCGTTTGTGGAAAATCCCTTGCCGAGGCCTCATGTGCTCTGGCCACTTACAGGTTCAGGGAGGGAGAGAGAGACAGAGAGAGAGAGAGAGATAGAGAGAGAGAGAGAGAGAGAGTTATCCAGAGCGTGTAATATCACACCACAATTAGTTCGCTGACTGTCACATTTGCGAGGCTGCTTGCTTCATCTTCCGGTTTCCAACATGGCGGAAAGCGAACGTGAACGTTGCAGAACGTGCTTTTATCTATGTCAGTTTCTTCGTGTTGTAGGTTGGGGCTCTGGGTTGACGACCTAGCTAATGAGTTAAGTGCTCGGGACGTCACCGTGAGCTGTGAGTTTCAGTGGCGCACGGATTTCCCTGACAGTGATCGGTATCATGAATGATATTGCTGTCTATGGCTGATGCCTTCCGCTGTGCTCGTGGAGGCTTGGCGCCATTTAGTTGCTTAGAGCTGGCTGTGAGTGTCTCCCAACTGAGGACATTTGCGGAGATGTACGCATTTACCTTGCACGGATCACTTTTCGTCATTGTGCACAGACATGACGTGGGACTGTCCATGCGCATTCCAGGGGATGTCATTGGCACAGGCGGCGGAGGAATTATGGGATTTTCTCGTTTGCTGTGATGCCAAAAGGCGTAATGAACATGAACATAAGCTCGTTCATCTTCTTTTGTATTTATTTACTGACACCTGTTTTTTTTAAATGCCATGCTTTAGATGTATAGTAATTTCATATAACTCTGTCAACTTTGTAGTATTTTCACCTTGCTCTTTAAATATGTAGCATTTTCGTCTCATTTTTGTTTTGTTTTGTTTTTGCTTTCAGTATTTTTTTGTCGTTATTTTGACGCGTAGTATTTTCATTCAGATAAAAGGAATGGTGACTGCAGGAAAACTGGTTCTAATAATAAAGGTAGATAGAGGTGTATGGTGCCGTTTTACAAAGTGGCAGAGGGAGTGAGTCAAGTGGGAAAAGTGAGAAAAAACGAATAGAAAGTCTGGGAGCGAGATGAGAATGTATAAATGAACAACATACAATATCCAATATTTCAGCGTGAGCCTTTTTCGAGGATTACATACACAAACGAGACAAAAACGTATAACTAAACGAAAAACGTATCTTAATGTGGCATCTTCTAAAAGTAGGAAACACAGATCTTCTTCTTCTTCTTCGTTCGCATAGCGATAATGCGTGTTACCCTGATTTTTGCGATGCGCCTTTTGGCTGGGTAACTCCGACTTCAGCACCTTTCCTTGCTAGGGCAGACTGTGGTCTTGCTCGGACTGCCATAAAGACAGTGTGGCTGGCCTGGCCAAGACTTTGTTTTCCAGCCTCTGGTGGCTGTATGTAAGTCCCTTCTCCATGTCAGATGGTTTGGAAACAGTTCCACAAAGACACTCTGACTTTGAGATGAGGAATCTGATGAGTTCTTCAACGATATCCATTCCCCGCCACCTATAGTCTGCTGGCTCTGTTTTGTTTACATCATTCTGATAGCCATTGTTGTAAAGACCTATAGGCTTGTAACGTCCTGGATTCATTGGTTTCACACCAGACTTCCCTCATCCCCGCCAGAGATCTCCATGTCCCCATCCGTCCACCAACCTGACATTACATTTTACAAAAATAACAATTACAATTAGTGTTGATTGCTACAAGTTTCTGAGCTACAGAAGTAGGTCAGAGTTTTTAAGCAAACAGATCTATGTTCCCTGTCTCACAAACACTATGTTAAGATAAGTGTGCTCTTAACACAGTTGTTCCCAGGGGAGGAAACACAGATAAATGCTTTTCCACTAGACGAGGCATAGAGACCACGTGGGGCCACACAAAGGATAAGCCGATAGACCCAATCGTAAATAAGAGGTGAAAATAAGGAGGGAAACAGGTGGGGGACGGAGGAAGGACAATGGAAACATGATAGCCGCTAGATGAGAAGGTGTGGGGGAGGGGGAGAAGCGGATAGATAATGAATGAGGAACATAAACACCTGCAGTGAGAAAATGTGAAACTGGTGAATAGGACAAGACCCTATACACCCATAGATCGCCAGAGAAGAAGAGAAGGCGGCGATAAGGAGAGAGAGCTAAGAGAAAGAAACAAGAAATTAGAGTATACATCACAAAAAAGGAGAAAGAAATTCTGGAAAATTAAAGAAGTTAAAGGGCAATATGATGTACGATCTCGGAGGGTCCTAGAAAAGCGCAGAAACCCAGCAGGAATTAACAATATCTTCAGCTTCCTTTAACTTCTTTAGATTTCCACTTTTTTTTCTACCATTTTTCTTTATCTACCTTTATTTTCATTCAGTTCTTTAGACGAGCAGTGCTTGATTTAGACATGTGGTATTTTAGACGTGTGGTATTTTAGACATGTTGTATTTTAGACGTGTGACATTTTAGACGTGTGACATTTTAGACATGGGGTATTTTAGACTTGTGATAGTTTAGACGTGTGGTATATTATACTTGTGGTATTTTAATCATGTGGTATTTTAGACTTGTGGTATTTTCATTTCATTCTCTAGGTATGATATAGTATTTCCATTGCCTCATTTTGTTCACCAGTCTGTATTCCAGTCTGTATCTAAGTCTGTACCGCCATTGTTGTCTCCCCCTCCCCGCCTCCCCTCCTCTTTACGACTGATGTCTATACTTAAATAATGATAACTTTTCTCTTTTTTTTGTTCTAAATACTTTAAGATTCATTTTCGCACCTACATGAATAAACTGCGATTATTCTGATGCTAATGACAAGCCCGCAGAACATGTCCTATTGGTACTGGTTATGGTCGAATTGGGTATATGTCATTCAGTGTAATTAGTCGGCTTCGAAGAATCAATCCTCACTAAAACATTATTGTGAGTTGAAATTTTAATATTTTATATACTGTATTCTATTTTATATTTTATATACAGTATCTTCTTGTGAGAAGAACATATTATGTTTTTTTTATGCGGTATCTTCTTGTGAGTTGAAGATAACATCATATTTTATATACAGTATCTTCTTGAACGTATCATTATATTTTATACACAGTAGCTTCCTGTGAACAGAACATATCATTATATTTTATATGCAGTATCTTCTTTTGAGCAGAAAATATCATTATATTTTATATACAGTATCTTCTTGTGACCAGAAGATATCATTATATTTTATATACAGTATCTTCTCAGGCTTTCGCCTGATAAAAGGCCTGTATTTGAACTGTGTCGCGGTTTACAGTTTGGCTGCTGTATCTGCGCCGTTTAGCCCGACACAACACACTCAGGCTCGGCTTATTTTCGAAATCGCGCTTGGCCTCCCGATCGATCCTTATTCACTTTGCCAGACCATTGAATGTCACCGGGTAGAACTACTGGAAGGTAGAAGCAGGGTCTTGGTCAGCTATGGCCATGAGAGTCTCTGACAAATACCTCATTCTGCTTGACTTCTGCATCTTCACTCCCTTCCCCCATCCTCCTGATAGTGTTGAATTTCAGTGTGTATGTATGTCACAAACGAGAGAAAGAGAGCGTTGGTTTGTGTATGTATGTGTGAGAGAGAAAGAGAGCGAGAGAGGGAGAATAAAGAGAAGTAAGAGAGGTCAGTTACATATGACTGGCCTGCTAACGGCATAAATATTTGTTATAATAAACAAAAATGAGAAAAACATAAACTTTTGAGGCTTATCGGTTACCGTAACCGGTTTATATTATGGAAAACCTAGTAAAAAAGCAACCAGCAATATTGCTTGGAGGATAATCAGGCCAGTAGATTGATGATGTTCATGGGGGATAATCAGGCCAGTAGGCTGATGATGTTCATGGGGGGATAATCGGGCCAGTAGGCTAATTATGTTCATGGGGGATAATCGGGCCAGTAGGCTGATGATGTTCATGGGGGATAATCGAACCAGTAGACTGATGATGTTCATGGGGGATAATCGAACCAGTAGACTGATGATGTTCATGGGGGATAATCGGGTCAGTAGACTGATGATGTTCATGGGAGGATAATCGGGCAGTGTACTGATGATGTTCATGGGGGACAATCGGGCCAGTAGACTGATGATGTTCATGGGGGGATAATCGGGTCAGTAGACTGATGATGTTCATCGGGGATAATAGGGTCAGTAGACTGATAATGTTCATATGGGGTAATCGGGTCAGTAAACTGATGATGTTCATGGGGGGAATAATCGGGCCAGTAGGCTGATGATGTTCATGAGGGATAATCGGGCCTTTAGACTGATGATGTTTATGGGAGAATAATCGGGCCAGTAGACTGATGATGTTCATGGGGGAATAATCGGGCCAGTAGACTGATTATATTCATGGGGGATAATCGGGCCAGTAGACTGATGATGTTTGGGGGGGGGGGGATAATCGGGCCAGTAGGCTGATGATGTTCATGGGGGATAATCGGGCCAGTAGACTGATGATATTCATGGAGGATAATCGGGCCAGTAGGCTGGTGATGTTCATAGAAGAGAGTCAGCCAGTTTTGGCTCTGGTTCGGCACGTGAGCATTTTGTTAAGGTTAAATCTCGCCATAAATAAGGTAAAAAAAAAGAGGGGGGGGGGGAATCTGCACGAATATTTACTTTCCTCTAATGTGTGTAAAGTATGTTTACTTTAACAGTTTTTTAAAAAAATGTAATGTACCGAATGCTGTACAGAGAAAACCTGTATTTCGAAAAGATCTTCCGGCAATATGAAAGAAAAGTATAACTGTACCGGTTTTTTTAAAAATTCCTATCGCGTTCCCAGATCTCAAGCTCAGTATTTGCCCTTATTTCCTTGCATCCAAGGGGAGACCTACCCTACAGCAGAAATGCGCCGCCAAGGCAACAGAATTGTTGTTCTGTCCGTAGTCTTGACTCTGGCTTCATTCGCTACCTCCCAGCAACTCCCGGAGCCTCTCTCTGACGCCTACGCTGCTCTGGGGAAACCCTTCTGGTGGACATGCAGTTCTCCCAGAACTGGACAGTCAACGTCCTTAGTGTTCATATGGCGATTTCAGGACCAAGATATGGCGCAAGATCAAACCCGAATCAATTACGGAAACGGCACTCTCTACTTTCCTCAGGTAAAAGCTTTCACTCTTCCTCCCTCTCTCTTTCTACTCTCTTTCTACTCTCTTCTATCTCTCTCTCTCTCTACTCTCTACTCTCTCTCTCTCTCTCTCTCTCTGGTCCATGCCAAATCAAGCGTTGGTCGTCACTGATTTCCTAAACCATCTATCCTTTGTTTTTTTTCTATAAAACCTGTGTTTGAATCGTGCTCTGTGCCATTCTTTTAGTCCTTTAAGTATCTTATTTCTTTATCTTCCTTCGTCTCTCCAGTTTTCCCGTTGTCACTAGAAGTCTGCCTCTTCTCCAAACATGTCCCACAAATCTGGATGGCCGTGTTCTTAATTTTGCCATAATCTCTCACTTTTGCCCGACCTCACTTAGAACCTTTTCATTTATTTTCTTGGTTCTCCATGGCATTCTCATCACTCTTCTTAGGGACCACATCTCCGTTGCTTCCAGTAGATTTTGAGTAATCTTTTGGTTTTGAGTAATCTCTTGGTTTCTCTAAGTCCCTGCTTCGCATCCATATAACAATAGGGAACCTTTACTGTGTAGCATTCTTTTTTTCATTTTCATAAATTCTGACTTGGCTTGGGCTATTCTACTCCTTATTTCAGTTTCGCGTCTTCCGTTCAGCGTTATTATTGTTCCTAAATATTTGAATATGCCCACTTGCTTTAATTCTGTGCCTTTTACTTTGATGTTACATTTTGCTGGTGTCGTTAAGAGTTGTATTTAACATACTAAAGATTGCAGATAAGTGTGCTCTTAGAGGACTATGCTAGAAAACGGCATAATTATCATTATCAGACATACCAACCAAAGCTGGCCAAAATATTATTTTCCATTTCAGTGTACTCTTTAAATGACTATTGCGATCTCCTTGTCCAGTGGTTCTCAAAGTTCTACAGACCACCAGACCCCCCACAAACCAACGACATTTCACCACAGCCCACTTTGGAGCACCTATCAGGATCCGGAGAGGACTTCGAGTTTTGTCATGTCGACAGGGATCAGGATTTGATGTGACCAACAACCTCGAAAGAAGAAGAAGAAGAAGAAGAAGACGAAGAAGAAGAAGACCACAACCCACTCTGCATTCTCCCACCAGTTGCATCTCAGTCGTGTAAAGATCTGTCTGTTTGTCTGTCTGTCCGCCTGAACTTTAAATATCCAAGGCACATGGAGCTTCATGAAGGGTTTTCCGCAAATGCCTGTCCTTCGCCCCTTTTCCCGCTCTTGCTCAGGTGAGTCCTCTATTACTCAACATTCTTTCTTTCTTCTCCATGTCTCCTTTGGTCTACCATTACGCCTGTTCCCCTGTGGTGTCCATCTCAGTGCTATTTTTAGTAATGAGTCGTCAGTCATCCAAAGTACATGTCCCAACCATCGTCAACATGTTTCCTCAATAATCGCTGTCACCAGCTTCATCTGCATTTCTGTCAACAAAGTATTATTTCTTAAGGATATTCTTCCAATCCTTATCCTCTGTAACAAACATGTAGACTGGAAAGAATTCAACTTGTTTTCTATGGTTTTGGGTGATTTTTTTTTTGGAGGACATCTATCTCTCTTCAGAAAGTAAAACAACTAAAGAATCTGTGGAGAGGAACAGACAGAACTACAAAAATGAGATTTTTAAGCGCATGCATCTTTCCCATGGCAACATATGCCTGTAAGACCTGGAAACTTAACAAAACAGCTGAGAAACACAGAAATGCTTTTGAATGTGAATGCTACAGAATAATTCTTCAAATATCACGGACACAAAAAAGAACAAATATATCCGTACTATAAGAACTTAATGTTGAAGAAGGCTGGCTAGTAAAGAAGATTAAAAAGAGAAAATTTAAATATTTTGGACACATTAAACGTCATGATAATCTAGAGAAAACCGTCTTGGAAGAGTACATAATGGGGAAAAGAAAGAGAAGGAAGACCAGGCCGAAGATAGCAGCAAGACATCGTTGATGATCTGCAAATGGATGTATCAGCAGCAGGCCATCTTGCTCACAACCGAGAGGCCTACAGGAGTGCTGTCAGGGAAAGCAAAGTTCCGCAAGGGACATGCAAATGAATGAATGAATTTGGTGATTTTCCGGCATTCACTTCCACAGAGTAGCACACTTAGGACGTTACTCTTAAATATCCTGATTTTCGTTTTCATTCTCAACTTTTTGTCGATATCCATATATTCTGCAGGATTTCGAATGCCTGGTTTGCTGTAGTTGGTCATGTAAAGATAAATAAATAAAAATAAAAGTAATTTTAGCATATTTCTCACACACTTTTCTCCCCAGGTTCTTCTTCGAGCTCCTCAGATAGCGTAAATTTGATCTAAAGATATCCTACTTGCGTATCCAGATAGCGTAAATTTGATCTAAAGATATCTTACTTGCGTATCCAACTTTTGCAGACTTCCCTCTATCAGATGCATCTCTGAAGCTATATTTGTGATACTATGAGATAATATATATATTAACTAACAAAAGAAATGGCAGAAATTTAGCTAAAATAAATGCGAGGGTAAAGTGGAAGTATATGGATTACACGAATTATGCAGGTTCATTATTTTAAATAAATGCGGAACTGCTTACAATTTTTATATTTGTTTTGCTTTGTTTTAAGAAATTAATGTCGTGCAGAATAAGGCAACTTCGTATTTCAAAATATCTCCAGGTGCTGTCTAGTCAACTAGGCCAGTACACGTGTATTGTTTATGACAATCAAGGTCCAACAGAAAGCAAGGCGTGGCTAAGGGAGGCATATCTCTCCGGGATTTCCATAAAACCAAGCAACCAATCAGTTAAAGTGGGGGACGCTGTTGTATTGGACTGCACGTGTGATGGACAGCCACCACCGAGCCTTGATTGGCTTGTGAACGGAGTGAAAGTTGTACAATCGTCAAGAATGCATATCAATCAAGTTCGGGCGGGATACAGCATACTTCAGGTACTTGTTCGCTGGTGTCTTTGCTAAGTTTTTTCGTCATCATCGTCTCTTGCCTTCTTACTGCGAAATCCATACTGTCTATCCACCTGTCAGCCTCTAAAAATGGGTACCAGAGATATCTGGGAAGGTAAATGCGGCTAGCCATGATAGTGACCACATCACACTTCCATGTTCCGAAGGTTGTGGAAACACAGGCCTAAAACTATATCTCCAATATGCCTTAATAGCTTGGAAACGGGTAATTTACCTTTATCTTATCCACCATCTGTTCAGATACCGACTCTTTGTCTTGAATCTCCAATATACTTTCATTATATTATTTCATTCTTTAAAATAGATATATTTGTTTTCTTTTCATGTTTTCCTTATAAACCGGCTTGTTTCCATTTACAAAAAAAAAATTATTATTCTTTTCCACCTTTATAAAAACTTCATTCGTTGGGACATTTTATATCTCTTGTGTCACAGAGTTCTGCCAATCTTTTGGTTCAGCAGATCCAGTGATCTGAACACAACTTCCCAGGCATAATGACATTCGCTATCGCCATCAACTTCATTTACAATCAGTTCTTGGCTCATTCAGCACTGCTTTGCATCTGCATGTTTCACATTAGAAGCTGTTCTTTCCTAAGTGATTAATTCAAACCTCCTACTTTTTAAGAATTTTTATCATCATCATCATCATCATCATCATGTGCCGTGCCGACTGGCGTTGGCTATTATGCTTCTCCAGAGTACGCGATCCTTCATGCATGCCATCAGCTCAGTTGGTGATCTCCTCTCACACCATCCCGTCAGACTGTCCAGTATCATTTCTCTTGGTCTTCCTCTTGATCTTCTTCCTTCTATTTTTCCTGTTGTTATAATATTTTCAATGCCCCCTCTTCTCATTGCATGTCCTATGAAAGTACATTGTCTCTCTCTTATCTTTTTGACAAGGTTTTTTGTCTCTCCAGCTCTTCTCCTACATTCTTCATTAGTTATTTTTGCTGTCCAGGGGATTCGCAACATTCTTCTAATAAACCACATTTCTGCTGCTTCCAATGATTTTTGTGCAGACCTGCCTATTGTCCATGATTCACTTCCATATAACAAGATAGGTTCAATATAGCATTTTAGGACTCGTTTTCTAACATTCATTGATAAGGATGTGTTGGTCAATATGTTTCTCATTCTCTGAAATGCAGCCTTTGCTTGGCCTATTCTGTTCCTAATTTCTGTTCTGCACTTATATTTTTATATACTCGTATAAACAAATAAGCACGATATACCTTTCTTTAATCCCTATCTTAATATTACACTGGTATAACTACTTTAAAACAAATGCCTAAGGAAAATACTCGGTATATAAAATGGAACGAATTCAAGAACAATGAAGAGATAAGACAGATGAGCAAACAACAACCTGCCTCATGGGAGATCAGAAAAAGAAGATGGATATATGTCAGTCACGTGATGAGAAGAAACAGTCGGAGAATCCCAAAACAAGCTATAAAGTAGAACACAATAGGCCGAAGAAAAAAAGAGATCGACCACGTGAAACTCTAAAGAGGACATTGTTAAAAGAGGCCAAATTAGTTGGCATAACATCCCTTGATGAGGTTGAAAAGCTCGCCGACGACAGGAAGACTTACCGAACTACCATACGAGCCCTATGTGACGTTTAATGGCACAGGAAGGATATAAGATATAAGATAACTACTTTATGTTATATATAAACATTCTTCTCCCCCGTGTGGTATCCGGGGTCTGCAAAGAATAGGACCACTGTACCCTACCACGCATGATCGTAAAAGGCGACTAAGGAGGGTTCAGCATAGGGCCAGCAACCCTATCTGGTAAAAAAACTATCAGACTGCTACAGAAACGGAAGCAAGGGAAAAAACAAATGCAGGTGGAAGGAGAAATGCGTATCAGGAAACTGAGCCCATGAAGGTTGTGGATGAAAGCCAGCCACTGGAAGTCCCCAGCCCGACTGCAGACCTCCTGGAACCTAAACACAAGATGCAAATAGGCAGCTGGAATGTAAGAACACTAAACCAGACTGGAAAACTAGCACAAACCATCAAGGAAATGCACAGATACAAACTAGACATACTAGGAATACAAGAAGCAAGATGGACAGGACAAGGCAGAAGGAAATTAACAACAGAGCACACAGAAGATACAATAATATGGTCAGGTAAAGAAGATCTTCATGAAGGAGGAGTAGCATTGATTATAACAAAAGAAGCATCAAGAGCATTGCTGAAATGGACCCCAATAAATGAGAGATTATTATATGCACGGTTAAACTCAAGATTCACGAAGCTGTCTATTATAGTTTGTTATGCACCAACAGAAGCAGCTGAAGAGGAATTAAAAGAAGATTTTTACAACAGCCTCCAAGCAACAGTAGAAACAATACCCAAGCATGATATGCTACTCGTCTTGGGCGACTTCAATGCAAAAGTAGGTGAAGGAAATGAAGATAGAAGAAGAATCATGGGAAGAGAAGGAATCGGAGAAATAAATGAAAATGGAGAAAGACTGTGCAGTTTCTGTGAAGAAAACATGATGACCATCGGAGGGACAATTTTCCAACATAAAAACATCCATAAGGTGACTTGGAGGTCACCAGATAAAACCACAGAAAACCAAATCGATCACATACTAATAAACAACAAGTGGAAACGGTCACTACAAGATGTGCGAGCAAGGAAAGGAGCAGATGTAGGAAGTGATCACAACCTTCTGGTAGCAAAAATAAAACTAAAATTAAGGAAAGCCAAAATCGAAGAACACAGAAAGATACATTTTGATACAAGAAAACTGATAGACCAGCAAACAAGAAATGAATTCTCAATAGTACTTAAGAACCGCTTCAGTGTCCTACAAGACAAAGCAGAAATGTCCATATTAGAGTTCAATAAAACACTACAGGAAACAGCAAAAGAGGTGCTGGGATATCGGAAAAGGAGAAAAGAGGAATGGATAAGCGAGACCACATGGGAAAAGATAGAGCAAAGAAAAGAAATCAAGAAAAAATTACTGAACACCAAATCACAACGGCTTAAAGAACGAGTTTTAAGTAATTATGCACAAAAAGACAAAGAAGTGAAGGAATTATGCCGTCAAGATAAACATCAATATTATGACAACTTAGCAGAAACAGCAGAGAAAGCAGCATATACAAATGACATGAAAACCATATATAAAATCACAAAGCAGATGACAGGTAACTTCAACACAAGATATGAAAGTGCAGTAAGAACACAAAATGGACAACTGGTCAGTGGAGAAAGAGAAAAAATTGAAAGATGGAGGGAACACTTTAACACCCTACTAAACAGAACACAAGCAGCACAAACAATAGACATACCTGAAGCAAAAACGGAACTAAACATCAATACAGGACCAATAACAATAAATGAAGTAAAGGAGGTGATAAAGAAGCTAAAATCGGACAGGGCACCAGGTGAAGATGAAGTGACTGCTGAGATGTTGAAAGCAGAAGAAACAGAAACACCAAAACAACTTTGCCAGATATTACAACAAATTTGGGATCTAGAAAAAGCCCCAGAGGAGTGGAAAACTGGCCTTACAGTAAAACTACCAAAGAAGGGTGACCTCAGAGATTGCGGGAACTGGAGAGGCATTACCCTACTGCCACTCACCAGTAAAGTATTTTGCAGAATAATCATCAACAGAATTGTACCAACACTTGAGGAAAAACTTCGGAAAGAGCAGGCAGGATTTAGGAAAGGAAGATCATGCATAGACCACATATTTGTACTTAGACAAATATTAGAACAGGCAAATGAGTGGCATACCACAACATATGCATTATTCATAGATTTTGAGAAAGCCTTTGACAGTGTCAACAGAGATGCACTGTGGAAAATCCTAAGATGGCATGGCCTCCCCCATAAAATAGTTAATGTAATCAAAGCCCTATACGAGGGTTTTCAGTGCAAAGTTATCTGTGGAGAACATACCTCCAGCAGCTTTAGGGTACAAACAGGAGTGAAACAGGGATGTGTACTATCACCAACATTATTTATCTTGGCAGTAGACTGGTTAATGAAGGAGGCAACATCAGACAAACGCAGAGGATTACAATGGACCCTTGACACATTGCTGGAAGACCTTGACTTTGCGGACGACATTTGTCTATTATCAAGCAGTCACAAAGATATGCAAGATAAAATAAACAAGTTAACTGAGAATGCAAACAACATAGGACTAAAGATCAACGTAGGAAAGACAAAGTTAATGAAACAAAATGTGAACAACAGAAATGTACTCAGAGTAGATAACAAGTTAGTGGAGGAGGTCAATGAATTTGTATACCTTGGCAGCAGAGTAGTAGAAAATGGAGACAACACATAGGACATCAACAGCAGACTTACTAGAGCAAACCAGGCTTTTGCAATGCTGCAGACTATATGGAAATAAAAAAAAACTAAGCATAAATATGAAAATCAGGATATTTAAGAGTAATGTTCTAAGTGTACTACTCTATGGAAGTGAATGCTGGAAAATCACCAAAACCATAGAAAACAAGTTGAATTCTTTCCAGACTAAATGTTTACGAAGAATTAGAAAAATATTTTGGCCAAACACCATAACAAATAACATCTTATTGGCAGAAATGCAGATGAAACCACTGACAACAATTATTGAGGAAAGACGATGGCGATGGTTGGGAGATGTGCTCCGAATGACTGACAACTCACTACCAAAAATAGCACTAAGATGGACACCACAGGGGAGCAGAAGTAAGGGTAGACCAAAAGAGACATGGAGAAGAACAACAGAAAGGATGTTGAGCAATAGAGGGCTCACCTGGGCAAGAGCAGAAAAAAAGGCGAAGGACAGGCACTTGTGGAAAACCCTTGCGGAAGCCCCATGTGCCCTGGGCACTTAAGGTTCAGAGAGAGAGATAAACATTCTTCTCACGAATCTTCCTTCCTTCACTTGTATGAGCACAAACAAATGATCTACGTAACTCGTGTAATCTGAGGGCCTCCATTCCCTTACTTTCTGAAGCACTTCTTGTGCACTGGGGCTGTGTAACTCTGCCAGCTCGTTTTGGATAAGAACCAGCCTTTTATCTCAGCAATATTCTGTAACATAGGCAATTACATCAATTCATTTTCTGACTTACTGATTTACCTACGTAATAATGACTTGCCGATTTACTCATGTATTTCTGATTTACTGATTTACTTAATATGTATTTCTGACCTATCGATTTGCGTAGGTATTCCCGATTTACGTTCGTATTTCTCATTTCCAGACTTAACTTATCCGTTTATGACTTACCGATTTACTCACGTACTTCTGACTTACTGATTTCCTTGCGTATTTCTCACTTAGTGATCTACCTAAGTATTTCTCACGTATTGATTTACCTTACGTATTTCCCACTTACCGATTTATTTACGTACTTCTCGCTTACTGGTTTACTCGCGTGTTTATTTTTACGACTGTTATTTAACCAGATTACGAACACCACGTATACAGACGCCGGTAACTACACGTGCGTCGTGAGTCACATCACTCTAAACCAAGCACTCAGCTCCACGCCAGCTGTCGTCATTGTTTACGGTGTCCCAGTCTTGTGGATGGTGTCCCTAGACCAGGCAGTCCCAGTTAGGTGAATATTTCCTGATTTTATTTCTTGTGTATTTAATAGATGTGACAGTGTCCCACCTTTTCTGGTCGTGAGCCACACATGAAAGAACGAAAAGAGAGAAAGAAAGAAAGAAAGAAAGAATGAAAGAAAGAAAGAATGAGGGGAAGAAATTCGTTGTCTTACCGCTCCTAGAGTATAGAAAACAATTATGCAAAGGTGTTGCCCCTCACATGCGTGAAAAGACTAGCGATGATGATGATGATGATGATGATGATGATGAAAACATCCCATCAGTTATTTTCAAGAAAGCATCATAAATCTTGCTCACTAGCTAGGTCCAGGAATGTTCTAGGCAAAATTTTAGACAAACTTCTGAACTGTGAGATGGAAAACCACATAATAAAATTTAATTCGGTAAAACTTTTCCCTCGGAAAAAAAAACAAAAGAAAAAAAAACTCTAAACAGCTAAAACAACCAAAAATCAAAAACAGCATAAATGAATACGTTTTAATGACTGAAATAATTAGGTTTTCTATTCATTTTGTCTCTAAACATGTAAAAATAAGAATTAAAAATTGCGAACAATATTATGAACAGAACAAACTAGGGGTCGACAAACCGCTGCCCGCGGGCTGCATAACATACTATGATGTCATTATGACGTAATAGTACGTAAATGAAACAAAAAGACACTGGGGTCCAACAAGCTTCTAGAAATGGGCACCAGAGAAATCTGGGAAGGTAAATGCGGCCAGGCGTGATACTAACCATATCACACTTTCGTGTGCTGTAGGTCTTGGAAATACGGATCTAACTCAGTATCCAGAATATGCTTTAATCTGGGGGTTTTGTTCTTACCTTACGTACATTAAATGACTATTATTCAAGTTTGTAATATTTTATTATGATTATGATTATTATTATTACTCTCATTTATGAATAATAGACATGAATGCGGCCAGACGGCTTACGATAGGTGGCTTACGGTCCCTTTGTAGAAAAAAGTTTGCCGACTGAGTCACTCATATCAAGCAAAGCAGTTGTTACGCCCCTTTCGATTTTCACGCCTTTCATAAAAAAAAAAGGTTACAGACACCTGACATAGTCTACAAACTTAAAGCAATTGATTTTACGAGAAGGAATTTTAGAAGGTGAAATAGTCATGTATGTGCTCTTGTTTGTTTGTTGGTGTGTAATATATAGTAACTGAATGAATACTGCGTTGTCGTCTCGTGGCTTGACGATTCTTCGTTCTGCTGAAGCTCGTTGTTGGAATCACGGTCATTCTCAAAACATTTTCCTTTCTGTCACGGCTAAAATGCTTTGTATTTTGTGTTCTGCTACTTACCAGGCTGGTTAACACACTGAATCGATTTGCCTTACAAGTTTCTAAGATTTGAAAGCTCAATATCGACACAAACACATGACATGGTCAAATGACGTAGAGTCGCGTTATATACGATCTCTTATCCTTATTTTCCACGTCATAGCTACATCTTGCTTAGCTGTGTGGTTGTCACGTTGGACTTCTTCAATAACTGTCCCCAACGAAACTTGGGCTTTCCATAGCTAAAGGGCACACACAGAATTCCAGTCTTGGAACTTTCCTAACTGGAATGAACCTACCTACATACCTACCTACATAACTACCTGGCTGCCTACTTACATACCTATCTAATCTGCCTGGCTGTGTCTTGAGGGAAACTAAGTCCCTTCCCCCATTTACCCTATCTATCATCTTAGAAGCTCGTCTTAGAATGTCTTAGGTCCTGCTCGCGCGCTTACGCCTGGCAGATGCTTTCGCTCCCACAGCTGAGGAGTTTCCGCTGTGCCTGACACTCAGGCCCCCATGAGAGCTGGGATTGAATCGATGCACTGCTCCCGAGGGCTTTCCGTGTTTTCAAGGTGTGTCCTAAGAGCTTTGGTGGCGGGGAAGGGAGAAGGGAGGGAGGAGGGAAAGGTTTATGGGAAAGAGGACGTTTTCAAACATTCTCTCAGAAACTGTTGATGCTGCTATGTTTTCTGTGAGAAAAAAAGGTATAGCAATCTAATGCGTGTACAATGCAAGGAATGTATGAATTTTTACCCTTTCCCTTTTTGAAAAATGTATTTTCAGATACAATGTCACATTTTACTGTCAAGCCTACAGCCAGCCTCCAGCAAAGGTAGTCTGGATCTTCAAGTCTTTATCCCCTTCTGATCCCCAGCTGAAGCTCTCTACGTCGCTACCATCAATGTCCATTGACGGCACCAGCGGCACCTTACGTTTGTTCAACGTGAGCGAGACATATAGTGGGACGTACTCATGTACATGGACTAATACATACGGATCTGCGGCTTCTAGATCAAACCTCATTGTGGCCGGGCAACCTCAAGCTCCAAATGTTGCTGTGAGGCCTGTTGATACATCTTTGGTTCAAGGGAATGACCTCCACCTTTCCTGTAACGGAACTGGAAACCCAGCCCCTCAAGTAGTTTGGGTTACGCCATCGGGTGCGATACTCTCCGGAAGTGCTTTTCAACAAAACGCTGATCAACCTGTGGCCGTAAATGGGTCTAGGCTGATGAACGAAGATCGAGCAACGGTTGGTAATGATGGATCTTTGATATTAAGAAACGCGACTGTCAACGACATTGGCGTATACACCTGCAGGCTTGTCAGTCCCGAGGGTTCACCAGAGTTCCGTGCTGTCGTTGATGTTCTGTACTCGCCCTCCTTCACCCTCCTCCCACAGAGTGTGAACGTCAGTTACGGGTCACCGTTCACACTGTCCTGTAGCGCAGCTGGAAATCCTAAACCGACTTTTAGCTGGACCCTTCCTAGAAATCCAGGTGTCAATCTCACGGCTTTAAATTCCGGGGCCAACACAAACAGTAACGAAGTTGTACTTGACAATGGGCAGTTGTCTGTGAAAAAAGCCGGCAGTACTCATCGTGGCGTTTTCACTTGTTATGCATCCAACCAAATCGGATCCTCAGCAGTTTCTGCGACTGTGTCTGTGAGTGGAGGTCTATATTTTACCGTTATTCCAAAATCCCAGTTGCTAATCGAAGGCGACAATGTAATCCTTGAAAGCCAAATCGATGTTTACCCTGCTGTTTCAGTGGCATGGTTTCACACTTATATGGTTGACCTTTCCATACAGTCTACAGATATCGCACAACTTAAGCAAACGTTGTCAATGAGCAAAAATCCTGTAGAAAATATGACGTTCATACAGACCTACCAAAACTCGAAGTATTCGTTAGTGAACGGCACATCACTGCAAATAGTGAACATAACTGAGCACGATGCTGGGCTATATATATGTCTGGCCACCAATGGCGCAGGATCAGAATTCGAGACTGCCATTCTTCGAGTCCTTACATTACCTAGTTTTCTGGTCCCACCAAAAGACACAAGAGCAGCCCTTGGCTCAACGGCCGTGCTCGATTGTCTTAGTGTTGGGATTCCTGTTCCAACACAAATGTGGAGTTTCAATAATATAAAAGTAAACAATACCTCAAGAACATCCCTGCACACTAATGGTTCGCTATCAATTAAAGATATACAAGAAAGTGATTTTGGTGTTTACACGTGCCTCGCTAACAACCAGGTTGGACCAAGAGCATTTTCTGCGACGCTGTCTCTCTCGAAGCTTCCTTATCTTTCCAGACCGCCTTTGAATACTACTACGGCATCAGGTTCCCAAGTAAGCATGCCTTGTCGGGGCAACAGCTCAACAAATATGGAGGTGTCCTGGTATCTTTCTGACGTGGACGGAACTCCAGTACGTTTACTTGGTTACACGGTTGTAAGTGTTGCAAGCCTGCAGCAGGGGCCTAGCGGTGGCGTGAACATCCAACAGTCTCAGGGCTCTAGGATTCAAATCTCTCCTGAAGGAGATCTAGTCTTTCAGTGTGTCAGCGTGTCCGATTCGTCATGGTATATGTGCTCTATTAAAAATTCTGATGGAACTACAAATTCAGGCCCTGCCTTTCTTACTGTCAGTTACTTGCCGAGTCAAATGGTCATTGATGTTCCGGAAAAAGTGTACGTTGGTAATACCGCAAACATGACTTGCCAAGCGCAAGGATTACCTACACCTACAATTTATTGGCTGTCGCCTCTGAAGGTACAATACTCCGCAGGAAATTCTGGCGATGTTACAGTTGCGCTTGCTCAAACATCTACTCTTGTTATATCAACAGTAAACATAGTAAACCTTCAGATGTATCGTGACGCTGGAGAGTGGATATGTAAAGCATGTAACGTAGTCGGCTGCCGCCTACAGAGAAGTATTTTAAATATCGAAGGCAGCGCTGTAATCAGACAGATCGCTGTCCAGGAATATAATTCTGAATATTCCATCTCTTGCTTGCCAGCAGGCAGTCCTGAACCTAATATCACGTATACATTAAATGGAATCTCAATTGGTAATCTCACAGACGGCCACACTATTGTCAACGGCGCTCTCATTGTGCAGAAAGACAAAATCGGAACGGAGTATACATGCACGGCTACTAATGTCTACGGCTCTTTTTCAGTTTCAATGTCGAAGCCTCAGGGCGCTGTGATTAGGAGTGTGAATGCTTCATCTACCAGTTTCCTGGTATCTTTGGTATATGCGGAACCAATTCCTTCACTAATGCTGAACGAAGTTTTGCTACAGTTTGAAATTATCGGAACAAACACGTGGGAGAATCATACAT